>CM053793.1:594413974-595013974 GCA_028749045.1 Cupressus sempervirens
TTTCTACAATGGGCTACCCTTCGAAAATGCAGGAGTTCCAATCAGCTTGGGGTCTTTTTTATATTGTGTGGCTTACTCTTAAACTGCAACTCTCTTATTCCACTAGTGGCTCACTCTATGTGGAGTCTAGATACCCAAACAACCAAAAGGATTAAAAGGAGGTAGATGCAACTTAAGCAAATATATTTTCTCAACATATCTATTTTGTGCATATCTAGCAACCATGGCAATTTAGGAACTTGTGGGATATGATTGGGATTTTTGAGTGGTTTTTTAAAAATATATTCTTTCTCGGAATAGCTGAGTTTCTCCTGAATTTCCTATGGAACTACAACTCCAAGCTTCCATCTCAAGCTTTGAATTATTTGTGCCTGGTTGTACATGTAAGACATGAGGCAACACTTGTTCCAAATCAAGGCAATGTGATGAATAATAGCACCAAAATGATCTTCATTTCGAGTTGTTTCCACATCTAGTCCTTCCCCTTCAAATTTTTGCCATACGAGTTTCAAGCTGAATGTGGTGTTCACTACATTCCTCTAGCACTTGCTCAATTGACTGGTCCCCTCTTTCTTTTTAAAAAATCCCTCGCTCTTGCATGGTGATGCTTAGTAATAGGTGACACTCCTTGAGAAAAGGCTTTAAATGCTATCACTGAATTTGCCTCCTAAATAGGATCTCTACCATTAATATTACTAAGCTCTTCATGAGATGATCATAACCTGTGATCCCTATCTTGAAAACATTTCACTTTTCCAAAGTTTTGTCAATTTGATAAAATGAGTTGGACCCCAAAGTGGATCCAGCTAAAAAAAATTTTGTTTCCAAACAACTAAACTAGCAAATTGATCCATTCATCACCTTGTACTAATTAGAAACAAGTTTGATCACCAAATCATCAAATAAAACTCGCTTTAGCACTTATTTGCAAACTGTGAATTTGGTGTCAGGAGGTCCTTTGACTGGCCTTAAAAATTGATCCAAACAACTGGCCGAGGTCTAAAATCTAGCATACTGAATCTCTGATCTGCATACTTGTACCATGTAGAATCTCATCTCATGAAGAATTGGGGGTCAAAAGATATTCGTTGTCAAAGTTGACCTTTCAGAACTTCCTTCAAGAAAAAATGTTAGAAAACACTAAATTAGGTTCATAATTGGCTTCAGAAAATGGTTAAACTGACACACGGGAGGACAAAAACTAGGGCATTAGTTCTCTGTCATGAGGAGAGTATGGATCTATGATTTAGATTCATGATGAATAACAAGATGCATTTGGCAAGCGGTCAAAGTGGGCTACTCAGATTTGCTGATAGGAAACAATGACAACATTTTTTGCAAATGGAATAGACTTGGGAAAGTGTGCAAATGGATTCGTCATGACTTGTAAACTGGCACACTTAGAGTATTTTTAGAGGAAAATGTAGTGGTACAATCCATTTGATCTCATCTATCATGGATTTCAAGGTATGACACCACAAGTAGGGGTTCCAACTAATCTGCAAATGCTGACACCAGTAAAAAGATAAAAATTGTGTTTGGAATCGCATTTGAAAACTGATCAAACAGATTCATCATAAGCTAAAACTTGAAACATAACAAGTCTCTGATGTCTACAATGCAACGCAAAAGGAATTCCAATGTTTTGGTCAACTGGGCCAAAATTACAAATCGTCAAACAGGGCTTCGCAAAATTTTGAATTAATTGCAAAAGCATGAAAACAATAAATGACCAACTTTGAGGGATTCAAAACCTAGTCAAACGGATTCAAAATGACTCAAAATCTAAAACATAGGCTCTCTAGTATGGTCATTAGATATTACCAAAGTGGTAAATCACAAAACATTTCTGGGTGCAAGATATTTAGATGCAAACAAGGCCTCCTGTCGTTGTTTGACACTTGGTGAAAAATGTAGATTTGACATTTGCTCAAAATAGGACTTTGCCAAATGACTCAGAATGACAGTTTATCATCATAGAACATGTGGATGGGCTAAATGGAAGGTTTTAGAAACATTAAACACCCCAAGGGCCTCAAAGGTATAGCTAGGTACACATGCATTTATGAGCATTTATGGGGCTTGATTTGACGCAAAATTCCAAATAGACGCTCAAAATGAGAACTCAATTTTGAGCGCCAACACTTTGTATGTGATTTTATCATTCTTTATTTGGGAAACTTTTGTATATGAATTGAATCTAAAACCTTGTCCATGATATTATTGTTCTTCGTTTTGAAATCATCCATATGTAAATTGGAAAATTGAAAACCTCTTATTGAAATTATTGCTCTTTGTTTCTTGAAAATATCTATGAATGAATTTAAGTTTTGAAACCCTTGTGTGAAAGGAAATTTATTTCTGTTTTTAGTGGGTTTCTATTTTTAGTAAGTTTCCATTTTTGGAAAGTTTTCATTTTTAGTAAGTTTCTAGTTTTAGTAAATTTCCATTTTTACTAAGTTTATATTTTGGGAAAGTCTATATTTTTAGTAGGTTTCTATTTCGGTAAAGTTTCTATTTTTAGCAAGTCTCTATTTTTACTAGGTTTCTATTTTTGGGAAATTTCTATTTTTAGCAAGTTTTTTTATTTTTTTAAGTTTTTATTTTTAGTAGGTTTCCTTTTTGGGAAATTTTTTCCAAGTTTGATAAATTTAAAATTTTTATGGTAATAATTGATAATTATTATTATTATTAATTTTAATAAGTATTGTTAAAATTTTTAATTTAATTATTTGAAAAATTGATTTATTATTATTTTATTTAAACATAATTCCAAAGTAAATTAAAAATTGAAAAAATTAATTGGGGAAATTAATGTTTTGTTTTATAAACTTGGATGTGTTTATATGGTTTAGATATATGAAAATGGTTTGTAATACTAGGGAATTTTTATTATTCGAAAACCTTAGTAATTATAATACTTTGAGAAAATGAAAGCTGAAATCCTATTTGAGATCTCAAACATTACGAAATAATATATTGATAATGAAACAGAAAACTTGAAAACCAATAAGTGAAAATGGAATTGGTGCATTTCAAAACCTAATATATTGTGAAAGTAACTTTTGTATGCACTCTTTTTATGATGTGTGATTTTATTGTTGGGCGTCGAGTTGACATAGCTTTGACCAAATCATGATGTTTACCAGAGGCTCAGGAGTTTTGTTTTGTGATGTCATGATGATGTTTTGATTATGATATTTTATACTCAACCATGGTAATGTGTCTTGTATGCTCTCTGAGGTGTTTTGATCTATTGATTGTTATTGATTTCCAGTGTTCTTATGTCAAATTGAGGTGAATGGTGTACCTGTTTGATTAACCTTTGAATCTTTAATGAGTTGTTTTTGGTTTTCTTTCCAGTCGCTTGTATAGGATTGAGGTGTTTGTATTATTTGTTCTTAGTCATGTCATGTTATGATGTGGATTGGTTTATGACTACTTGATTTTTTATCGATCCTATTAGGATGATCATATTGGTGGAATTAGTGATTTTTAGTACTTGTCAGTTGCTTGTTTAAGAACTAATGTATGGTATGTGGTCTTTTGTGATCTTTTGATTTTATTGAGCTTAGGATAGGTTATTTGTATGTAATGTTGGGAAGTGGCTTACAATGGAGGGTGGAGCCCCAAAGAGGTTGCTTGGGTAACCTATTGTACGTTATTTTAATAAGTGATAACATTTCATTAAATGGGTTTAAAATGAATTAACAAGATATGGTACCACAGAAAGTAACTAAGGGGTTGGAGGATTAAAAGACTAGCCAGGTAACCTTAGAGTTGACTTGTTAGCATGCCTTGTTAGTATGAAAGGATACTAGTGCCGCATAGAGACACTAGGGGGGCAAAGGATTAAAAGACTAGTCAGGTAACCTTAAAGTTGGCTCATGTGATGACACTTGCCCACATGCATAATAAATTGCCTATGTGTCATTGTTGCCTCTAGGATTAGTTGATACTTGTGTTTTGGTACCTTTGAGATAGGTAGCTTCTGGTGATTCCTTGAACCTAGTGTTTGGTTTTGACTTTTGAGTTTGTTATCATGTTTGAGACTTGAGTTTGTCTCCTGAGTGCGATGGGAGTGGGCCTTTTTGGGTTCCACGAGGTTGGGTGGTAGTGCTTTTTCTTATACTATTAAGGTTTGACCGTCGGATGCTACTGCTAGATGTGTTTGTGTAGATGTTCCTTTCTATCTATTCTTTTATTTCTATGATGGATGGATATACTTAGTGTATTTGATTTGATTTCATAGATCTTATAAGATGATGTAATTTATTTCATGATGTATATTATTTCAGCCTTTCATACCCTATGACCTATGCAGTGGATGATTATGCATTATGCTTATTGTCAAGTAGCATCATATATAAATGTATATTATTTAAAAGGAATTTGTACTTGTAGTTATTCTTTAATATGGACATATTGGTTTTAGTATTGATTAAAATTAAATGTGATTCATTGTCATGGGACCCTTAAGAGTTGTAACTCGTTTATGTGTTGATGTATGAGTGTATGTTAATTGCTTCCACTATTTTATAACTATTGTGTATGTTGTCTTTTAAAAAATGTTTGGAAAACTTAGTAAAAATTTAGGTTAACTTCTTTTTGGTCACATGGCAAGGTGTTAAATATTGAATTTTCTTTATAATTTTTTTATTAAATTATCTTTTAATTTGATTTAATTAAAATAGAAAAACATCATAGAACCACAAACCAAAAATTATAACTCAACTAAAGACAAAGGAAAATATCAATTCCATGGTTAAAATCATGAATTTACATCACTGGACGAATTTGGAAAGGTGAAAATAACTCAGATACTTATCCTATTTTCTAGGACAATCAGCTTAGGGTTTAGGATTTAGACTCAAGAGTTATCTCCCCACTTATACCATTGAAATATTGTGATAAGGTATGCTCATCCTAGCAATTCAAGGAAGTCAATACCTAGTATCTGTAATCTTCATAAAATCCATGCATGTACAAACACAACATTCTAAACTAAATAGGCAATGGTAGAAAGTGGTTCATCATGTAGATCCCAACTAGTAGGTGACTAAGACTCCCTTCCTCAACTACATCAGAAATGTCAAATATAAAGAAAACATACACACACACCATACACATGAAAGTATGGGGTAAGTATCCATAGAAACCACATAAAGGTCATTCATCTAACTAAAATCATTAAATAACTAAAATTCACTACATGATCATATATATCATCATCAAAACAATCATAAACACTATAAATAACTAACTCAAAACATATACCAACTAAATATGAAATACATTTATTCTAATCTAGTAACCAAGTACCAATAATCATAAAATATAATTGTAGAATAGGCTTAAAAGAATCTGGCAAACAAATCTAAAAAGTCAACTAGGCATAGGCATTACATACACTCCCCCTAGACTTAGGCTTACTCTTGGAAGCCTACAAGAAAGATAAAACTAACTAGGGGTAGGAATTACAATACAAGATATTTGGTTACCCAGAAAACCTCCAAGGAAAAGGTAAAACTAGGATGGGGATGACACCCACAAATCTTCATTACTACAATAATAAAGTGTATCCAATGAAGGTTACAATATTTTGATCATAAAATATGATCTATCTTATGAAAGGTATGCCCTGTTAAAGGATTACAAGATTTTTAGATCTTACCTTGTTAAAGGATTTCAACATCATGTTAGAAGTGTGTCTAGTAAGAATACTTTGACTTATAATGAAGTAAGCACCCTATTAAAGGATTTTCAATAGCCTTTTAAGACTATTTTGTTAAGAAATTTAACTGGTTCACCTGTTAGAATGTCTCGAAAATGATCCTTCAGTTAGCACTCTATTGCTTAATGATAGATCACCTCTTTCTTAATGTGTAAATGATCCTTCCTGATCAAATGTATCTCTACTATCTTTTAATTCCTTTCCTATGTTCTCATGTTAACTGATTTTGCAATGTATCTCAATTCACAATACCTTAGTCACCATGGATACTCTATTTGCACATGCAAAAACTTATCTCTTTTCTCCTTCCACATACATATAAAATATTAGAGTTTGTCCTCCCTAATAAGACCTAGGGGACTTAGGGTTAGGTATGAATCAACATTTTTGATTCACCCATATTTCTGCTTAACCCTTCCCTTTTTCTAATTTTCTACATGTACTACATAGGGATTCTCAATAAAGATTCATCCTTATCATTTAGGATCACAAAACAATCCTCAACTTGGCTCCAAAATGATTTACATAGTAGTTTGTGTCATTACAAACAACTATGTCAAAACTGTATTACTCGACACTTGAAGTCCCTAATGCTCGGTATCAACTACAACTTCAATGTTGTAACCCAACCTCTGAATAAATTGGTTTCCATTGATCACTAGACATCTGAATGACTCAGTACTTACTATCTACTTGACACATAATATCTAACAACTTATGCTAGGCATGTATTACTTGTTTAGCAAGAACTAAGTAAATGAATTAAGTATATTGTCACTCATATGTCAAAACCAATTTGAGATTAACAACTTCATGTTACTTATTTATGATTGGTCTAAGATGACATGGGTCACATTTTTAAGAAAAAAATTAGAAGAATTGAAGAGGTTTAAAATTTTAAAGAATTTGATTGAGAGTAAATTGAATGTTATTTAATCAAATATTTAAGATCGGATAGAGGGGTGAATTTGTGGCACACGATTATTATAGATTTTGTTAAGATCGTGGAATTAGGAGACACGTGTACACTTCAAGGGATTTTCAGTAGAACAAAGTAATTGAAAGGAAGAGAATAATGGTAGTAACTATGTTGAAAAATGCTAACTTATCTAATGTGTAGTGGAGATTTTGGGTTGGAAAGGCACTTGTTGTCAAATATTTTAGGATCTTTGGAAGAAAATGATATATCAAAAGAGATGAAGATGATCTTGAAAAGTTTAATGCAAGTTATGATGAAGGAATATTTTTTAAATAGATAAAATAATTAATGATAAAGACAATTTATTTAGATGAAGGAAAGTAAACAAACAAACTACTATTTTATATCCAATGTAGAACTATAGAACTATGCAAAAGAAATAAAAGATGAAAGTGAGATAAAATTTATGAAAAAATAACTACATTAGATAGAGAAAATCATACGTTGGAACTTATACTAGATTGATGAGAAAAACTATAATAAGAACTGAGTGAGTTTTCTAAAACAAGTTGAATGAAGAGGGACAAGCTATTAGAAACAATCAAAGATTTTTTTTTATAAGAAAAATAGGTTTTACAGGGATTTGAAAACCCAAAAGTTATTACATATCAAAGGGCTAAAAATAAGCAACAAAAGCCCAGCCACAAGACAATGGCCAACCAAAAGGCCAAAACAACAAATAGGCAAAAAGCCAAAAAGAAAAAACCTATAGAAGCCAAACAAACCAAAAGATGGGTAATAAAAAACAAGAAAAGATTGTTACATAAGTGTTATACTCAATGTAAAGGAATATATATTGAGGAGATGTGTTCTCTTATAGCTAGAATGGAAGCTATTAGAATGTTTCTTTACTTTTCTGCCAACAAGGATTTCAAAGTATATTAGGTGGATGTTAATTTGGTAATTTTAAAAAGATAATTAGAAGAAGAAATCTATTAAAAATCCAAATCATTTCAAGTATTAGTTTATCCATATATGGTCTACAAACTCAAGAGGACCATTATCAATCTCCTAGCATATAATATATTGGATACATATTTTTAAGGATTGAATTTCAAGAAAGGTACTCCATATAGAAATCTCTATTTCAAGATTGAATATGATAAGTTAGTGATGGTAATTAAATTTTTTGTCTAACATAATTTTTGGAAGTGATGATAATATTATAAGGCATTTGTTGATGAGATGCAAAAATAAATCAAGATGTTTAAGAAAATGATGGCATTTTTATTTCTCAAACTAAAAAGTCAAAGAGATGCTAAATAAATTTGGAATTGATAATCCCCAAATAGTTGGAATCCCCATGCTTACTTCCTATCACTTGAGAAATGATGATCAATGTATGAGAGTCAATCAAAATCTTTACAAACATATGATTAGAGGATTGTTGTACTTGATTGTTTAAGGACTTAATATTATGGATGTACAACTTATTTAGTAGACATATATCAAGCCAATCCTAGGAAATATCATTAAAGGGAAGTTAAGAGGATAATCAATTACTTGCAAGAGATTATATACTTTGGATTGTAGCACAAAAGAGATAATTAATTATGTATAAAATATTTTAGTAATGTTGATTGGGCCAAATTAAGGAGATCTAGTGGATGTGTATTTTTCTTGGGAGATAGATTAATCTTTTGGAGAAACAAAAAGTAGGATTCAATTTCATTATCTACTATAGAGGTGGATTATATTATAACAACATCTTGTTGTACTCGAGTAATTAATATGAAGAAAAATCTTAAGGATATTTTTACAAGTGGGGTTTACATTGCACAAAAAAATTAACCTATCAATGCCTGATACAACCACTAGACTTATAGAATCCACAAGAGGTGGTTAGTCTCTTGTCACAAACTTTGAGGGGATTGCTGACAAATTTTCCAACAATCTCCCCCTCAACATTAATTTAGGGGATTCAAACGTGTGACCTAGATCTAACACCACTTGTTATAAGTATGATTTTTATTTCATGAAAATATACACCTATTAATGTTTGACATAGCCACTAGACTTATAAAATCCATAAGAGGTGGTTAGTCCCTTGTCACAAACCAGAGGGGAGCACTGACCTTTTTTGCAAAGAAGATAATGTATATTAAATCTATTTTAATGGTGTGTGATAATACAAGTGTTATCAACATTTCAAAGATTGTGGTGATGTAGTCAAAGACTTAGCATAATTTTATTTGGTATTATTTCTTCAAAATGAAAGTTTTGAGAGAGAAAGTAAAATTGGAGTATAGAGAAAGGAATATATTATAGATATTTTCACTAAGAAACTATAAAGGGACACTTTTTAAGTATCTTGCATAGATGATAGGGATTAGTATACCCTTTTTTTAGTTCCTAGATACTAATTCTTTCATTCAATTTATTTTTTCAATTCAATTGACCAATCAACTCATAGAATTTAAAAGATTAAAAGAAACTTCAAATTTTTATAACTTTTTCTAATTTTTCATTCATCCTATTGGACCATGTTATTTTTGGTAGGGTAAAAATTCAATTTTCTTGAACAAAAATACAAATATTTTCTAACAACTTTATCATGCATTAATGAATGCATTATTTACAACTTTATCTTTTCCACATTTGTGACAAGTTGATTAGATTTTTTTTTTTAAATCATTTTATCTTCCACCTCACATAACTTTCTTTGAATAAAAATGAATGTCTAATCAATATTAATTATCACAATTTATTTTTCTTACCAAGTTCAAATATAGAGTTAAATATTTCTTATTTCTTATTTTAAATATATTTATCATTAGTTTTACATTGATGTTTATTTTTGACAATTGTATAATGTTATTTTTTAAAGTTTACAATATGTTTTACTAGCTACTATTTTACAATTTTGCTCTCATTTTCTTTATACCATTTTATAAAATGTAAAACTAATACTACCCTTCAAACTTACTAGATATTTTGGTAGTTTGAATTAAGTAATCAATTTTATTTTATTTTAATTAAATATTTTAACTCATAATTGAATTGGTAGAAATGAGTAGTTCATTCATATAATATAATTTTTATTGTTATTTATATATTTCTTAAAATAATATAATTATTAATATTTTTTAAATTCTCTTCAACTCTCTCTATTATTCTACCTTTACTTGTCCTTATAATAATATATCATTCTCTCTTTTATCTCTCTCTTCATATCCTTCCTTTCTATCTATAAATGTTTATTTTCCTTCTTTTCCAATTATTGGTAGGAACTTTGATGCATTGTGTCTCTTGTTTTATTATGAATTAGAGAGGTGCATCTTTTTAGGTGGAGAATTATTATCTTTCCTCAAACATTGATGTTATTTCTACTGTTAAAGAAAGAAAGAAATCTTTTGGTTTCTGTAGTGCCTACCCTCATTCACATCTTTTCTGGACATATTGTTGCTATTATTATCAGACTATGCTAGACTAGTTTTATGTTGATGGATTAGTGGTATTGTTTTGAGACTATTAGACATTGTGTTATGGATTCAGTGGTTATATGATGAGATCATTTAGACTTTACATTTCATGTATGCATGATGATCATTACATTGCCTTTAGTTATTGTTGATGATTAGTTAGATGGTTTACTATCTCATGTGTTTTATTATGGATACTTACCCCATACTTGCATGTGTATGGTGTGCATGTTTTTCTTATTGTATGGCATTTCTCATGTGGTTAAGGAACGGAGTCGTAGTCACCTGCTTAGTCAGAATCTACACAATGCACCACTTCCTGCCATTGTCTGTTTAGCTGAGCATTATATATATTGTATGTACATGCATGGTTTTTCTGTAGGTTGCAGGTATCGGGTATTGACTTCCCTAAATTGCCAGGATGAGCGTACCCTATTATACTATCTCAATGATAAGAGAAGGGAGATAAATTCTCAAGTCCAAATCTCAAACCCTTAAGCCAATTGTCCTAGTGAGGTAGGACAAATATTTGGATATTTTACCTACCGAATGTGTTAGATGACATAATTTGTAATTTTTAACCCTTTAGACTAATTTTGTCTGAATTGCTCTATGATGGGTTTTCATATTTTATCTTGGAGGTCTATGGTGAATTTTATATTAATTAAGTATTAATAAATAGATTTAATTAATTAATTATTTGAGAAAATTAATATAAAATATCATGATATTTGATATTTTGATTATAATTAATTAAATGAGAATTAATTGAGGAAAAAGAATTAAATAAAAGAAAATTAGAAATTAAAATTAATAATAATTATAAAATAATAATAAAGTAATAAATAAATAATAATAATAAAAGTTATAAAAAAATTAAAATGAAAGTTATAAATATTTAAATAGAAATTATATAAAAAGTAAATTGGAGTTATAAGCTTGCATGGGAATTAATGCACCTTTCTATTTCTCATATGTCAACAACACGGGGGTTAGTGCATCAATCAAGCACATGGTGTCTACAACCCTATGACTCATCTAGAAGGTTGAAAAAGACCCATGCTTAGTTGGTGACACCTTCTAGCTGTTTCTAGAGGCATTCTAGATGTTTTCTGAAAGCTCTTTATATTCAAGCATTCCTAGAAGCTTAGACATAGCATGGAGAGCATTTGGAGCATTGGAGGACTTGGGAACTCTGAAGAAGGGAGGAGCTTGCTCTGCGGGTTTTCTGAGGAAGAGCGAATTAGCATCAAAATTTAGGTAGATTCTTGTGATTTTACTTATTCTATTTCCGCATCTTGCTTTCCCCTGTCTTCTTCGTGTCTTCCATATGTCTTCTGAGGATTTTTCTATTTTTATTGTATGCATTCTCAATATGGGTAGTTAAATTTATTTGAGAATCTTATATGCATAGATCTAAAAAAAAACATGAGGCTATGGATTAAATTGTAGCCAAGCCATTAGATAAACTATTGAGTAAATTTTGAGATCAAAAGTTTATAGAAAAGTTATGAGAATTGAAATTTATATATTGTGTATATATATGTTTATATTTTTTAATCTGAATACATATATGCATATACATATATATATATATATATATATATATATATATATAAATACAAGTATATGTGTGTGTGTGTGTGTGTGTGTGTGTGTGTGTGTGTGTGTGTGTGTGTGTGTCTATATGCTGTGATATTTGATTAAACTCTATATGTGTATACACACACACACACACACACACACACACACACATATATATATACATATATATTTAATTAAAAGTCGAATGACATATATTTCGCAGCGAGTGAATGTTAAAAATGCATACATTGGAGGGAAGCATTTTTAAAAAAATGCAATATAAAAAAAATAATAATAAGTAAATTTGGAATGGGGGGGAGGGACTTATTTCTCCACCCCCGCTGACAGCAATGCCTATGCGGACTGCAGTACCGCAGAGTACCTGTGGTCTGTAGTGTACCTGCGACTGCAGTGTACCCTACGATCCATAGGACACATATATATATGTTGTTTGTAACCGGCGGTTATTAAACTCGTCATGTGTTGTCAAATGTTTTATTAATTCAAATTTTTTTTACATAATACGTTTTATAAATTGATAATTGTATATGTATATGTGTGTGTGTGTGTATGTATATATATATGTGTGTGTGTGTGTGTGTGTGTGTGTGTGTGTGTATACATTTAATATATTGATAGATGATTGGAATTTAAAGAGTAATTCTTTAATAACAAATTATTTTATAATGTTGAGCAATATAGGATCAATTTAATCTTTTAATTTGGAAAGATGAATATGAAAAGAATTTCAATTATTATTTTGAAAATGATGGGGGTCATTATCATCAAAATGTGTATACAAAAGACATTTAGAACATTCAGAAAATTGAGTCTAACGATTTTTGGGGAGAAACTTTTATCTGTCAATACAATACATGGGTTAGGTAAAACGTGAAATTTCTCCACTTGATATTTAAATTAGAAAACATAAATTGAGACTTTTACATTTAAAATCAAGTTTGTAAATTTAGCAAAACCAAAACATGTGTTTGCATTGTGTATTCTTTATTCTATTGTTTTGGGTTTTGAGTTGACTAGTGTTGACCAATTATAGGACGTCTACTAGAGGCTTGGGGGTTATGTGATTGTGATGTCATGATGATGTTTTAATTTTGATCTTTATAAACCCAACCATGGTTATGTGATGGAATGCTCTATGTATTGGTTGTAATTACTGATTGCTATAGTTGAGATTCTTATGTATGAGACACTTAACCATTTTTGGTCATCGATTAGTTATCCTTGGTTATTTTCTAGTTGCCATGATGGGACTGTAATGTGGATTTATTCTTGATAATTTCATGTTGTGACATGCTTGACTCAACCATTTTGGAGTCTTCGATCAGTATGATTGAGATATATTTTGGTTATTGAGAACCAATAGATACTTTTGATTATCAGTGATACTTCAGTTGCCAATAGAGAGCTATTGTGATCATGATTTTCTATGGATGCTTGCTCATGGAGATTTGATGCTTTTATGCATATTTGATGATTTTATTATGGATTATCTTTTGTGATTTTGAGATTTATGATTCCATGAGCGTAGGGTAGGATATTTGCATGTAGTTTTAGGGAGTGGCTTGCAATGGAGGTCGGGGCCCTAAGAGGCTGCCAAGGTAACTCATTGTAAGTTGGATTAATAAGTGATAACATTCACACCTAATACTAACTAAATGAACCTAAAAAGATAAGTGTTTTGGTTCTCGCCCATGCCTTGAGTGCTTGTACAGGCTAGGATGGGAGCAGTGAGAACACATGGTTGCGACCTTGCATTCCATAGTATGCCTCGTCGGTATGAGAGGATACTAGTGGCCGCATGAGATCAGTATGGACCTGTGGAGTTTAGCTAACTGCCAGAGTAACTTGTATGTGATAAATGCGATGACACTTTCTCGCTTGCATAGTAGGTTCCTACATGTCATTGTGTGCCTCTGGGATTAGATGTCAGATTTTGTGTCTGGAACCTTTGAATTAGTATACTTTTAAGATTCTTGGACTTACAGAGATTTATGCTATGTGGTTTTAGATAGCCTGTTTGAGACTTGAGATTATCTCCTCAGCACGGTGGGAGTGGACCACTTAGGTACCATGCGATCGGGTGGTAGTGTTTTTCTACTCTTATCATTTGAGATTCATTGAGACATCGTAGTTGATGCATCCTTCGTGATGGTGGATATGTATCCTTTCATTGATGATTAGCATATGTTAGATGATGTTATCTTATGCTTTTATTTGCATGTTAGATTACTTTTTTCATATGATATAGTACATGTTAGGAGTGACATTCCTACTATGTTAATACCGATAATCTCTTTGGTGATTTGGACTGTTACGCACAGAGGGATGGCTAGGATCCACGATGGTCTAATGATGCTATTAACGGTTGGGAGGAACTATGCACTTAGTTTATTATGTTTGATCTTTATGATGGATGTATATATCTTCTATGATGATGTATCATGTGTGTCATGTGATTATCTTTGCTTTGATGTATCATGGATTAGAATAGGATGATGTACCTTATTCTACATATGTATATTCTTTTGAGCTTTTCATACCTTGTGACATGTACAGTAGATGATTGAGCATTTGAAATGTAATGTATAAACATTGGACTTATCATTATTATTTCATGTGGATGTTGTACTAGATGGATTCATTAATGTTAGTTGACTTGGATGTAATTCAATGTTAAGGGATCTTAAAGAATGTAATTTTTTATGTATGTTATGTTTACTTTCAGATGGACATTGCTATAACTTCTGTTATTGTGCATAAGTTATGTGTGGTATTACTTTCATGTTTAAAAAAAAAATGCTACCAATCTTAGTGAAATTCTAGGTTAATTCTTTGGATCCCTTGGCAGGGCATTACAATTTCTTTATTGCAATAAAATCATTCTATAGAGATATGAATATATTGATAAGGGGAGATGGGTTAATAGCATTGTGTCTAGCAGAAAAAAAGAAACATAATATGGGAGGAGAGAGTGATGTAGAGAAAAGATGTACATGAAAGGGGGAGTGAGATTAATAATTATTGTGTGCCCATTATCCTTGATGTTAAAGGGGAAGATAAGTATAGATAATGATTCATTGAGCTAATATGTCATTGGTATTTCTAGTAGGAAAAAATGGGAGATTGCTATTATTATCATTGATGTCAACTTGCTCAGTGCATTAATGTCAAATTTATGTAGTTGAGTATCATACTGAGAGAAGTATGAGAGTTGTGTTCAATATTGTATATAATGTTATGGAACATTGGGATATGCAAGAAAGAGTGTTTAATGATTGGTATACAATAAACAATATGTAACACCCCACTCGGGAACCCAAAATAAATAAATCTAATATGTTACAAAGTTTATGAAACTATATCTTTTAACGTTTAAAAAATATCAAAGTAACAATGCGGTAGAAATATAAACATACAATTTTTTTACACAAATACAATAACAATAAAAATTTCATTCCTAAAGGGTTTCTTTGTGTTGACTCACATTTAAGAAAGTGTTATTAATAAGTTAAGTCTCAATTACAATCCATAATCATAAAAGGTATAAACACATACATAATCTCATAAGAAAATTCATAAGTACAACTAATAACATGAAAGCACATCTAATGAATAACATCCACTACACACATCATAGGGTATGTGAAAATAGATACAAGTACATCAATATACAATACAATATCTCATAGGATCTCAAAACACATGATACATAGATACATCAAATGAATAGAAGTCTCCAAGGTAAGAATAAGAATGATAATGGTACAACTATATCAATGAGTATCCAACATCTTTCAATCTAAGGTGGACCCAAATGGTAAAAATATACTACTTCTCAACAATGTGGTCACCTAATCAGGATCCCAATCCCACCGTGCAAGAGCGATAATATACAATCCACACATAGATAATCAAATCATAAAATAATCCTATGGAAGGAATCATGGTAGCCAAACTACCTCAAGGGTAACACAAACTAAGCAAGAAGAAGAGATAATCAAAACTGAAAGAACACTAATTCCAATGCAACCACCACATACCAAATGAACATACAAATACCAAGTACAAAACAAATATCAAAACCAAAAGGTTACAACCACCTCCAAATCAATGTCAAGTGTCACAAGGACAATAACCAATAAATAATAGTTGTCATCAATAAAAGTAAACCACCACTCACTAACTCCAACAATAAAAACACCACCAATGAATAACTAATCATTCATTAAAAAGCCAACTATCAACAATAAATGGCATCCAGTCAATGAGCTACAACTCACAATAAATACACCATCAAAAATAATATCCAACAAGTACACCACTAGAGATAAATATTTAAAAAAATCATGAAGGAGACTTGGGATACATACTATGGAGTGTCATCACATGATCCAACTCTAAGATTACTCTAATAGTCTCTCATGACCTTGACCCCCTAGTGACTCTATGTGGAACCATAATACCCTTTCATGAAGATGAGGAGACTAGTCATACCTCTTAAGGTATCATCTCATTCTTATCCTTAGTCTATAGAAGCACTCAAGGCATGGATAAGGAATAATCTCTAGGGTATCTTTTTAATTTATCTCAAGGCATAGGGAACAAAAATATTTTAATTACTATGTTATCACTTGTTACACACGTATATGTTACCCTGCCAACCACTTTGGGCCCCAAACCCCATTGCAAGCCACTCCCATAGACATGTAACTAGAATACCTTCCTAAAACTCACAAACCACAATTGTGCATCATACAATAAAAGTAATATTGATCAAATTTAGTTCCTTAATAGACAACCCCAAAATAACATTGGTTCTAAAAATCCAAGTTCTCATAAATGCCCAATAGCATAAAGCTCATTAAACATAAATCTCAATTCAAATTGTAAAGTTTATCATAACATCTAGTCAAATAATCATTAAAAAAATATCAAAAATGTCTCTAGTTCACATCCTAACTTGGCCAACTAAACAACCCACAAAGAAAAACTATCACAAAAATAAACATCACAAGACTATAAATAGAATATTAGAAAATAATAATTTATATTAATCAAAATATATTGGCTTAGCCATTTTTGCAAAAAAAAAAAAAAAAAAGAATATTAGAAAATGCATAGTTTTCAACCACATAATTTAATTCCAAGATTTTTTCTTGTTTAATTTGAGTCATAAGGATGTGTTTAGAAATAAAGCAAGAATATACATATACATGTTAATATAAATTGTTATGCTAATCTGCTTATTTTAATCAATAAGTGCTTAAATGTCAAAACTCTTCATGCATATGAAATATCATGTAACATCATCATGTTTTTAATTTAGATAATCTTAAATCATAAATGATTTAATTAATAACCTAAGCGTATACTATTAGGTTAAATATTAATATCAATTTCATTTTTAAAATATTAATTTGACTTATACTAAGTCCAATATTAATATTTACTTTTCCTTTAATTCATGATGCAACTACAGATAACTTAAACTTTAAATTATAATTATAATTAAGTTGTTTTATAATTTCTCTCATAATATGAAATATTCATAACTAGAAAAGTACATAATGAACTCCACTATAACTAAATTAGAATTATATATTTATTAATTTTCTACTTGCATTAATAAATATAAAATTATTTATATGCAACTAATAGTTTAACTAAACTTAAAGATTCTTTAATACCAACATCCACTTTATAACTAAATAAGTAGTATTAATTTAATTTTTGAAATCAGTAAATAATAATTATTTTTATTTTTATTTTTTGAAATTAATAAATAATTATTTTTAAATAATAAATCCAAGAATTAAATTTTTGAAATTAATAAATAATCATTAAAAAAGTTTTTTTTTTAAATATTAAAATAAATCTAAAAATTAAGTTTTCTTGAAAAGAAAAGAATTATGCAATTTTGTGTTTTCACATGGCTAAGATCTTCTAAACTGTGCAATAATAATTTATTTTTAAATTTTCTATCTTGAATACATTTGTTTTCCAAAAAGATTCTCAACCAACTATTTTGTTTAAATTGGAGGTAATTATACATTTGGCTCGATGAATCTTTACGAGGGCTTTTATTGAAGTTTTTAGATAATTCTATATTTCAAACTCTAACTAATAATAACCATTGCTCTTTAAAATTTAATGTTGAATCTTCTTTGGTTGCTCAAATCTTGATTTTTCTAGATTAATTTTCAACTAAATGATTCTACAGTTTACATCTAACTGCAATTTGCAAACAACACATGAATCAATTTTATTTCTTAATTACTATTCAAAGTTCCCTTTCATATTTTGATCTATAAATTTCAACAAATAAATTTCAGCAGTGTGGTAGAATGATGTAGATAGATCTTCCAAAGTAATTTCAACAAATGAGTTCTCAAACTCTACCTCAATATGACAGCTAAAATTCTAGACAATTTGGTAAATGCATGCGAACTCAAACCCTCTGAAACTTTCAACAATTATTTTTCTTCAATTCCAAATTTTTCTCCCCAAAACCTATGTGTGTAGCTAAGATAAGATAAGATAATATTAAATTCAAACAAGAGACCACAAAATGGGTCCATGGGACACAGATCTTACAACCAAGAAGATAGCACCAAATGGAACACCAAACAATGTCGATAAAAGAGCAAGTAAAAAACCTAAAATAGAAGATGAAGAAGAGAGCAAGAGTCACCCTGAACATGAATGAGCTTCAATTTCTTTATAAAGAGTTTAACTCTACCTAGGGTTTCCAATTTTCAAGCATGCAAAAGCCTCTCCTTAAAATGATTTTTTATTATTTAATCATTTCATGCACACTTAAAGAACTTTTTAATTAAAATATTCTTTTATAATTATTTTTCCTCCACTTTATTAATTAGTTGTAACAATTTTCAAAGCGTAGTATATTATTTAAATTAATTATTATTATTAAAGTTCATTATTTAAATTCAACTCTAATTTAATTATTATTAATTAAATAATTATAATAAAAAAATACTAAGTTTTTTATCTTTTAATATTCTAATTCTTGTTTTATCCAACTTCTTAAATTAGACTTTTAAACTAAATCATTTAAACTAAAACACATATTTAATTAATAAAATATAATCATATTTTAATATTTTCTTTTTAATCAAATAATTTAATAATTCTCAATATTATATGATTAATCCAAATATTATAATTAAATCATTTACCAAATAAATTACATAGCTAAATCCACATAAAAGCAACATTACCAAAACAAACCAAAACTCAAAATCAAACAACACAAACAAAGATAACCTCATAAGTTTTTAAAAAGGGTGGAAAGTCAAATACACGTCCTCCTTCTCAAGCCAAGTAATTAGGCTATGGTTGGGATTGGACCTGAACATTATCTCCCCATACTTACCATTCAGTTATTGTGATAAAGCACGCTTATCCTTACAATTCAGAGAAGTCAATGTCCAGCTACAATCTACATAAGATACAAGCATGTACATGTGCATATATATATATATATATATATATATATGTATATATATTATATATGTATAGATACATACATACATATATATATATATACATACATGTATATATATATGTATATGTGTATATGTATATATATATACACATATACATATATATGTATATATACATCTATACATATATATTATACATACATATATATATATATACATATACATCTATATATATATACATATACACATATATATATATGTATATACATCTATATATATACATATACATATACATATATATATATATATACATATACATATATATATATATACATATACATATATATATATATATACATATACATATATATATATATACATATACATATATATATATATATATACATATACATATATATATATATATATATACATATACATATATATATATATATATATATATATATATATATATATATATATATATATATATATATATATATATATATATATAAGATAAAAAAACAATGGTAAGGAGTGGTACATCATGTAGATCTCAATTAGTAGGTAACTATAATGACTCCCTCCCTTAATCACATCAGACACAACAATCATAAAAAGAAAACAAACACGCATACCATACATATGCAAGTATGGGGTAAGTACTATGATAAGTACTAAGTACAATTCATCACATATTCAAACATGGAAACTCATCATTGTAAATGTAAACTACTCATCATTTGATATCAACATGAAAGAAACCACATTTACTAACTAAGAACCATTAAAACATCATTAATGTGCTACTAATCATAATCATCAATTACCATATGAAATATAATCAACTAAGTAAATCTTTATTGATATAAATGTAATCCAATTTATGAAATAATATCATAATTATAAATCCAATGTCCTTGAAACTAACACATGCATGAAATAGGCATAAAAGGGTTTGGCAAATATAACAGAAAAGCAAACTATGGGTAGGCATTACATAGTATCTAATGATTGATATGGAGGAAAGAGTATCTAATGTCTAATACATATGAAATGATATTTGAAGTGTTTTATTACATGTTCATATGTTCTTCTAATGTTTTTTGGTGATAATAAGTTAGTCTGTGGTGCATTCAAAAGATATAAGTCTGCAAAAATACAATATGGAAGAAATAGTATTTGAATTCCTTATGGAAGAATTATCTGTATTTCTCTCAATAATATTTTGCTGGTTCATGTTTTTCCTTTGTAAGGTGTGGTTTTTGTATGTTTTAGTATCATATTCTTAGGTCACAAAATTTTAGAGGCTAAAGTTGTGTTTAGTATTTATTGAGAGTGAAGAAAGGTATCCACATTGGTGATTTAGGTTGTGTAGTTTGGTGGACATGTTTTTTATTAAGGGTTAAACTAAACTTTTTATAGGGGACCCAAAATCCCAACAGTCATTACAAAAAAAAATTAAAAAATAGAAGTTTAGTAGTTTCAATAGTGCTAGAATAGAAGACCAATACTCCAAACAACTAACAACCCAACATAAAACTAGTAGTAAACAAAGACCAAGACCAACACTAAAACCAAATGACAAGCCTATATTAGTTACAAAAAATCCAAAAACTAAATACTTGATACCTGAGCCAACTCCTTCTTTTCCTTGATTTTTTCCACAACCACTTTGACATCCTCTTTGATCAACTCCTCATTCTTGGCCTCTATCTTTCTTGTAGAAGATATGATACTTTTCTTTCTTGGAGACACATCTGCACACTAGTTCATCTGAGTCCAATACCATTATCTTGTCCATGCTCAAATCAACATTATCTGCCAGTTGATTCATACTTTCCAATGAGGCCTCCAAAAGTTTATGGTAATTATTGACTATGGTATTAGTAGTTCTTTCAAGATCCTCAATTCTATTAACCATCCCTTGTAACAAATTGTTCTTCTCAATGTCATTCCCAGTAGTGCCATTCCTAGGCTCCTTATTCATCTTACTTGCCACTTCCTCAATTTTGGAATTAAGAGATTTGTAATTAATATTGATATTTTTTATGGAATTGAAAGTCCAATGCTCCATTTTGAAGGTGTATATGGAAATAACCTTCACAATTTGGAGCACATCTAGAGGAGGCTAAATATTAATTCCTTTTAGATCATCCTCCAATAGTTTCACACTAACATCATTCAAATAGACCAAATTGGAAATGGGAAAATTCCTATCTCTATTTTTCTCATTCATTTCTTATGTTTCTTTAGGGGAGGCTTTAAGAGGTGAGTTATCCAATTTAATGAACACATCATGGGAAACACTTTCCTCAAAGCATTTGAAGTACAAGACTTATTTATCAATATCCTCTTCTTCTTTTCTAGTATCGATAGTTTTGGAACCCATTTCCTTCTTCTTCTATGAGCTTTCCTCCACATCTCCCAACTGGATAGAGACCAAGGAGGGGCAAGTGCTAGGTAGTCTAATTTTTTTTCAACTAAACCACTAGAACAATCACTCTCAACCTCCTCCTCAGTTTCTAGACTATGAACATTATCCTCACTAGCACCTTTAGAATTTGTCAACATTTATTTATAATTCACACTCTTCTTGTTCCTTTTCACTGAATCTCTTTTCACTTCTTCCAATTTTACCATTAGTTGCTTGGCTATACCTTTTCTACCACTGTTTTAGATTTCTTTTCACTTTTTCTAGGAATAGGTAAATGGAGAGTTTCCTTCACATAGTACATCATAAATTCAAAGATTAACCTCATCAACCCTTTATGGACAATGGGTTTATTTGATTTCTCCTTGAGTTTCTTAACACTACACATAAGAGAAAAAAGTAGATAAAATGGAAATAAAACCCTAACTTTATTCTTGAAATGATTTAATAGGAAAAACATGGTAATTTCAAGCCCTATGATTCCTCCCATCACAAGTAATATACAAAATGACCACTTTTAAAACCAATTTCCACAACATTTTTCTAGAAGAAGTAACATAGGCCCATCCCTTTTCTCTAACCAAAGCCCCATCCTCAGCCTTTGGAAATTTCTTAATTGTTTCCTCAACAATATCTTTATTGTGGTAAAAGAACATATATTTTCCTTTGAGCCCCATAATTAGCACCATAATGTCAATGTCCAGCTTGAGATGTCGCCCAGTCAAGGTGACCATACCCACTTCCTAGACATTAATAAATGACCCAAAGATCTCTGGTTTGGAATCCTTTATTCTATTCATCTAATGAATCAAAATACCCTTATCCAAGATTTTCCAAACCTTGGGTTCTTTCTTCCAAGCATCACAATTCCCTAGCTTCTACCTTTTTAAAGCTCCACCCATAGTAATGCTTCTACAACTTTCTTCAACTCCAAATTTGTCCAAATGTAACTTTATTTACTTAGAGCCATACCAAGATAAATGTACAAAAATAAAATCTGTCACAAAATGTGAGAAGATCTTTGAAATCTATACAATAACTCATCACAAGTACTTCCATCATTACTCTTCATATACATCAGCATGTCTTTCATAAATAAAATGATTTTTTAATAAAATGTCTATAGAATTTCCTTTAATCTACAACCATTTGTAGTTATAAAATTTCTAGTTATAAGTCACCACTATCCTTAACCCATGGAGGAGACACATTTCTTCTTCTCACTACAACATTTGGGGTCAAATTATGAAGGCAATTTGTGACAGTGATGTAATTTGTGGTGATTTTCATGTTTTATTTTGCAATTTTCCCTAACATCATCATAATACCAACATTGGTGTCATAATTGTGATGCCCACCTAAGTATAATAATGCTAATAAATAAATAAATAAACATGACATAAATTATTCGCCATTTGTTTTGATTGTGGAGAGTTGCACATGAAATAGGGTGGAAAGCTCTAAAAGTTGTTGTGCCCTTGTGATTGGTGCATTTTGTTGTCATACCTTTGTGATCTCTGTATTTTTTTGTTGTGCCCTTGATTTGTGATTTCATTTTCCTATCATGTCATTTCTTTGTGATTTCATTGTCATTTCATGCCCTTGCTCTATGATTTTATTCAAGGGCTATGTAAATGTTCTTTTATTTTCTTTCTAAACATGTATATCTTAGAGAACTTTTTAAAGATGCATATTACATCTTAGAAAAATTTAAAAAAATGGATCCAACTGCATGCATATTCTAGAATCCAAATAATAAAACAATAAAACTCACTCAACCCATGCTAAGTGACTTACCTCAAGATCCTGCACAAAAATAATGTAGACCAGGAAAAATGGGCAGAGCTCGTAAGAAATTTAACAAAAACATATCATAGAAGATATTTTTAGAAAGGAACTAGTCATAACCTAGTTAAATGGGTCTAGTTTTTTATTAGTTGGGTGGATTACAAATTTTTGTAGAAATTTCATTAAATTAGGTACAAAAAAAACAAACAAAAAAAATAGTTGTTCCTAGCTAGCAGGATCAAAAACATTTTTCCAAGGTGATAAAATTGCATATGCAAATGCATCACTTGCATGCTAGTAATGAAGCACATTTCGTAATTTATAAGGAATAATTGGATATAAAGGCTCCATACACTAGGCCAACAATGGAAGCCAAGGATGTAACCATGCATGTATTGGCACACTCTCCCTATGACTATCCCAAGTATCTATTGTTGATGTTAATATGGGCATCACTATATGATCCAAAATGTTATGAAGTACTAAAGCTGGTAGTAACTTATCCCATGTCTCCAGAAAATGAAGCATGGATTTAGGGTCCCTTAGCTCCCAATAATTTATTGTAGCTATTCTCACTACTAGAAGAATAACTTTAGTGAAGAGTTCAGTGTAAGGAGTTCAAGAAGCAAGTTCTGCTTCTATATAAATGCCATAATCATGAGGCTCATTCCCTTGCAAAAACCTTTGCCATAATGGCATTACCTCTAAAACATGAAAAGGATGTTGAAATGGTTTCCAACCTTGAAACACTCTTATAAGTAGTGGATACTTGGGATCATCATAGAGAGACTATGTCATTACTTGAAACTCTTATAAGAAAATGCAAATGCAATACATGACAAGTTGTACAACTTGTAGTCCTCCCAATATTTGGACCAAAAATTCTCAAAGACACTTTCAAGTGATTCCAATGTCATAGTACCTATCACAACACTTTCCTAGATTCTATCTAGTGGCTCCCATAGTATCCTCTATGTTGTCTAGCTATTGTTTTTGTCATGAAATCTCTTTGTAAAGCTACTCATTCCCCTTCTCTTTCTAAAGACACTCTTTCTCCTTCACTCTCATGCCTTAAATTTTGACTATCAAAATTTTGAATATTTGTCTCTTCCATATCTAATTCAACTTCACATTGTGTTGTAACTTTAGCATAGGTGTTTGATCATTGATAGCTTTAATTTCAGCATTCAAGTTTTAAATATTAGTCAACACCCTCTGCAGACCTCTCCTGTCAAGCACTTTATGTACTATTTCAACACCATGTTTTGTTTCATGTATGTATGTTTGTATAGATGTATGTGTGTATTTATGTATGTATGTATATATGTATATATGTGTAATACCCCAAAATTGGCTCATTGCCATGATACTAATTCTGGTCTATTTTGATCATCCTAAAGTCCTATTCCATTAGGCAAATTTTTATTTGGCCACTCGCTACTTGACTTAATTGTCAGATGCAGAAAACCCTAATCTACATTCATCATGCTTATTATTTAATTCTTATAGTATTTACTCATATTAGTCACATTAAACCTATTGATTAATATTTAATTTAATTACTAAGTATTTATACTTTAATTAAATTAAATAATATCCTAAGGCTAATGTACTATGGAATTAAATTTATTAAATTTAATAAATGTGCCTATTTTAATTAATTAAATAAAATTATTTAATTAAATGGAGAACTTACTTCTAATTAATTAAATGAAATTATTTAATTAAATGGGAAGCCATTCCTAATTAATTAAATGAAGTTATTTGATTAAATAAGAAAAGTGTCTCTAATTAATTAAATAGAATTATTTAATTAAATAGAAAAGGTAATTATGAGAGCATATCTCATTTTATTAAATTAAATATCTCACCAAAATCTCTCTTCAGTTCAAAAAGAGAAATTTCTAGTTCCCTATTGATCAAAAAGGAATTAAAATAGTTAACTTCTTATTCTACTCAAATTAAATCAGTTAACTCCCTTTAATTTAGGAATCTTCCTTTATGATTGAACTTCATCTTCAATCCTGATCATTGGTTGAAATCAATCTCAACTGTTGATGGATTCCAGGAAAGTCTATTTAAGAGACCCTCATCTCTTCATTTTGGGAGAGGATGAATTAGAATTTGCATTGAATTGCTATTGAAATTCATACTCACATTTGCTCACATTTTTGCATACATTTTGCATCCTTAGCTTAATTTCATTTAGCTTAATATGCATAGGTTAATCTAGTTTTGTTTCAATTTTTCCTAGATTAGAATGCATTTCTCATTCTAGATTAATCTGCACAATCATATAGATTAATTTCATTTCTTAAATCCTTCATTCTTAGAGGGTCTAGTTGCTTAAGCACCTCAAATCTAAAGATATCTAACAAGCAATTCCCTTTAGATAGAAGGCAATAGGTCCCCTTGCCGACTGATTTTTAGATGAACAATCCAATGTTCATCCCAAGATGAATCTGCAAATAAGGACCATGTTGAAGTGTGTGTGTTAGCATAGGTTGCATTTTCATGCATACATTTCTGGCACCCACCGTGGGGTAGGGAAAATTAATTTTTCTGGCCTCTTTTTGCATTTTTTCTAATCATTTTTTTGTTCTCTGTCCGTACTATTCCGTATAGATTCAGGAATCTTCGCGCAAGGATCCAAAATCTTCACACAAATATTCTTTTCGTATCATGCGAGAAAGTGCCTAAGCACACGAAACTTTGCGCAGTACCTGTTTCTTTGCACGGGTCGTAATAGAATTTCGCGTGGGTCATAAAACTTCTTCGTGCAGATTGTAAAGAATTTTGAGTGAAACTCTGCTGACAGATGCTATTTTTTGCATTGATTTTCATGTTTTCTAGTTTTTCTGTGTTTTCTAATTTTTTGGAACAACATAACAGCAGTTTGCGAGACAATTAGAAAAGCATGATAAAATTGTTGAAAATAGGTAAAACATCTACTAAGTGCATTGTGAGGATTACTAGGTAATTCTCTTTGATTGATAACACTTCATTTGGACCTAAAATGAACATCTCTCGTGTCAAGCTTGTGTGTGTTTCCTTCCATGTTCTTATTTTACAACACATGCATAATTTGATACTAGGTTGTGATCTCTATCAATTTCATCTAGCAAGCTTAGTTACTAGTGATAGATCTAATTAGGTATCTTGGGTTATTGGACTTGCTAATCCGCCAGCCCCTTGTTTCACCCTATGGTTGCAAGATCAACACCACGTTAAAGGGGAGGGGTCTACAAGAAAGAAGCGTTAAATGCTCCACTAGGCAACCCTTTTGTACTTTCTAGAACTCACTAGTTTTTGAGTTGTGGACTAGCTTTGGCTTGTGTGAGGGGTTAAATGTTCCACATCTTTGGACTCACCTCGCATTAGTTAAAGTGTTAAGTGTACCACCTTGTGCTCTTTGATTACTTTTGGATAGATTTGCTTTCGGGAA
This sequence comes from Cupressus sempervirens, assembly GCA_028749045.1. Taxonomy (NCBI): domain Eukaryota; kingdom Viridiplantae; phylum Streptophyta; class Pinopsida; order Cupressales; family Cupressaceae; genus Cupressus; species Cupressus sempervirens. Next base: position 594,440,845 of record CM053793.1, read on the forward strand.
TTAACATCTGTACACAAATAGTAATTAGGCCCCATGGACACTATTCGTGGATCTTGAGGGAGTGGGTTCCTAGTGAAACTCCTCTCTAAGACAAATTCATTGTAGGTGGGGAGGATACTTTGAGCATCTCTTAGATAGATGAATCTTCAACTTGTTGATTGAGGCATCCTTTCTCTGGAGAGGTTGATAGATCACTGGGAGTTGATATCATAGATCTTTAAGAGATACTCTTAGTTTAATGTGTTGAATTAATCTATCTGCTTTGATTGGACTAAAAGTGAAAAGGTGTCAAGACCTTGAATCTGGAAGCTAAGTCCCCTTGTGGTACACTATTGTGAGTCAGTCACCTTTAGAGAGGGTTAACTGTAGCAGACAATCCCTCTACAGGGAAAACTACATTGATGCCTCGAGCGGTAATAGCCCATTTTGATGTGGTAGTGACAACTGCTATTTAAATGTCCTTGTGGAAGAAATCACCACAGTGTGGTTCATTGTGGGTTGTCAGATCTCCCCAGAAGCTCTTGAAGATTAAGTTCTCAAACTATGTTGAAACCTCGATGCACTGAGATTGGAGGTCACCCCTATGAGTCATAAAAGTTGCAGAGTCAAAACATTACTAAAAACCTTAGAGAGGCCAACTTTTCACTTTCTAGGAATGTGTGCAATGATTGCAAAACTCTTTGAAAACATACACAAATAGCTCTCCTAGGGATTAGCACAAACTAAGTCACTTGATTGTTCATGCACAAGGTTGCTTTTGCCCTTGCTCATTATTTTTAGACATGCTTGAAATCATCTGCTTGTTGTTCTACATGCCTGTTTATCTGCCTGGTTACTGAAACGATCAAAATTTGTCAAAATGAGTTGCTATTGTAAAAATGGTCTGCCTTCTCGTGTGAAATCATCTGGTCCTTGTGCAAAATTATTTTGTTCTTGCACGAAATTAAACTGTTGTTATGAGTCTTTAAGCGACCCTATGAACTTCTTCGTGCGAAATTAAATTACTATCACTAACCTAAGTGCGAGCCAGAAAAATTCTTCGTGCGATCTATGAAACTTCTTCACGCTGCCTGTAAAGGTTTTTTGCATGAGATCTTGTGTCAAAATTACCAATTTGGGTCATTTTTAGCTGTCTACGGCCTATACGCTATCTTTTTCTGCATCTGTTTATCACTCTCTGTTTGCAAACAGTCCTAAAACAGTGACACTTCGCTTAGCTGAAGACTTGTGTCTTACACCTTGACTATTTTCATCTCATAAGTAATTTTTTTGGTCTTTGTCTCAATGCTTGTCATACTTTGTGTCACATTGGTCATAATCTCGTGTCTTACACCTTGACTAGTCTCGTCTCATAAGTAATTTTTTTGGTCTTTGTCTTAATGCTTGTCATACTTTGTGTCACATTGGTCATAATCTCTAGTTGTTCTAGCCTTTAAATCAGACCATTTGTGCCTTAGTGAACAACATTCTTACTATTATCTTGTCCTTTTTGAGACTTAGTCTTAGTGTAGTCCTTTTTTAGGTTCTAGCTTTTTATCCTTGTCTATGACTATCACAACCAGAAGTGGCAACGTGTTTTATCCCTATAACCTTAAATATGGTCGTGCTAGGGGTCATAACCATGGCAAAGGTCACTTACCTTTCGTTACACAATTTGTATCCAGTTCAGCTACTAAGGCATCTTCATGATCTCCCTCACCTACTAGGTCATCTCAAGTTCAACAAACATGTTCCAAAAATTTGTAACAAATTAGGAATCCTTTTTACCAAGAGGATATTGAGACAAGTAGAGGTCCTGCATTCCCAAACACAATGTATGATCCTTTCTCCAAAGACCCTTTTGAAACACAACATACAAAAATTGAACACGTTCCTATAATGACTAATTGTGTACCTAAACATGGTAGTCATAGTCGATATCAAGAACCACCTAGGGATGACAAAGAGAAAGAGAAAGACTATGACACTGATGAGGAACAGGAAGAGGTGGAAATCCTCCCTAAACACATAGCAAAATGTCGAAGAGACAAAAACTTTCAGAAGGTCATGGGAATCCTAATCAATGAAGAGAAAGAAAAATACTTTCTCAAACTTGCCCAAGAGGGAGAAAAGTTACCTTCTCATTTCAATGTAGAAACCATTGTCAAAACTAAAGAAGAAACTGAGACTTCCAAACTCCAAAAACAATTGAAAATTATGCAAGACCAATTGGCTCAAATGATGCAAGAGAAAGAGAAACCCACAAAGACATACACATTGGACGCTCTTTGTTCATTTCCATTTGAAAAAAGTATAATCATGCCGCCTTTCCCACAAGGTGTAGAACTACTCAGATATGACAAGTACTTTGGTACTACTAATCCCCAAGATCACTTGTGGGAATTTGGTGCTTTGTCTATGGAGTTTATACACAATCAAACATACCTCATGTGTTTATTCCCTAGAAGCCTAGGTGGTCAAGCTTTGGAGTGGTTCTCACATTTACCTCCTAGTATCAAGATGTTTGATGAAATGACTAATTCATTTGTTCAGAAATATTCTCATAACATTCAACATCCTGTAAATATTCGAGATCTATGCAACCTTAAACAGAAGGTTGGTGAGCCTTTTCTCACTTTCCTCCAATGGTGGAGACAAATATACACTAAGTATTCTTGTAAAATCCCAAAAATAGAGAAGCTTGACATTTTCACTGATAACCTCTTAACTGATTTTGGGTATAGAGTCCAACTACAAGGTCCATGTACGTTTGAAGACATGATTACACAGACTATCTATATCAAATAATTTATGGTCAAGAAAGGTGAGCTCACTCTTCAGAGAGACAAAACAAGGTTCCACTTCCAACAGGGATAAAACCAAACATGTCAACAAGAATCAAGAAATTATACATGATGGGGTTGTTGACAATGTCACACCCAAACCTGCTAAAATGGCATTTAATCTCACAGAGTTCCTTAAAGTGGCCAAAAATGCTGAGAAGCCTCCCCCTAACAATAAGACATTTGGGAACAAACTGAGAAACTCATAGACAACATGACCCAAGTGAGAGTATACGCCTTTGGGAGAACCTTTGGATGTGGTTTACAAAACATTGCTACAACACAAGCTTATCTCACCAATGGATAACCATCATCCCTATGATCTACAACCATGTCCACCATGGTGGAATGAGACCTCATTTTGTGAGTATCACCAAAACAAGGGAAACTAAACCAGCAACTATATAAATTTGCATCATAAAGTCTAGGATATGATTGATGCTGGTGATCTTGTGGTAGATGGACATAACAAAAACTTGGACCACAAGGCATTCAAAGAGCCTTTCCTAGCTTATGAAAAAGGAGAGACTTTGAAACTAGAACCCTACAATGAAGTCAACTATACATATTCCAATGATGACAATGTCATTCACATGGTTGAACCTGTAGATTTTGAATATTGTGACATTACTACCATAAAGGGCAAGCAAGATAATGACAAACCCAAGACACCATTTATCTTGAGAGGCCCTACTTCTAATAAGATGGATAATGCATCTTTGCAACACTATGCTAACATTGTTACTCGCTCTCATGCAAAGTTGGTGCTCAAAGGCCCTACACCTCCTACTTCAAATCTTGAACAACACAAAGACAAAGCCCTTGCTGGTCCATCTGATAAAGGTGCAAAACACACAACGAACTTGACTACAACCAATTATAGTGTTCTCAATCAGTTGAAATGAACTAATGCTCAAATTTCCATCTTTGAGTTGTTTAAAATCTCACCTACTCACAGGCAAATTTTGGACAAAGCCCTCACTAAGGAAAATGTTCCTCAAGTTCTTGATCTTGAGCGATTTCAATCCATGGTAGGTCGCCTGACCTCACCTTATCTTATGATCTCCTTCGAGGAGGATGATAACTCACTAAATCATCCACACAATTAGCCTCTACACATTGAGGTTATGATCCACCAAACACATGTTTGTCGGGTACTCATTGACAATGGCGCTGGCCTAAATATTGTCTCTACTACTCTACTTAGACAATTGGATCATTCAAAGGACTCTTTTGATCCTTGACAAAAGATCACTATTAAAGCATATGATGAAGTGGAATGAAAGTCACTAGGTCTTGTGATTTTACCAATTCGAGTCGGTCTTGTCGAAAGGGATGTCACCTGTCAGGTGCTTGACATTCCCTAAGCTTATAACATTCTATTAGGATGGCCATGGATACATGAGATGCGCATTGTGCCATCCACATACCACCAATGCATCAAATTCCCATTTCATGGTTTCAAAGTCACTATTCCTGCCACTACTAGCTACACCTGCATTATGCTCAAAGCTACTGAAACTTTCATCCCTGCTAACTATGAGTCTACCGATTGTCATGACAATGAGCTGAAACAAATTGAGTAGTCATTCAAATTGAAAGAAACTAGTATGGGAGAGTACCACATTGAACTAGTGCTATCATTAATGTCTCTCCCAGAGTCCCCTCAACATTTTGGGAGACCCTCAAAGGCAAAGAAGTCGTTCATGCTGACACCTCAGACCAAGTATAATGGTACTTTTGTTAAGGCTACAGTTCCCTTAGAAGATGAAAGTGAAAACAGAGCCATTGTTGCATGGCTTTACAAAGAAGAGGCTCCAATGGACCTAATAGAACAAGCTCAAAAAATCACTCCTAAGAAATATGGACCTGGTCTTAGGCTTATGAAGTATTTTGGTTACAAGGGAACTGGCCCTATCGGGTGCAATAACAATGGCCTAATTGATCCTATCAAAGCAAAAGCTCGAAGCAATAGTGATACAACTAGCCTAGGCTTTAAGAAGGTCCCTTTCCATTTGGGATCAAATCAATTCATCCCCAAACCTAAAAGTTCATCCAAAAATGAGTCACAAGCTGAGTTAGATACTTAAGCAGAAGAATCGAATGATGAGGATTCCTACCCTCATCCTATTCCTTATAATCTCACTAAATCCTTTCCTGAGCCAAATGACTTTGTGCCACGTGTTAGCACTATGGATGATACTAGTGATTCTTTTGAGGACAATACTAAGCAACTCAAATATCATTCAGAAAAGGGAGAATCTAATCTGTCATGTCGTATTGAGTATTTGTGTAAGAATCTAGAGGCTGAAGGAGAGTATGTCCCTATCACTGTTGGGGAGTTCTATAGTCTCTCACCATGTAGCACCGATTCTCATGAATATGAGTTTGACTCTCTTTCAGAAGTGACTACTGATAAAGACATTGACCAAGTGCATGTCTATGAAAATTGAATTGAAGTGGGTGAAACATCTAGGGTTAGGTCATGGGGGTCTAATCCAACTAGTTTCCTAGAGTCATCAATTCCTAACATTAGTATTTCAAGGCGTTTGAATACACCTATGGATGAGGTCGTCATAGGTCTCAAATTTTTAGTCCATGAACTTAATGACTATACTATGAACACAATTGAACCAGCCACTACTCTCTAACTCGCACATCCCAAGCTTATAGACTGGAACCCCAATGCATCTAACGAAGTCCCCACATTCAAGAATGACTATGCTCTTGCTTGTTACCTAAATGCTATTTGAACCTATAAAGTCTTCCACCAATGAGTAGAGTATCAACATGATTGAGGCTGACATCAAATATCTTAGTCACATAATTAAAAAGAAAAAATGCAAGAGGTTCGATGGTGAAAATCACATTGTGGCAGTGTTGGATCCCAAAAAAGTAAAAACAAAAGATGTATCCAAGGGTGAAAACCTCTCTGAGGTGCCCACGGATGAGATATTTGATGTCCTTCCTAGTCACTTTCAGGAGAGATCATCAGTGTTAATAGAGCCGATGTAGCCAATTAACCTAGGCACAAAACAACATCCTCATGTGATACATTTGGTGCAATCATTGTCACCTAAAGAGAAGGAACAATTCATTGCCTTTTTCAAGGAAAAGAAAATAAATTTTTCCTGGACATATTCTGACATGCCAGGATTGGATCTTGATCTTATCATGCATCACTTGTCCATAGCACCAAGCATCAAACTAGTTAAACAAAAGCTTCAAAAAATGCACCCTCATGTTGCATTGCTCGTCAAAGCCAAATTGGAGAAACTTCTAAAGGCTAGTTTCATTCGTGCAATTGATTATGCTGAATGGATATCGAATATTGTTCCTATTTCCAAGCACGATAAATCTATTAGAGTTTGTACAAACTTTCGTGATCTTAACTTGGCATGTCCTAAAGATGACTTTCCACTCCCTAATATTGATATGATCATAGACATGATGGTTGGATATGAGATGTACTCACTTATGGATGGTTTTTTTGGATACAATTAGATAAAAATTGCACTAGAAGACCAAGAGAAAATGGCTTTCACATGTGCATGGGGAACCTTTTGTTGGAATGTGATGCCATTTGGTTTAAAGAATGTTGGTGCTACATATCAATGGGTTGTTACTATAATTTTTCATGACATGATGCATAGAACCATGGAGGACTACGTTGATGATACCTTGGTCAAAAGTGCTAAATGCAATGCTCATCTACAAGATCTGGGTCCCATCCTAGATCGTATGGAAAAATTCAGTCTTCGGCTGAATCCTAAGAAATGCACATTTGGTGTCACATCAGGGAAATTGTTGGGATATATTATTTCTGCAAAGAGAATTGAAGTAGATCCAGAAAAAGTACAAGCAATAATGGACATGCCACCACCTCAGAACATCAGTCAAATGAGAGGACTACAAGGAAGGCTTCAATCTATTCAGTGGTTTATTTCACAATTGGTGGATAGATCACAACCCTTCACAAAGACCTTACATAAGAGTGTGAAATTCAATTGGAGCCAAGATTGTGAGCAAAGCTTAACATAGATCAAACAAGATCTTGTCAATCAACCAATCTTGATGCCTCCTATGCATGGAAAGCCTTTGCTTTTATACATTTCAGCCACTGAAACATCTTTGAGAATCCTGTTGGCTCAGGAAGACAATGACAACAAAGAAAGATCTATTTATTACTTGAGCCAAACATTGGTCTCTTATGAGAAAAACTATAGCATTATTAAGAAAGCTTGCTTGGCAGTTGTCTTTGCATCCTAGAAGTTAAGACACTACATGCTTGCCCACACTACATGGCTTGTGGCTAAAATAGATCCATTAAAGTACTTTCTTGGTAAGGCAGCTCTCACAAGAAGATTGGCTAAATGGTTCATGATACTAAGTGAGTTTGACATCCAATATGTTGAATGCAAAGCTATAAAGGGACAGGCAATTGCAGACCAGCTGGCCGAGGCACCCATACAAAGTCTTCTACCAATGAAGATTGATTTCCCAGATTAGTCAATTCTAACACTCACACACCATACATGGGTTATGTTCTTCGATGGGTCCTTCACACAACAAGGATCAGGTGCTGGATTACTCTTCATTACACCACATAGATACGCATTGCCCAAAGCGTACAAGATTATGTTTCCTTGTACAAATAACATTGTTGAATATGAAGCTTTGATCAATGGTATGAAAATTGCAGCTGAATGGAGAGTAGATCAGTTGGACATCTTTGGTGACTCTCAGCTTGTTATCAACCAAGTAAATGATGTGTATCAAAAAAAGGATGAGAAACTAATTCCTTACAAATGCATGGTTGATGACTTGATGAAGTATTTTGCACACATCACCTTCCAACAAGTTCCATGCATAGATAATAAAGCGGCTATTGCCATGGCCACTCTGGCCTCCCTGCTACAAATGCTAGAAAATGATCTCCAACATGGGTTCTTGGTGGAAGCGTTACACTACCCAGCCTATGACACACATGATTCCAAGATGATATGTTCTATTATAAGACAAGAATCATCCCGCTAGCATGACATCTATTCCTACCTTCGTAATCAAACCATTCCGAAAGGTTTGACCCAAAATGAGAAACGTTACCTAATCCATAATGCTTTACATTATGTCATTATTACTGATGATTTGTATAGGAGAGGTCTTGATGGAACACTCCTTAGGTGTTTAGAACCTGATGAGTCCAAATGTGCACTGATTGACGTTCACAAAGGCATTTGTGGATCTCATTCCAATGGCTTGACACTAGCTCGCAAAATCCTTCATGCTGGTTACTACTGGCCTAAAATGGAGCAAAAAGCTATTAATTATGTAAGGTCCTACAAGCAGTGTCAGCTACATAGAAATTTCATTCACGCTCTAGCCAGAGAGTTGATTCCCTCTACTACAACATGGCCATTTCAACAATGGGCCTTTGACTTGGTGGGGCAGATTCACCCAACCTCTTCCAATGGACATAAGTTCATTATCATGGCTACAGATTATTTCACAAAATGGGTAGAGGTAGTCCCTCTCATAGTTGCTGATGGCAAAACTATAACGCTTTTCATCACAAACTACATTATCTATAGATATGGTGTACCGTCCTCAATCATTACTGACAATGGAGGATAGTTCAAGAATAAAGACCTCAAGGAACTATGTAAGAAATTCAAGATCACACAACATTGGTCTTCCATTTATTACCCCTAGGGTAATAGCCAAGCTGAGGTATCCAATAAGGTGATCCTCAAAATTCTTCATCGCACAGTCAGTAAGTCAGGGAGAGACTTGCATCTCCAGATCAACCCAGGCCTATGGGCATATAGGACAAGCATTAGAACTCCAACAGGCATGTCTCCTTTTGCATTGGTGTATGGGGCATATGCTATGCTTCCAATAGAGGTCAATATTCCTACCTTGAGAATCTCTATGAAAGGCCTTATCACTGATGATGACTACAGGATAGCTCAGCTTCAAGAGCTTGTGTTACTGGATGAATGACTACAAGTGGCATATGATCATCTACGAGCATATCAACAAAGAATGACACAAAGCTACAATTGGAGGATCAGGCCACATGACTTCTAGCTAGGTGACCTCGTCTTGAGAGAAAACCCTAAGAATCAACAACAACAAATGCAAAAGGGAAAGTTTGAACCAAATTGGCTAGTTTTGTACATCATCACTGCAGTATATAGATCTAGCACTTATCAGCTTTCCACAACTGAAGGAGAAGTGCTTAAAGAGCTTGTCAACACTCTCCACCTAAAGTGGTTTTACAGTTGATTTAATCTCAACAAGCTCTTTGTACATATCTATATGTCCTGAAAAAAATCAAAAAATCAAAAAAAGTCCCAAAAAAAAAAATAGAGAGAGAGAAAAATACAAAAAAATTGAAAAACAAAAAAGTGCCATTGGTGAAAACTTGGAAATAGGCATCATGGTAGCAAAAAAAGAAAAATCTTGCCAAGAAGGTGAAAACCTGGTAAATAGGCACCTCTTGTTCCTAATGCTCCATCTTGTAGTGCATCTTTTGGCTATTCTATATAGTTGCTTTCATGCTTTTGCTTTCCTACTTTTCCTGCTCGTGTATCCATGGATTGAGTCTTGTCATAGCTTAGGGGCATTCCCCCTTTGTGTCACTATTTTTGAGATTCTCCTCATAGAATCTCCTTTGCAACAGTCACCTGTGGTTCTCACTGCATCTACCTATTGTCACTAGTGTCACTATTTTTGAGATTCTTCTCATAGAATCTCCTTCACGATAGTCACCAATGGTCCTCACTATGTCTGCCTACTATCACCAGTGTCACTCTCTTTTCAAGATTCTCCTTGTACAATTTCCTTTGCCACAGTCACCAGTGGTCCTCACTTTATATGCCTACTATCACAAGTGTCACTTTTTCAAGATTCTCCTCATAGAATCTCTTTTGCAATGGTCACCAATTGTTTCGGCTATGTCTTCTTACCATTGCTCGAGTTATGTCTCCAAATTCCTTTATGGAAGATCTCTCTTGCGTCAATCACCAATTATCCTGGCTATGTTTTCCTATTGTCACTCAGTCCTTCTTAGGTTCTTCATCATGAAGATTCCTCTTTGACCTCAAGCACCAGTCGTTCTGACTGCATCTGCCTACTGTTGTCACCCTACTAAAGAGATTTCTTTCAAATGTATTCTGGACATTGACACTTGATATCAATCCCAAAATATTGAACTCAACAATGATATAATTGTTTGGATATGCTAAGCATTTTCTTTGTTTTCTTTGTTTTTCTTTATCATATCTCCTCGAACAACTCGATGATGTCATTTTTGACCAAAGAAGTGATGACTGGGGGCATGATCTTTTCTTTGCTTTCTATCTATGGTTTAGTTCCAACAAGTTGATACATTACTATAAAAGGAGTGTCCACTATAAGAGCCTCCATCTCATATTGGATGGTCGTGTGTACCTTGACTCCTTTTATACGAATACACCAATAACATTGGTTCTTCTCCTTGTTTGTTGGAGTAAAATCTTCATGCTACAATAAATACTGATACTCGTCCTACTAAGTGAATGTACGGGTCACTATGAGTATATCTAGCACACTTTTGTCTCAAGTTATGAATGCAAGGTTCGTTGCAAACAGAATGAATACTAAATATATAGCATAAGAGAGATCTCCTGTGTGTTTGGTGTGCCTGTCATGCAAGCAACATTTAGGTCATCCTAGCGTTTATCCTTTGATGCTTATGTTAAGTTGCTACATTAAAAGGGACAAATGTTCTAGTCATTATGGCTTCTTGTTCCTCGAATGCTTACATTTAATCCCGACAAACCAATAATGTATGTTATATTCATATTTCCATGATTGCAATGTCAGTATAAGTTGTATAACATACGAGCTTTATTTTATATCCAGTGATGATTAAGTATCGAGGCTTGGTAACTAGACCTAGGGTTACATTTAATAGTCTTGCATTACATACTTCATTTGCATAAGCATGTAATTTGATGGTCATTCTGTTCATACTCTACATGCATTAGATTCCTCCATGGTTGTACAAACGTTTGGTTCGTCGATTCACGCTCCTCAATGGAATACCTGTGACTGTCAAGCAAAAACACGCAACACTACATGAGATGTTAGTTCATACATATGCATTCTATCTAAGTACAACATACATCTCATGTACATCAAAGTAAAACAACAGAAATAATGACATGTACACAGGAATAGTTGACTCAAGATCTCGTATATATATATATATATAAAGAATGGGTCAGTACAAAAATGGGTGCTACTCGAGCGCAATCGATCAAAAATGATACATGTGGTGCTGGCACACCAATCAATACATAGCCAGGGATCAAAATCAAAGATCAAGAATAGAGCGTCTAACTCTGTCTTGAACCCTCACCTCCAGGAGGAGCAGGGGCAGTAGGTGGCAGAGGTGACAGTGGCATATCTGGCCTGACAGGAGGTCGTGCACCCCCAGACTCTTGCGCATACTGAGAAAATCACTGCACTTGAAGTGTCTCATTAGGTACTGCACTCGTATATGTCACATAATAGTACGCTGCTCAAGCTGACTAAAATTGAATCTCATCATGTGCTAGCTCCAATCTTCGCTCTGTAGTCTCGGCATGCTCTCTCCAAAGATTTATGTCCTGCTGTTGCTCCACCAACTGCGCATCCCAAACTGCCACTGCAATTTGTAACTCTCCCAACTCTCAGGAGGCCTGATGAATCCGCTCTCAATACCACCGTAGCATGTCCTACACCCCACCTACTGGCTAATTCAGCATGTCCTTGTCTACCATCTTTAGTTCCTACTGCTATGGAGGTGCTTGTAGCTATGGTAGCACCTGCTACTATGGAGCCTCCTCCTGAGGGGCCTCCTGTATCCTCTGCCTATGGCACTGACTCTGTCTAGTCCTACTGCCCCCGGTACCTGGGTTTGATCCCATCTGATGTGGGGGAATCTGCATCTGCTGAACTTGGTGCTAGACTCATGACTACTACTGTGGCTAAACTGGCAACTGTGGCTATGCCTGCTGCTGTTGAGGTGCCTGTCTCTTTTCTTGCTCTGCCATCCCCACTAGATTTGTAAAACGTGGGAATAGATGGCTGACCAAAAATGCTTGAGATGTAAGCATCATCTCGACATCTACTACCTCTGGTAGGTAGTCCCACTAAAATGCAACTAAGCTGCGAATGTCCATCATGGATCACCCTAGATCCATCTGTGTTGGCCAACCCCGCTCAACATCCTTCTGCAACCTGGCATAGGCACAATACTCAACAAAAATATCATGTGGTCGGCCATACTACTGCCACACCTGTGATATCACAAATCTCTCAATAACTGATGTCGTCCTGCCCGCCAGAGGTTGAGAACTGAACATCCATGGTAACTCTCTGGGAGCATCATCCCAATCCTCTGTCTCTCACCATGGTCCCCATACAACAGACACTAGTTCATCAAGATGTATCCTCCACTTCTCCTTCTTACCCAGGTGGGCCTGGGTAATATGCCCTCAATATCTACAAATATAGGGCTCCATGGGCTCTCGAAAATCCTCAAAGATCAGCCTACATACGAGAAGATGCTCCTGGGCTCAGATCTATAACACATATACTCTAGCTGCCATGGTCTTCTTCTCGTGGAAGATAACCTCATGCATCTCATGGAAGAGGTGAGCCAGCATGCACTAACCCCACCCAAAAATCTCAGGTGCCTTTAGCATCCTATGGAGCATGACTCCCGACCTGCACTCCAAACCATGTTGTCCTCTATCAGGACATAGGAAGAAGCTCAAAAATATAGCCAACACTGATGCTAGCCTATGCATGGGTCCATAAGTGTGCATCAGCTCATCCCAGCTAATAGCCCTGCCTCTCTGTAGCTCCCTCCCAAATACAATGGACAGTACCTCTATCCCTACTCAGGGCACTATATCGTAGACAATCTAGGTGCCATGAGATGGAATCTGTAAGATCCTCCAAATGTCCTCAGGAGTGATGGTCATCTCACCCGTCGGCAAATGGAATGTGTTCGTCTTCGAATGGAAATGCTCTACCAAGGCAGTGAGAAGATCGTGATTCACCATCATGGCTGGAATTTGGCACAAAGAAGACAAACCCAATCGAGCAATGTGTGCCCAATTTGCGTCATCAAGACTTTACAATAACTCCCCATATGGTGGTTAATGTGACCTGAATGCTACATGACCAAAGACCTCTTGCATGCATGACACGAAGCAAAAAAAAGAACCAATCAGTATCAAGATGAAATGATGCATCAAAACAAATTAAAATGCAATTTTTGAGTGTGAAAATCAAACTTTTACACATGATTGTCATAGAATTTCGTGCAAAATTCATAAAATCTTGCATGAAATTCTATCAATTTTGCATGAAAACATTCTTTCTTCGTGCGAAGAATCACGCCTTCACTTGAAAAAAGAGTTGTTCATACGAAGAAAGAACTGTCCACGTGAGAAAAGATATTTTTGCGTGAGAAATGAATCACCTTGCATGAAGAATCTCTTCCTTCGTGCAAAACAAAATGTCTCCCGCGCGAAGATCCTCCCCGCCACGCACGAAGAAACAAAAAACCCTGTTCCTTCACGTGAAGAAAGAAGATCTTTGTGTGAAAGCTGATAGGTATCACACAAAGAGAGATTTGACCCCCTAAAAACATGCTAAAATGTGCAATAAATGACCCTGAAATACGTAAAAGTGAAAGTATAAAGGAGGGGAATTGATGACTCAACAGTGGTCCATAGTCTGCAAGGTGACTGTGACATCTAGAGCACTCTAATCAACTATGTCTCATGCTAACTACCATGTCTCTCTCAGAGCTCAAATCAATAGAAGACAAAAAGCACAAATGAATTGAAAATGACCCCTCAAGCCCTTATATAGCTGTTGACCCAAATTTTTCAAAGTGCTCAGATTTGCACGAAAATACACCCCTGGCTAATTGGACTATTCTGGATCCATTTTCAAGATCAAATTCAAAATCTGACAGACTTAAGAGCCTCAAAAAATGCATTTTAAAATTTTGGGGACTGACACAATCGAATGCTTGTGCAGCCCAAATCTTTTTGATACTTTGTGATTCTTGGAATCCTTTCATCTCTACATTCTCCATATTTTCAAAAATTGTTTTCAAAATAGTCAACTCAAGTCAACTATGGCTAAATCTAATCAACTTTTGGTCAAACTTGGTCTTTGCGACTTTGCAATCATTTCAAATCAACCCTGAATCTTCTTTCGATCATTCTAACCTCTTCTATATTCTGCTGAATCTCAAATTTCTTCTATATCTCATGATATACTTCTTTAAATCATATTTTTGGTGTGTCATCTTTTGATTTCACTCCCGAGGGAGTAGGATGATTAACATCATTAAATACCTATTGCTTGGGGCATCTGGTTCCCATCTTATGTCCTTATCACTTGGGGCATCTCATCACTCAGGGCATCTTGTTTCCTTCTATTTGGCATCTTTTCTATCTATCTTATCTTTTCATCAATTGATCAACCTTATAATAGCTCTTCTTAGAGTTTGATGGATAGGTATTGGGATAGTCTAAACCCTGACTCCTGAGGATCAAGCCTCATTCTGGGGATGATTCTACAACTCATAATTGGATGTTGTTATCTTTTATCAATCTTAGGTATCTAGGTGTTCTATCTAGATCCTTGAAGTTTAAGCTTTGTTTTAGAAATAATCTTCTAAATGCTATCAATTTCAGGTATCTAGGTGTTCTGTCTAGATCCTTAAAGATTAAACTTCATTCTAGAGATAGTCTTTTAAATGCTACCAATCTTAGGTATCTAAGTACTCTACTTGGATTCCTTGGGATTAAGCTCTATTCTAGAGATAGTCCTTAAAATCTTATCAATTGGTCTCTGTGTCATCATCTTTGAAACCAATCTCTTTTTCTTGATCTGTGCATCATACTTTCTGATTTTCTTTGAATTGAACGTGTTGCTTGCACATTCATTCAAAGAGGGGCAAAATGTAATACCCCAAAATTGGCTCATTGCCATGATACCAATTCTGGTCTATTTTGATCATCCTAAAGTCCTATTCCATTAGGCAAATTCTTATTTGGCTACTCGCTACTTGACTTAATAGTCAGATGCAGAAAACCCTAATCTGCATTCATCATGCTTATTATTTAATTCTTATAGTATTTACTCATATTAGTCACATTAAACCTATTGATTAATATTTAATTTAATTAATAAGTATTTATACTTTAATTAAATTAAATTATATCCTAAGGCTAATGTACTATGGGATTAAATTTATTTAATTTAATAAATGCACCTATTGTAATTAATTAAATAAAATTATTTAATTAAATAAGAAAAGTGTCTCTAATTAATTAAATAAAATTATTTAATTAAATAAAAAAGGTAATTATGAGAGCATGTCTCATTTTATTAAATTAAATATCTCACCAAAATCTCTCTTCAGTTCAAAAAGGGAAATTTTTAGTTCACTATTGATCAAAAAGGAATTAAATCAATTAACTCCTTATTCTACTCAAATTAAATCAGTTAACTCCCTTTAATTTGGGAATCTTCCTTTATGACTGAACTTCATCTTCAATCCTGACCATATTGAAATCAATCTCAACCATTGATGGATTCCAGGAAAGTCAATTTAAGAGACCCTCATCTCTTCATTTTGGGAGAGGATGAATTAGAATTTGCATTGAATTGCTATTGAAATTCATACTAACATTTGCTCACATTTTTGCATACATTTTGCATCCTTAGCTTAATTTCATTTAGCTTAATATGCATAGGTTAATCTAGTTTTGTTTCAATTGTTCCTAGATTAGAATGCATTTCTCATTCTAGATTAATCTGTATAATCATATAGATTAATTTCATTTCTTAAATCCTTCATTCTTAGAGGGTCTGGTTGCTTAAACATCTCAAATCTAAGGATATCTAACAAGAAATTCCCTTTAGGTAGAAGGCAACAGGTTGCCTTGCTGGCTGATTTTCAGATAAACAATCCAATGTTCATCTTGGGATGAATCTACAAATAAGGATCATGTTGAAGTGTGTGTGTTAGCATAGGCCGCATTTTCATGCATAGAATATGTATGTATATATGTATGTATATACATATATGTACATGTGTAGATGTATATACATACATACACACACATGTTTGTGTGTCTATGTATGTATATAGAAAGATCTTGTGGATTGTGGATTATGGATTATAAACAAACAAACAAAAAACATGACATTAATCATTCCCCATTTTTTAAATTTATTGTGGTGAGTTTCATGTGAAAGAGCATTGAGAGCTCTAAATGAGGGTGGAGATCTCTAAACATTGGTGGAGATTAGTGGAGATCTAGGATTTTGTTTCTATTCCCTTGTGATCACTACATTATGTTTCCATGTCATGCCCTTGCAATCTCAGTGCCCTTGCTCTGCAATTTTCTTCAAGGGGAGAAGAGGTACTTGTGTAAGTGTTCTTTTTTTTCCTTCTAAACATGTATCTCTTTATATTTCCCTTAGTAGGTGAATAGATAAGCTTCTCTTTATCTAAATGCATGTGTATATATACATACACACACACACACACATTTATGTGTCTATATATGTATATATAGAGAAGCTTCTCTTTATGTATATTATGTGTATACATAATAAGACATCTTTTTTAAGTTGCTCATATTACATCTTAGCACAATATAAAAATTGATCCAGCCCCATACATATTCCATATGTATGTGTATACATACAAAGACATTTTTTTTATGGTGGTTATATTACATCTTAGCACAATAGAAAAATTGATCTAGCTACATACATATTCTATAATCCAAATAATAAAACAATAAAACGCACTCAACCCATGCTAAGTGACTTACCTCAAAATCTTGCACACAAATAATGTAGACTAGGAAAAATGGGAAGAGTTCAGAAGAATTTTTTTTAAAAACGTATCATAGAAAATATTTTTAGAAGGAAACAAGCCATAACCTAGTTAAATGGGTCTAGTTGCTGATACGTTCAGTTGATTAAAAAAATATGTAGAACTATTATTAGATTAGGTACAATAAAATGAAAAATCAATTGTTCCTAGCTAGCAGGATCAAATATAGTTTTCTAAGGTGATAAAACTACATATGTAGATGCATCACTTGCATGCTAGGCATGAAGTGCATTCCCAAAATTATAATGAATGGTTGGATATAAAGGCTCCATACTGATGCAGAGGTAAGGGTGGTGGGATTCAAAACCAAGTTAATCCCACTTAAACCTATAAGGGAAGTACAAGGTTCCCCAAACCCTCTATAAAGAAAAAAGTATACAAATAACTTCAAAACCATCCCAATGATTAGGATGGGTGTCTTAAGCCAAATAAGGGTGGGTTCGAAGGGTTTAAACCTTTTGGGTCCTCAAGTGATTTTCCAGTAGCTCTACAGTTACACTAAAGTCAACTTTCCTCTCAAACTTTCCAAAACACTCCCCAAAAAAATGGTGGATTCAAACACCCATTAATCCATAATACTACATATCAGAAGGTTTCCATGTGCTCCTTTGGACCATATCCTATTGCTACGATACTATGGCTCAAAAATGCATGAAAAGAGGGAAATTTAACAAAGAAACAACAAATTTCTTATATTCCCAAGATCTAAAACTCTAGAAAATCTCTCTAAATTTTTTAAATGTTCCAAATCCAAAAGGAATTAGTGCCAAAACTTCTATAACCCCAAAGTCCCTAAATCAGTCTCCCACAAACCCTTAAAGGTAGGGTTTTGCTAAATCTCTACCTTCCAAGCACCTTTAGACTCAATTAAAGGTTTCTTCACCTTATCCGCAACATAAAAAAGTACTTCCAATAATTAAACATGGAACTCTAATGGCCAAAACTCCTGTTGTTGCTTTGTAGCCATGAATTTAGTGCCCTTTACTTCACAAATTTCATTGGTGATCACCAATCCTTAGAACTTCCTATCAAAATATTTTTATATATGATTTTTACATACTCTTACAAGATCATTTCATGAGAATAAGATTCCTACATTCATGGAATGATCAACATTTCAAGTAGAAACTCAAACTTGTTAATGAAAATAATGAAACCGTTAAAGTAGCAACAACAAACTCGAAAGGAATGAAGTTCACAAATCTCATTTCATAAGGAATTGATAAAAATTAATGAAAAAAGGCTTGTGATATCATAGGACTACAAGAAATCAATGATAGTCAAGCCACCATGCACCAAATGCTTGAAAATGAAGTTTTTATTGGCTCTCTTTACACAGTCTATACAATTGATCAATCCCAATACTACTCTCTCTATAAAATGCCTCAAGCTTGACTTAATAACATCTCTTATGACTATCCCAACCAATTTATATTAGTTTCAATTCCTAGTTATGCCTAAAAATCATTAAATCTAATTTCCCCCCAAAATGGAACTAATCTTTGGAATTCAAATATTTGAATTTCCCAACTTACAATTTGTTGAATAAAACAACTAATTAACCCACTAAACTTTCCTATTAGGTCCTCAAGACCAATTTAACCAATCCTAAACCTTCCTAAGTATCCTAAGGACCCAATTAACTCCAATATTCTATTATGCCCATAGTTCACTATCAAATATCCTAAGTTCCTTAATAGACCCTTTAAGATTCATTACAATTTTACCATCTTTAAACCCTTCTAAGGCCATGATTGGCCTTAACACATGCCAATTGATTAGTTTAAACTCCTCCTTGCCTCTAATCCATATTTTTTCTTCTTTAGGGATCCTTGCATCTCCTAATGCTCCTACATCGCATACACTAGCCCAATAATGGAAGCCAAGGATGTAACCATGCATGTATTGGCACACTCTCCCTGTGAATATCCCAAGTATCTATTTTTGCTATTAATTTGGGCATCACTATATGATATAGAATGTTATGAATTATTAAAGCCATTAGTAACTTCTCCCATGTCTATGAATGCCATAATCATGAGGCTCATTCCCTTGAAAAGCCTCTACCGCAATGGCATTAGCTCTAAACCATATAAAGGATGTTGAAGTGTTTCCCAACCTTGAAACACTCTTATAAGGAATATCAAAGAAAATGCAGATGCAATACATATATTATTATTTATGTATATGTATGTATGTATTTATATAAATATATATACATATATATATGCATATAAATGTGTATATATACATACATATACACACATGTGTGTGTCTATGCATGTATGTTTGTATATATACAGAGAGATCTTGGCATAATAGAAAAATTGATCCAGTTGCATACATATTCTATAATCCAAATAATAAAACAATAAAACTCACTTAACCCATGCTAAATGACTTACCTCAAGATCCTACACAAATATAATGTAGACTAGGAAATATGGGCAGAGTTTGCAAGAAATTTTACAAATACATATCATAGCTTATACTTTTAGAAAGAAACAAATCATAACCCAGTTAAATTGGTCTAACTATTGATTGGCTAAATTGATTACATATTTCTATAGAACTATCATTAGATTAGGTACAATAAAATGAAGAATCAGTTATTCCCATCCAGGAGGATCAAATACAGTTTTCCAAGGTGATAAAATTACATATGCAGATGTATGTATGTATATATATGTATGTGTATATGTATATGTGTATGTATGTATATATATATATATATATATATATATATATATATATACATATATATATATATATATATATATATATATATATATATATATATATATATATGTATATATATATATATATATGTATGTATGTATATATATATATATATATGTATGTATATATATATATATATATATATATGTATGTATATATATATATATATATATATATATAAATGTATATATCTACATACATACACACATGTATGTGTCTATGTATGTATGTGAACAGAGAGATCTTGTGGATTGTTGAGATGAGTGGAGATCAAGGATTTTGTTGTCGTGCCCTTATGATTGCTGCATTTTGTTGTCATTCCCTTATGATCTTTGCATCTCATTGTTGTTCCCTTGTGATCTTTGTATATGTATGTATGTATATAAACAAAGAGATCTCTATGTACATACATACATAGACACACACATGTGTATGCATATGTATATATACACATACATAAACATAAAGAGAAGCTTTTCTAATCACTTGTTGGGGGGAATATAATGAGATACATGTTTAGAAGGAAAAGAAAAGAAAATTTACATAGGTGCTTCTTCTCCCCTTGAAGAAAATTGCAGAGCAAGGGCACAAAGACCACAAGGGCTTGCACGATAATGAAATCATAGAGAAAGGGCATAGAGATCACAAGGGTATGACAAAAAAATTAAAAGATCACAAGGGCATGACAATGAAATGTAGTGATCACAAGGGCATGGAAATGAAATCCTAGATCTCCATTGATCTCCACCAAGGGCATGATAACAAAATGCAAAGATCATAAGGGCACAGAAATAAAATGTATCAATCACAAGGACATGGTAATTAAATCCCCACCAATGTTTAGAGCTCAAAGATCTCCACCAACATTTAGAGCTCTCCACCCTTATTTAGAGCTCTTTGTGCTCTTTCACATGCATCTCTCCATAATCAATCAAAAAAATGGGGAAGATTTATGTTGTATTTTCTTCTTCTTTTCTATACTCATGTGGACATCACAATTATGAGACATGTCAGTATTGCAATGGTATCATCAAGGAAAATTACAAAAATAAAAAATGAAAATCCACAAATTATCTTGTCATTGCAATTTGACCCCAAATGTTGTAGTGAGAACTTAGCTATTTTTAAGACTTTTATTCTGAAGATAGAAAAATTTGTGGTTGAGGTTCCTACTATTGAAAGATAGGTATCTAATCTTGTGATTAAGAGAAGAGTAAGAAGAAATACAATTTCTAATCAGAAGAAGGCTTGCAAAAAGTATGATTCATTTGATCCTAGTAGTTGCAGTAGCAAGACAAGAGTTGATATTTATGGTGATACAATGTTGGAATTATTTAGAATAACTGAGAGGGGGGTGAATCAGTAATCTAACGTTCAAATGTACAAATAAAACTTTTCAATGCTTAGTAGACCCATATCCATAAACTTTAATATGCATACATCCATTAGATCATACAATACTTAAACTTTGTAGGTTACTGTCCTAGATTTTTAAAAATGCACAGAAATATAAACATGAAACGCCATAAGAACATTCACACAATTTGACACAAGGATTTTACATGGAAACCCAATTTGGGAAAACCACCAATAACACGCTACCAATTCTCACTCATCTAATGTGATGCCCTATGAAAGATAACCCAGTTAAAGGTTACAATACACATTGTTAAATGACTTGGTTAAAGAATTTCAATCACCATGTTAGGAGTGAGCCTTGTTAGAGGACTTTAGACCATTCCATTAGAATTTCACTTGATTAAAGTATTTACAAGTCACTATTCGGTCAACCTTAATCCAAAGGGTTTATCCTAGACTAATACAATGATTAGAAAGTAGTAGTAAGGCTTGATCAGATGAAAAATTACAATTGACTTGCAAATTACATATCTATGCTTCAATCCTCCATTATTCTTAGCACTCATACTCTTCAGCTCTGATAACTTATTTACCCTTCAAGTATTCATACTCTTAAGCCTTCTTTCTTTGCATGCCAACTTCAATCACCTCTTTTTATCCATTTAATAAAGAAATGCCCTAGAATCCTTGTCTTTGTTAGCTTCTCACACATGAAAACCTTTTCTTCTGACCAACTATCTCTATAAATAGAGAATTTAGATCTTTTTTCTCTTAAAATTCTCTTTTTTCTCTTAATCACAATCACTCATTTTAGGGTTAGATAGGATTAGGTAGGATTCAATGAAATTGACCACTTTTCCATTTGGTTCCTCTGGAAACTTCTTCTACAATCTTACTTGAATTCACCTCAAAATAGTTTTCCTTGAATTCTATGCCACCAGCTCATCATATTTATCTTCCACATGCTTCACATAATTCAAGAAAACAAAATAGTTGGCTTAGATACATCAAATATTTGATTTAACATTGTTTTCTATCACTCGACATTTGTACTATTATGTCACTCATCCAACACTAGTTCACTTAGCAACTTCTAATGTTTACTGATGCTCAGCACCAGCTAAACTTTACTTAGCATATACTAACAATCACTTGGCTTGCACTATATTTCATATTTTATCAACACCTCTTTTTTTTCACTCAGCTTCTACTAATTTCTAATCATCTTGCACTAACTTCTCAACAAGGCTTGGCAAACAGTTTTCTTACTTGATCTTCTTCCACTCTTAACTTGAGTGATCTTTCATTTTAGACTTTAAGCAAATAAACAATACACTATAGTATCAATGTCTTACTTGGTCTTAGTGCTTCTTTTATATACCAAATAACTCAACCTTTCTCTAGGTGCTATTTTTATCTCCTCTTTTTAATTCCTCTTCATCAATCAACTCAAGATAGTTTTCAAACCCAAAAAATATATTTCACTAGCAAGTAGTGGGTTTGACATCATTAACAAAATAATGATTGTTTTATTATAGGTTCATTACTTCAAAACAATCTTATATCAATAATTTGTTAGCATGAATGATTATGATACTACATTGGGGGGTATTCTAAGCATTGGAGAGTATTTACATGTTGCATTCATGAATTTTTTTGTCATTGATGTCAACATAGCATGATTTCTATAAAAATTGAATGAGTAACAACCATAGATCTTGATGATATGGACAATGTTTTGATTATTTAGTGATGCATATTTATAGACATGTTTGACATAGTGTCCTATTGATGTGGTCAAGTGTGTAGAGTCTAAGTAAAAGACATATGGAAGTTATACCTAATTTATAGAGAGAAGTTCAAAGATAAAGTATTGGAAAAGTGGGTCCTATTGTGTGTTTGCTAGATTACATTTGAGATGTAGTAAGAAGATTCGCAATTAGGTAGTGATAGAGGATAGTTTGTTGATGACATTAGCAAGTGTGCAACCCCTATTATTGTACCTATGAAGTTTTGTATAGACTGTGAGATGATAGTCCTATTGTAATTGTATTTAATTAATTACCTTATTATAATTAATTACGAAAGCCTCAAGACCGACTCAAGGAATTATTATGAAGATATGGTATAAAGGAAATATGTTTTCCTTGTTTTTAAAGAGTATCCATTTTTGTAAGAATGGTGAAGCATGAAAAGAAGTAGAGTGCTTATTGAATGTGTGTATGTGATCCAAGGGATTATTGGATAGAAATTGTTTGATCTGGTTACAAGATCATAAGGTGTGGACGTATGGTTGATAGGACAAAGAAAGAGGAAGGAAAACTATAGTTTAATTCTATTATTTTTGAAGGAATAATATAGAGATTATTTGGACAGTGGATTCATTGGTCTTGCCCTTGAAGCTATTTGGGTAGTGGGTCCAACTGTCTTCCACAACTTTTAATAGGGTTGGAATCTCCTAACAAGGATTCAAAGTCTCCTAAAGGGTACTCATATGTATTGAATGTATTCATAGACTCCTAATAGGGTCCATCCTCTAACAAGAAATATTTATATTAGTACATCATCTTGTGGGTACCATCCCCACCAGGGTTTTCCCTCTGATCAAGGCTTTCCCTAGTTAACATATCTAGTGTTATTGTGTATGAGTATCCTGTTGTGGTTTTAATTTATATTACTCATATGGTTAAGTTTGTTTAAGGTTGATAATTATGATAATAGTTGTATAATTGATTCACCTTCCTCTCCCTTCTTAATTATATCAGTGGACTACATATTCTAACAATTAGTATCAGAGCATCAGGTCCTCGAAGGATAAGCTTAACAACTTTAGGAGATCGATGGTGAATCTTTTTAGAAAGCATAGTCCTAGATTTGATGGGGCCAACTATGATATTTGGAAGGAGAAGATGAAGACTCAGTTGTTGTGCATGAGTCCTAGATATTGGATCTTGACAAAGAGTAAGAAGTCAATTATTGAAGAAGAAAAGCTTGAAGGATGAAATGAAGATTTGAAAAAGATATATTCATGTGTAACATGAGAGAAAGAGAAGGTCTACTAATAGCTCTTCCATAGAATGAATACAGTAAGGTAAAATCACTTGGAACATCTTATAAAATTTGAAAAGTATTAGAGTCTACTTTTGAAGGTGATGATCATGCAAAGAGAATGAGGTTACATAATTAGATTTGTGCATTTCAAGATGCTAAAATCATGGAAGATGAATCTGTAAGAAGTTATATTGGTAGGATATCAAAAATTGTTACAGGAATTTGGTGTCATGGTGGAACCAAGGAATAAGATGAAGTTATATGGAAGATCTTGAAAATGTTGACACCACTATTCAAGCTAGTAGCTCAAATGATTCAACTAATAATGCTCAGCACTAAGGATTTCAAAAAGGAAACATTGCTTGGAAGATTAGAATTTACAGAAGTAGATCTAAGGTAGTTTAGAGATCTAGAAAAGTTGAAATAACCTTCAATGCCCTGAACATTTTACTTTATCTAACAAGGAGTACAATTACACATGGATATTTTGTTGGTAGCAATACATCTAATGAAGATAAGAAGATTCGAGAAGGAATAACCCTTCTTGTGAGTAGAGAAAAAGATGGTAAGAAAATCTTTAAATGTTGGACTTGTGATGAGTTTGGTCATTATTCATGTAAATGTACTAAAAGAAAGAAAAAGTATAAGGTAAATTTTAAGCCTAGAAGAGATAGAGTTAGAAACTATTTGTAGGCAATTGAAGATGAAGAATTTGATGAGAAAGGTCAAAGTGAAAGTGATGATGAATTGGGATTTGTGGCTATCAAGGAAGATGATATTGATATAGAAATTAGAGAAGAAAGAACTCTAATTTCCCAAGTCAAAAATAAATCTTATTGGATACTAGATAGTGATTGTTCACATCACATGACTAGTGATAAGAATAATTTTGTTAAGTTCAAGAATCATGATGGAGGTATTGTTAGGGTTGGTAACAAAATAGCTTGTCATATAGAAAGAATTGGATCCATTACTCTTGATGGTAAAACTAAGAGTGATGGTGTTTATTTTATTAATGGATTTAAGCATAACTTTTTGAGTGTTTGACAATTAGTGAAAAGGGTTATCAGCTATAATTCACTGAGAAGACCTACATTATCAAAGACAGAGATGATAAGCTAATTGGAACTGGTGATAGATCTAGAGGTAATGTATTTCAGTTGAATCCTACTAAAATGATATATTTGGTAGCTAAAGTGGATAGCAATTGGTTGTGGCATAGAAGGTTCTATTACATAAATTTTGATAATATTGTGAAGGTTAGTAACACTTTTGCAATCAGAGACTTGCCTAAGATTACTAATCCTATTAATGTTGTGTGCAAGGAATCTTTTTTGGCTATGTAGAAGAAAGTATAATCTCCTAGCAAGAAGTTCACTACCACAGAGAAGCTAGAGATCATTCACAAAGATTTGAGTGGTCCCTCTAGTGTTTTGTGGTGAAATGTATTTTATGATTTTTGTTGATGACTTCACTAGAATAATGTGGGTAGAATTTCTTAAAGAGAAATATGAATCTTTTGAGAAGTTTAATATATTTAAGAATAGAGTTGACAATGAATCTAGTGTAAGATAAAGTGTTTGAGATTTGGTAGAGGAGGAGAATTCACCTCTAGAGAGTTTAACATATTTTTTGAAGAGAATGGAATCAAAAGGATGTTATCTTCACCTAGAACACCTAGAAGTAAAATGGGATTGTTGAAAGAAGGAATAACTTAGTTATAGAAGAAGTAAGATTGATGTTGTTTTAGAATGACATTTCTAAGATATTTTGGAGAGAAGCAATCAATACAAAAACATACACTCTAAATAGAGTACAGATTAGAAAAGGTATGAACTCTATTTAGTATGTAGACTATAGTACTTATAGCGTCTCTTCAGTACTTTAGTGAAAAAAATTTCTCCATCATCAAGCTTATAGCACAATCAATCACTAACCTATTAATCCTTTTAGCAATACCATACTATTATGGAGTTCTTGGTGCTAATGTTTTCCTTTTGATACCTTTGTCATTGCAGAATGTTTCAAATTCTCTTGATATGAACTCACCTCCTCTGTCTGACCTTAGACATTTTAGGTTCTTTCCTATTTCCTTCTCAAATCTAGCCAAATACCACTTGAACATTTGATATGCATCAATTTTTTGCTTTAAAAACATAATAGTCATCATCCTAGAGTAGTCATCTACAAATAACATTATGTATCTGTCACTTAGGTAGCTTTGTACTTCTATTGGGCCACATAAATCTATATGAACTAACTCTGGTACTTAATTGGAAGTGTATGTTTTTCTTTTGAAACTATACTTAGTCATCTTTCCTAGCTAACATTGTTTGCACATTGTGTTTTCAGGTTTTTTCAACTTGGGCAACCCTCTGACTTGCTTTTTCTTGCTGATACTAATCAGATTATCAAAGTTAACATGACACAACCTTTTATGCCACAACCACACATCATCAAATGTAACAACAAGACATGTTCCATCTTCCATATCTAGTTAAAATAGATTACTTATAGTTTTTTCACCTTTTCCTATCAGATTTCCATTAGTGTCATAGGTCTTGGCAGTTTTTTTTCCAAATTCAGCTTTGCAACCAACATTGCCTAACTATGATACACTCAACAAGTTGTAGTTCAATCCTTCAACGTTGTATGCATTATCACACAAAATTTTCTCTATAAGTTTGATAGATCCTTTTCCTTTGATTTAACATGGGGCATCATTACCAAATCTAACACTATTTCCATCATATTGAATAAAGGTAATGAACTTACTTTTGTCTCCTATCATGTGATGTGAGCATCCATTGTCTATGATCCGCTTATCATTATTGTTCACATAGGTAACCAATGTTGTTGCTTCATCTTCATCTTTTTCTAATTTATCCTTCATGGCTACATAGACTACTTCATTATCATTCTCATCAGAGTCTTCTTCAACAATGTAGCATCCTTTTCCTTTCTCTTTGTTGTCATCTTCTCTTTTGTTCCTAAACTTGTTTCCTTATTTGTAGTTCTTCTTCTGTGGACATCTTGTAGCTATATGACCTACTTCATTTCAATTGAAGCATATGATAGGGAGCTTAACTTTAAATTTTCCTTTGCCTCTATGGAATCTCCTAGCCAGTAGTGCTTCTAACTGTTCCACATCTTCCTCATTTGTGCTGCTATCATTAGATGCATGTTTTCATTTTCTTATTTTCTCTCTTGATGTGTCCTCTTTAGTATCTTTTATTTTCATCTTGGCCTTGAAAGCAGATTCAAGGTTCTTAGGTCTATAGTTATCAAAATTGGATAGCTCAAATGTAGTAAGTCTTCCAACTATTCCTTCAAAGGTTAATGTGTTCCCTTGTACACACCTTAGCTCTTGGATGCCTGAAACTCTTATAGCATAGATAGGGAGCAGAGTTCTTAAGTATTTTCTAATAGCTATTTCTTCTTCAAATTGTCCACCTAGACTTCTTATTGCACTCACCACTTCTTTCATTCTTGCAGTGCACTGAGTAGCATTTTCACCTTCCTCCATCTTCGTGTCATCAAAATTTCCTCTTAGGCTTTCTATCTTTGCTCTCTGGACATTCTAATCCCCTCCATATATTTCTAATAAGATTTTCCACATCTTGAATGCAGTGTCATAATCTTTGATCTCATCATATTCTGCATAGCTGAGTGCAAAGGCAATCTCCAACATTGCTTGGTTATGCTCTTTCTTTTTGTTCAAATCATCTGCAATAAGAGGTCCTATTGGAGTTACATGTTCTATTCCAATTGAGGTTTGTGTATAGTCACCTATTGATCCAAGGTTCAATTTCATCAAACTCTTCCATGCAACAAAGTTATCTTTGTTGAGCTTGGGAACTTCTCTCTTGGACATCTTGATCTTCCTGCTTCTAGTACCTTGAAACTAAATCAGAAAATGGCTCTGATACCAATTGTTAGAATTTCTTTAGAATAACTGAGAGGGGGGGTGGGGGTGAATCAGTTATTCAAGGTCCAGATGTCCTATTCAAACTTTCCACTAAGTGTAGTGAACCAATTCAACCATTCATTCATCCAAGCTTTAACTTATCTAATCAACAAGTTTCTATAAATCAACATGCAAGTATAACACATAAGAAATCAACACATGACACAATGATTTATGTGAAAACCTAATTTGGAAAAAACCACCAGTAACATGCTACTCAATTTTCACCCTTTTGAAGTGATGCCCTGTGAAAGGTCTGCCCTGTTAAAGGCTTACAACACACTGTTAAATATGACCTTGTTAGAGGATTTAACCACCCTATTAGAAGTAGGCCTATTTAAATGAATTTAAAAAATTCACTTGGAATTCCACCCTGTTAAAGGATTTACAAATGGCTGTTAGGCCAACATAAGTCCATAGGATTTTCAAATCTAATACAATTGCTAGAGAGTATTAGAAAATCTTGACCTGACTACAACATAAAACTTATCTCGCAGATCTCATATCACTTCTCAGCTCATACCCTTGCCTGGCCTTCAATCTTTGTAACTCTTAAAAACTTGCCCTCCTTTCAAGCTTTGTCACCTTGAGTCTCCATACTTAATGTACTAGTACAATAATTTCTTCATGACCACTTGTAGAAGTAGAGCATTTGTGCTCTTCCTTCTCCTAGATGTCTTCTCCTTGACACCCTTCTAACCACTTTGCAAATTTGGCTCTTCAGTAGCAATAGTATTAGTAGCTCATTGCTTCTTGGTCTATAACTTCTTAAATAGAAGTCTTGGAGTACCTTTTCTTGCTCAATTCTTTGATTTTTTAATTTTTAATTCACATGGATTAGGTAGGATTCATTGCATCTAACCCATATTATGTTTCCTCCAAAAACTTCTTGAATAATTCCTTAGAATTTTCCCAAAAATTAGTTTACATAGGATTATGTGCCAACAACTTATCATCCTTATCCTCCAACTCATTCACAAAATTCAATGTATCCACTATGTCAGCTTAGATTTTGTGAATCTTCATCTTTTGAAATAATGTAGCAACTCAGCACTATTGAAATATTGGTGTTTGGCACATACTATGTTACTTGGCATCAACTATGTTTTTCCTGATGCTCAGCACCTAAAGATCACTCGACACTTAAGGATCACTCGGCACACACTAGAAATTTATGTTACTTGGCTTCTACTAAAAAATTTCTTAGCTTCAAATGACTTTCTCGGCACCCACTATAGATCTTAGTTTAAGCTTTGCAATCAACCTTGTTATAACTTCTTCCTTCAATGTTTCTAAGTGTGACCAACCTTTGTATCTTTGAGTATGTCATCAATACATTACTTAACCATTGTCTCAACTAATCCTTGCACATCATTACAACATCATAACTCAACCTTTCCCTTAGGTTCTCTTGTTACATCTCGTTGATCAAATCCTCGTCATCAATCAACTAAGTGATAGTACTTGGATCTTATAAGCAAATATCATCCCTAAAAATATCAGGTTTGACACCAATGACAAAAAAATGATTGAAAACATTCTTTTACAACAATCTCCCTCTTTGATCTTCAACAACAATGAACTTTTCAATTAGATTTCCAACAAGTTTCTAGACCTAAAGAAAAGAATGTGATAGGAACCAGATGGGTATTTAGAAATAAGATGAATGAGCAAGGCAAAGTTGAGAGGAACAAGGCTAGACTTGTATTAGAAAAGTTGAGAGGAACAAGGCTAGACTTGTATTATTCATAGCAATAAGGCATAGACTATGAGGAGATATATGCACATGTAGCTTGAATGGGAGTAGTAAGTATTTTCTTGGCTTATGCAATGAATAAAAATTTCAAGGTTTATTAGATGGATGTTAAATCAGCCTTTCAAAATAGAGAACTTGAAGAAGAGGTATATATTGAGAAGCCTAGAGGTTTTTATTTATCAAAAGATAAATACATGATGTGCAAACTAAAGAAATATTTATATGGTCTAAAGAAAGCACCTAGAACCTGGAATGCAAGGTTGGACAATTATTTGGAAAAGCTTGGATTTTCTAAAGGTATGGAAAATAGTAACTTGTACTTGAAAGAAGTTGAAAATGGTTTGTTGATTATTGTAATATTTTTTGATGACATATTTTTTGGAGGTAATGACGAAGCAAGTGATAAGTTTGCTAAAGAGATGAAGAATTATTTTGAAATGAGCATGATAGAAGAAATGAAGTTTTTCCTAGTATTTTAGATTGTACAAATTAGTGATAGTATTTTCATTTTGCAAGCTAAGTGCTTGAATGATTTATTGAAAAGGTTTGGTTTGAAAATTTGTAAACCTATTGGTACACCTATGATAATTGGTCACAAGTTATCTAGCAACACCTATAGTAGAGCAGAAGAAGTATATATCCATGATTGGAGGATTGCAATATCGAACTCACAATAGACCAAATATAGAAAATTTAGTTGGGATTGTAGCTATATTTCAGGCTAATACTAAGGAATATCATTTTGCAGTAGTAAAGAGAATATTGAAATATTTGAAAGGGACATCTAACTATGGAATTTGGTATGACAAATACTCTATGTTCATTTGCTAATGCAAATTGGGTAGGAAATATGGATGACAGAAAGAGCACCAAGTGGAGCATTCTTTCTTGGAGGAAGATTGGTTTCTTGGTTAAGCAAGAAGTAAGATTGTATTTTGTAGAGTACTACTAAGGTAGAGGATGTTGTAGCAACAAATAACTATAATCAATTTATGCGGATGAAGCAAATTTTGAAGGATATCAAAATTGAGTTTGAAGAACCTGTTATCATTTACTGTGATAACACAAGTACAATGATTATGTCTAAGAATCTTGTATTACAATCTAAGACTAAGCATATATCTATTAAGTATCATGTGTTGAGAGAGAAAGCAATAGAAAAGGAGATTAGATTGCAAATATCTTTACGAAGATTTTTCCTAAAGATACATTTGAGTACTTAAGATGTATGCTTGGGGTTATATCCTTGCCTACTTCTAAGTAGATGATGTAGAAAGTGCATCGGTCCAATGGTACAAAGCATTGTTGTCAGCCTAGATTGAATTTTGGTGCTTCCTATATGGGTGAGTTTCTATAAT
This sequence comes from Cupressus sempervirens, assembly GCA_028749045.1. Taxonomy (NCBI): domain Eukaryota; kingdom Viridiplantae; phylum Streptophyta; class Pinopsida; order Cupressales; family Cupressaceae; genus Cupressus; species Cupressus sempervirens. The sequence continues at coordinate 594,471,869 of CM053793.1, forward strand.
GATTTGAGTCACTAAGGACTCTTGGTTTTAGACTTGGAGCAATATTAGCAATTAGTATTTATTAATTGGTATGTAGTAATATTGAGATTGAGGTCCTTGACATTGATGTCAGTGGGGGAGAGTATAGTATGCATGAAAAATAAAACATCTCTTAAGGCATGTATTGTAAATTACTTAGTGTAAAATAAACAATTGATGTCTAATAAGGAGTATGCACCTATTGTGCACCTATTGTTTTGAGATTCCTTTTAGCATGTGGACAATTGATGCTAGTCAGCATCATCAATAGAACAATGATTGATATTCTTGGAACTTAGATGGTTTTTTCATCTATATTGGAATCAATACCAAAGGGAGAGATTATTAGCATGAATGCTAATGATACTACATTTGGGGAGTATTCTAAGCATTGGAGAGTATTGACATGCTGCATTCATGACTATGTTTTTCACTAATGCCAACATAGCATGGTTTCTATAAAGACTAGTTGAGTAATAGACATAGATATTGATGGTAAAGATGATGGTTTAATTTTCTAGTGATGTATAATTATGGACATGTTCAGTACAGTGTCATGTTGATGTGGTCAAGTGCACAAAGTCTGAGTCAAAGATGTATGAAAGTTGTACCTAATTTACAAAGAGAAGTTTAGAGATAGAGTATTAGGAAAGAAATTCCTATTGTTTTTTTTCTAGATTACCTCTAAGATGAAATAAGAAGATGCACAGTCAGGCAATGAAAGAGGATAATCAACTAATAATATCAGCAAGTGTGCAAGCCCTAGTATCGTATGTGTGAAGTTTTATATAAAATGTGAGCCAATAGTGCTATTGTAACTGTAATTAATTAATTATCTTATAATAATTAATTGGGAAAGCCTCAAGGCTGACTCGAGGAATTATTATGAAGATATGGTATAAAGGAAATATTTTTTCCTTGTTTGTAAAGAGTATTCATTGGTTCAAGAAGTGTGAAGTGTGAAAAGAAGCAGAGTACTTACTGAAGGTGTATAAGTGATCCAAAGGATTATTGGATGAAATATTTGTGATGTGATTACAAGATTAGAAGGTGAAAAAGTCAAGTTGATAGGACTAAGAAAGAGGAAGGAACAATACAGTACAATTTTACTATTCTACAAGTATTAATATAAAGATCATTTGGATAGTGGGTTCATTAGTCTTTCCCTTGAAGCTATTTGGGTAGTGGGTCTAGCTATCTTCCATAACTCCTAACAGGGATTCAAAGGGTTGGAATCTCCTAACAGGGACTCATATGTATTGAATATATTTATAGACTCCTAATAGGGCCCATCCTCTAACAAGAAATATTTATATTATTACATTATCTTGTGGGTACCAACCCCACTAGGGTTTTCCCTCTGATCAAGGGTTTCCCTAGTTAACATATCTAGTGTTATTGTGTATAAGTATTATTTTGGTTTTATTTTATATTACTCATATGGTTAAGTTTTTTTAAGGTTGATAATTTTGATAATAATTGTGACTAATTCATCCCTCCACACCCCCCCCCAATTATATCAGTGGACTATATATTATAACACAATCTCCCTCTTTGGCATTGATGAAAAACTAATACCAACAAAAATACTAGAAAGAAATGAATATCTTTGAAATTTCTTAATCTGTTAGTATATGTTCTTCTTCTATATAGGGTAATGTAAGCTTTGTCCATCTCCTTCAATTCTCTAACTCCCTCTTTTTGATATTCATGTATCTATCTCCACTTATCTCTGTCAATATTTATATCTCCATGTACTTATTTCTTCCTCTTTGACAGCAATTCCAAAGTTCTCCCTCTATCACCTTGCATGGACTATAAGTCTTCTAATTCATCTCCTTTGTTACTTTAAGCATATCCTAAAGTAATATCCACAGCATAAAGTTGTAAGATATAACATTCATCTTAGTTGATGTAGTGCAGTACTCATGCTTCTTATGTAGCTTTAGATAGGGGTATCACCCCTAGTTTACTTTTAATATATTCATGTGCATCATTAGTTAAATCTCTTGTGAATATATCAATTATCCATTCTTTTGTATTCACATATTCCATCCTCACTTCTTTGTCTTGATCTAACTCTCTGACATAATGATACTTTACTACAATGTGCTTAGTCTTTGTGGGCATCATAGGGTTCTTTAGTGTGTTTATAGAACTTATGTTATCACAATAAATTACCATAGGTTCGGTGATTTCTTCCTTCATACCTTTAAGTAGTTGTTTGATCCATACTACATTTGTACTATTTAATGCATCAGCCACATATTTAGCTTTAGCAGTAGATTAAGATATATAATTTTTCTTCTTGATGGTCTAGGTGACCAATCTCTTTCCTAATAAAAATTTTCCACCGCTTGTACTTTTTCTAGCATCAATGTTTCTAGCCCAATAAGCATTTTTATAGGCTCTTAACTCAAATTTTTCATTTTTCTTGTAATATAGATCATAGTCTTATATTCCTTTTAGATATCTCATAACTCTCTTAACAACCATCAAATGATTCTCCTTAAGATTTGTAGAAAATCTTGCAACAATCCCAAAAACTAATGCAATATTATGTTTTCTATGTACTACATATTGCAACTTGCCAATTACAAACCTGTACAATGTTTGGTTCACATCAGTAGAATCATCATTCTTTGATAGTTTGTGTCATGTCACCATAGGTGTGCTAGCTAGTTTTGAATCTTCCAATCCAAAAAAATCAATATTTCCTTCACGTACTTGGATTAAGTTATGTATATATCATATTTCATCTTATATACTTGCAAACTAATAAAGAACTTGATCTCTCCAAATATAGACATCTCAAATTATTTCTTCATTTCATTTGCAAATGCCTTACATAATGCATCTTGACCTTCAAATATGATATTATCAACAAAAAATTCAGCTAGTAAAATACCTTTACCTCCTTCTATCTTCAAGTATAGATTGTTGATATCATTAGTCTTCTCAAAACCAATCTTCACAAGATAATTGTAAAACCTTTCATACCATGCTCTTTGGGCTTGCTTTAAACCATATAAATATTTGTGTAGTCTACATACCATGTTCTTGTTGTTTGGATCAAAAAATCCTTTAGGCTATTCTATGTAAACCTCTTCTTCTGATATACCATTCAGAAATGTTGGCTTCACATCCTTTTGATAAACTTTGAAACCTTTTAATGGAAAGTAAGCAAGTAGAGTTCTTACTCCATCCAATCTTGCAATAGGGGCAAATGTTTCTCCATAGTCTATTTTTTCTTCTTATGCATACCCCTTTCAAACTAATCTTTCTTTATTCCTTATGAATTCACCATTTTCATCTAACTTGTTTCTATATGCCTACTTGGTTCCAATCAAATTCTTGTCATTTGATCTAGGTATTAGAGTCCATGTTTTTTTCTTCTCAATTTGATCAATCTCTTTTTCCATGGCTTTACAATGGTCCTCATTCTCTTAGGCAGCTTTCATTGTCTTAGGCTCATGCATGCTTAGTAAACATGTATCACTTCTCATCTTGTTCCTTGGCATTGGTCTATCATCGTTATCTCTAATAATTATTAGAGATACCACTTAAACATTTGGAAAGCATCAAATTTATGTTTCAAAAACATAAGTGTCATGATCCTAGTATAATCATCAACAAATAAGATAATTTACTTGTTACCTTTGTAGCTTTTCACATCAATTGGTCCACACAAATCAGTATGAACTATATCTAGAATTTCTTTAGAGGTGTGACTCTTAATTTTAAAACTATATTTTGTCATCTTGCCTAACTGACATTGTTTGTAAATAATATTATCAAGTATCTTCAGTTTAGAAAAACCTCTAACTCTTTTCATGTTACTGATACTCACTAAGTTCCAAAGTTAACATGGAATAACCTCTTGTGCCATAGCCACACATCATCAAATTCTAAAAAAGACAAGTAGCATCATTCATATCAAGATAAAATATATTAGCTCTAGTTTTATCACCTTTTTCAATTAGTTTCCCATCAATGTCATAGATCTTTACTATCTTTTTCTCAAACTCAACTTTGCAACCTGAACTATTTAGTTGTGACACACTCAACAAGTTATAGTTAGGTCCTTTTACATAATAAGCATTGTTACATATGATATTTTATGTGATTTTTTATTGATCCTTTGCCTTTTATCAGATAGGATGTATCATTACCAAACCTTACACTATTTCCATCATAATAATCAAGGGTAATGAACTGACTTTTATATCCAGTCATGTGATGTGAACACCCATTATCAAATGATCCATCTATCACTCTTGTTCACATGAGATACTAGTGAAGTTTCCTCATCCTCATAATAATTATCCTTCATTGCAACATATACCACTTCATCATCATGGTCATTAGAACCATATTTGGTTTCCTCTTTAGCAATGTAGCAAGACTTCTTTCCTTTATCTTTGTAATATTTTTTGTCCTCACCTCTTTTGTTGAGAATGGATTGAAGAAGCTAATCAAAGAGGGAGATTGTAAAGGGATATTTTTGAGAACATACAAGTATGCTTCAGTCATCATTTTTTCACTAATATTAAACATGCTACTTGCTATTAAGACAACTACTTATATAATTTAAGTACTATCACTTACATGATTGATGAAGAGGATTTGATCAAAAGATGTAACAATAGCACCTAGAGGGAAGGTTGAGTTATGATTATGTAAAGAAGTACAAGAATCTGTTAAGATAGTGATGACATGATGTATTGATAATCTACTTAAGGTTACAAATGTTGGTTACACTAAGAAAGTTAAGAAGAACATGTTACAAAAAGTTTATTGCCAAGCTTGACTAAGTGAATAAAAGGAGTCGAGAAAAGTCAGTGCAAGTTGAGCAAAAAATTAGTTGAAGCCAATTAATATTTCATTCTAGTATATGCTAAGTAAGAATAGTAGATATTTAGTAAAGTTTAGTTGATGCCAAGCACCATTAAACTTTAGTTCATGCCAAGTAATTTTACAATGGATATCGAGTAACATAGTATGTGCCAAGCATCAAAAGCAAGATAATGTCGAGCTACTACATTATTTAAAAAATCATGAATTCGATGAATCTAAGTTGACAAGTTTGTTTTCTTAGATTATGTGAACTAAGTGGAAGATAAGGATGATGAGATAGTGGCATAGACTTCAAGATAAACCATTTTTAGGTAAATTCAAAGAAGATTCTAGGAGAATTTTTTAGAAGAGAAATGGAAAATGGGATGATTCATTGTATCCTACCTAATCCATTTTAACCCTAAATTGGATGAAGGAAAATAAGCAAAAAAATATCTTAATTTCCTATTTATAGGAATGGTTGGTCATGAAGTAAAGAAGAGTTAGGTGAGATGTCCTACGGAAGACAAGGAGTCAAGGGCTCTTCTTCATCAAGTGACCTAAGAGAAGAATCTATATTGGAATGCTAAGAAAGGAGGCTTAAGGAGATGAATGCTTGAAGGGTGAACAAGCTATTAGAATTGCAAACTATGAAAGCCAAGTAGAATTGAGGACTGGATAGTAATTTGAAATCTACAAATGAAGTTGTAAGTTGTATTAGATCAAGCCTTACTATTACTCTCTAATAATTGTATTAGTCTAGGGTAAATCCTTTGGATTCAGGTTGACCTAATGGTCATTTCTAAATCCTTTAACTAGGTGACATTCCAAGTAAATGGTCTAAAGTTCTCCAACAAGGCTCACTCCTAATAGGGTAATTGAAATCCTTTAACAAGGTCGCATTTAACAGTGTGTATTGTAACCTTTAACAGGGTTGGCCTTTCATAGAGCATCACTTTATAAGAGTGAAAAAGGAGTAGCATGTTACCGGTGGTTTTTCTGAAATTGAGTTTCCACATAAATCATTGTGTCAAAGTGTGTTGATGAATCTGTTATGTTTCATGTTTACATTTTTGCAAATTGATTTGATGGTAGCCTACAAGTTTTAAGTGATTGCATAATCTTATGGATGCATGCATGATGAATAATGGGTTCACTAAGCTATGAAAACTTTGAGTTATATATCTGGACCTTGGATAACTGATTCACCCCCCCACCTCTTAGTTATTCTAAAAGTATTCCAACCCTCTTTTGCTTCTATAATTGTCTCCATTTCTATTGTTCTTCTTCTTAGGACATCTAGCAACAATATGGCCAACCTTATTGCAATTAAAGCACATGATATGTAGTCTAAATTTTAATTTTCCTTTGCCTCTGTAAAATCTCCTTGACAACAATGCTTCAAGTTGTTCTACATCCTCCTCATCTGTATCACTATCACTAGAGACACATTTTACCTTTTTCTTATTCTCTATAGGTTCCTTTAATGACAATTTATCTTTGAAAGAAGATTCAACATCCTCATATTTGAAGTTATAAAAATTAGAGAGTTTAAAGGCAGTGATCCTACCTACAAAACCTTCAAGGGACATATTAGTACTAGGTATACATCTTAGTTCTTCTATGGAAAAAAACTCTAATAGCATAGATGGGTAGAAGTGTCCTCAATACTTTTCTCAATATAGTATCATCGTCAATGATACCATTAGCTCCTCTAATAGCATTAACATATTTTATTCTAGAGCAATATTGAACAATTTTCTCATCTTCTTGCATTCTCATGTCATCAAACTTAGCTCTTAGACTTTTAGATTTGACTCAACACATTTTTGTCTCCTCCATAGATTGTGTGTAGAGAATCTCACATCTTCTTTGCACTGTCACAATCCTTGATGTCATCAAACTCAAAGTAACTTAGGGTAGAGACAACTCCAACATTTCTTGATTGTGTTCTTTCTTCTTTTTTATATCATCAATAGTTGGGGCTCCAACATGATTAACATGCTCAGTGGTGATGGTAGATCGTGCATGGTCTCCAAGACCACCTAGATGTAGCTTCATCAAAACTTTCCATGCAAAAAAAATTTCCTATTAAGCTCAGGTACCTCTCTTTTAAACCTCTCTAATATTTTGCATTTTGTACTTTCAAACTAATCCTCTCAACCACTATTCTCTAATACCAATTGTTGGAATTGATTATAATAACTGAGAGGGGGGTGAATTAATTATCCAAGGTCCAAATGTACAAATAAAAATTTTCAATTCTTAGTGGAACCATCTCCATAAAGCTTAAATATGAATGCATCCATCCATTAGAATGTACAATACTTAAACTCTGTAAGTTATTATCCTAAGTAAAAAACAACTTTCTAGAAATGTAAACATGAAACACCATAAGAACATTCACACAATTTGACACAAAGATTTTATGTGGAAATCCAATTCAGGAAAAACTATCAGTAACATGCTACCAATTCTCACTCTTCTAAAATGATGCCTTGTGAAAGTCCAACCTATTAAAGGCTATAATACACATTATTAAATTTGACCCAGTTAAAATATTTCAATGACCCTATTAGGAGTGAGCCTTGTTAGAGGACTTTAGACCATTCCATTAGAATGTCACTTAGTTAAGGATTTACAAATGATTGTTAGGCCAGCCTTTATCCAAAGGATTTACCCTTGACTTATACAATGATTAGAAAGTAATTGTAAGGCTTGATCTGATAACAAATTACAATTCACTTCTAGATTATAGATCTATGTTTTAGTCCTCTATTGTTCTTGGCATTCATACTCTTTAGGTCTAATATCTTTTTCACCCTTCAAGCATTCGTACTCTTAAACCTTCTTGCTTTGCATTCCAACTATATTTGCCTCTAGTCAACCACTAAATGAAGCAATACCCTAGACTCCATGTCTTCCTTAGGTTCTTGCACATGACAACCTTTGTTGCTAACTTGCTATCTTTATAAATTGAGAATTTAGATCTTTCAACACTTAACCACAATCTTCCATATTAGGGTTAGATAGGATTAGGTAGGATTCAATGAATCTACCCATTTTTCCATTTGGTTCCTCTAGAAACTTCTTCTACAATCTTCCTTGAATTCACCTCAAAATGGTTTACCTTCAATTATGTGCCACCATCTCATCATAGCTATCTACCACATGCTTCACATAGTTCAAGAAAACAAAATAGTCATCTTAGATCTATCAAATCTTAGATTTAACACTATTTTTTGTCACTCGGCATCTATACTATTATGTCAGTCGGCCAACACTAGCTCACTTGGAAAATACTAAAGTTTAGTGATGCTCAACACCAACTAAGCTTTACTTGGCATATACTAGCAATCACTCCTCTTGCACTATTTTTCATCTTTTCTCAACACCTCCCTTTTTTCACTTGGCTTCTACTAATTTGTGTTTGGCTTGCACTGACTCCTTGGCAAGGCTTTACAAACACTTTTCTTACTTGATCTTCTTCTAGTCTTAACTTGATTAATCTTTTATTTCATACTTTAAGTAGATAAACAATACACTATAGTATCAATGTTGTACATGGTCTTATTGCTTCTTTTACATACCAAATAACTCAACCTTACTCTAGGTGTTATTTTTGCCTCATCTTTTCAAATCCTCTTCATCAATCAAATAAGTGATAGATTGTAGACCAAAAATAAATTGTCTCACTAGAAAATAGTAGGTTTGGCATCATTGAAAAAATTATTATTATTTTGTTACAAGTTTTTTACTTAAAAACAATCTTATATGAATATACAGTTGGTTGTAGAAATAGGTTTGGACAAACTTCTCAAATGATTGATGAAGAGGATTTGTGGATTAAGAATGTGCATGGGATTTATGTTTTGAGTTTCTTCATATGGTAATAAGTCCTTATGGAACATCTTGTTTTTGAAACATTAAGTGTCTAGTGTTGATGTATCCTTGGGCTATTGATAATCTTGCATCCTTGGGATATATTACCTTAAGCCCTACTTTTAATATCCCCTTAGGAGAATTCATAGACTCCTAGCTCACTTTAAACAAGATTCCTCTTCTACTCTCTATAGGAATCTTAGTGGTCCTATGGTTTCTCATGACCCTAATCATTCTATGGAGCATGACTCTTCTCATTCATCTCATGATGAGGATGAGGCTTTAAGGGTTCCTCCTAAACAAGTTCATAAGATTTCTATTGAGATTGATAAAATACACGATTGACTTCTTCAAGAGAATCACAATGTGGATACTATGGTTGCTTTTGATGCTCTTAAGAAAGTGATATATAATGATGGACATGGATATTTTGTATGGTATTACTCACCTTGTCCACACTAATGTTAAGACTTCAATTCAAGCCACATTTGAAATAGGAATGGCTTCATGTATCACTAGTGTTGAACATACTTGTCTCTTTCCAAATTTAGCTCTAGAATTCCTTCTTATGTTCCTCCTATTGACATAAAGGTTGATTTGTCTATTAGTTACTTAACACTTAGTTGTTTTCAGTTGATACCAAGCTAAATAGTCAGATTGCAGTTCATGTCAAGATTCATAGTATCTACTGAGCATATGAGATAGTTTACACTCTTACTCAAGCATAGCAGAGTCTATTGAGCTTTTCAATACAAGTGATGAAGATATCAGAGTTAACCAAGCTCTGTAATGTTAACCAAGTGAATTCAATGTTGATCGAGCTTGTAGTGTTAACCAAATGAATTAAGTGTTGACTGAGTCATTTAGTGTCAACTGAGTCATTTAGTATCTACTGAGTTTCTTAATGTTCATTGATTCATATAGTGTTGACTAAGTTCCTACTACTTGAAGTGATCAATATGGACCGAGCTTCAATGTCAACCAAGTGCTAGAGTTTTTTGAGTGTTGATAGTGGTTGCCAAGTGTCAAAACAACACTGAGTTTTTCTTCAGAACTTGAGTTACAAAAATGGGTCATTATATTCTACTCCGAAAGATAATTAATTAGATTGATATATATAATACATTATACAAGATGAAATTAGTAGAATGTAAGAGGACAAGTAAGAAGCAAATAAGTATGAATTGAATGAGGCTACATGAATTATAAGGAATAGCAAAAAATTATCCATCACAGTCAAGTGATCATTGTAATTCAAGGAATCTCATTCAGCAAATCAAAGTTACATATTAGAGATCAGCCATTGGTTCATCATAATAGGTGTATCAATCAAATAATCTAACAAGGTGTACTTAACAGTCTTATTCCAAATCTCTTAATAGAGTGCATACTTCATTGTATATTTGTAAATCCTTTAACAAGGTGGACCTAATAGTCCTTATTACTCCTAATAGGGAAGATCACTAGAAGTGGTCAATTGTAAGCCTTAACCAACCAACTTTATATTGCAGTCATAAATATTTTGGGTATCATCCCCACCCTAGTTTTACTTTCTATTTTGAAAGGTTTCTGAGTTACCATATCTTGTGTCAAAGTTTTATGAATGTTTTATTGCTTTCATTCTTTCATGCATGTAACTAGATTAGATTATGCAGTGATGTTTTAATTGGTGAATTAAGTTTAAATTCTTATTGGTTCCTGATTCACCCCTCCTCTCTTAGTCACCTAGTCTATATTATATTTCCAACAATTGGTATCAGAGCATTTGGTTCTCATGTCAAAAGTTTATTAGCTTGAGAAAATATTAGAGGTAATGGAAGTCTATAGATTAGAGAAATCTATTGAGAATGAAAAGTTGGATCTACAATTAGCCATGGATCAACTCAAGAAAGAAAAGGAGCAACTCTCTTTATCCTTACAAAGAGGGAAATATCTTGCAACACAGATGAATGAAAATCTCTACACTAAAGAAATAATTCAAGACATTGGTCAAGAAAGAAGTTCAGATAAAGATGATGCAACAATCATAGATCTACTTGACAAGAACCTTACTCTTTAACAAGAAGTTAGAAAATTGAAAAGAGAACAAGAAATTGAATCATTTAGATTATGTGAAGTCATGGAAAAAAAGGACAAAGCCAATGAAGAAATAGAAGAAAAGGACAATAAAATTAATCAACTATCTCTTCAACAAATAGATCTAATTGATGACCTCAATGATGCAAATCAAGAGCTTATCAACTTGAGGATATAAAATGAAAGATTGAAGAATGATCTTATCATAGAGAAGCACACCAATGAGAGGATAATTAATTCACAAGAAAGTATGAATCAACTAGATAAGAAAACTCAATTCAAACACAAAGGCAAGGTTGGATTAGGATATACTAGAGAAGGTGAATCTTCTTAGCAAGGAGCTCAAAAGAACAAAAGGCATACATGTATTCATTGTGGAAAGATAGGTCATATATTTAAAAAAAAATTGAGTAATGGTAAAGAAAAAATCAATAGAAAATGTTACAGTTGCAACGAACTAGGACATAGAGCAAGTGAATGCACAAAGGAATCCAAGTTTGAAGGAAAGTGTTACAATTGCAACAAACAAGGATACAAATCTTTAGAGTGCAAGACCAAGAAGTGGAATCTAGAAGACCAAGTTGTAAAATCAATATTTGGTTGGGATTACTAGGCATGATTTATATGTCACTACTATAGTGAGTTTGGGCACATTGGAGAAAATTGTGTAAAAAATCATATAAGGAAGAGAGACACTAAAAAGAGATGTTTTGTATATACAGAATTTGGAAATCTTGCCAAGAATTGTATGATCGTAGGAAGAATTGAAGATGAAAAGAAAGAAAAGGTTGATAATATCATAAAAAAAATGAGGTAGCAATGGGTGTAAAAATCTTTACAGAATGCAAGACAAAGTCATGAAAATGTTGACACCCAAGTCAGTAAGTTGGGTGACTCAACCATTTCAACTTAGACATCCATGGAGATTATTGGAATTGAGATCCAGAAAAAGATATCCCATACTAGTTCCAGTCAGCAAGTAGAAGATCCATATCAGCATTCTAGATTCACAAGGATCACTGAGCTAAGATGATAGCTATAGACCTTACTGAGCAAGCTCAAGTTGCAAGACCTTAACAAGAAAGGTTGGGTTGCATATCCTTACCAACTTTTAGATGTAGATGTTGAGTTGTTGACTCTACCAAGTGTCAAGTTCAGAATGAGTGGTGGTAGTTCCTACGAAGTCAAGAGACTTCACCAAGTTGAAGGTTTCTTCTGAGCAATAAAGACCAAACTGAGTAGAGGACAACCTATCACTGAGTGAACATTTTTATGAAGTATTAATGGTGATCATAAAGACAAAAAAAAAATTTAAAAGGAGAAAATTCATCAAATCATTTCATCACAAATTTGGAGAGCTAAGAGTGAAGAGAAAATTTCAAGACCCCAAGTGATTTGAAGTAGTAATTGGTGAAGATTATTTTCATGTTCAAGAATTAACTGAGTGAATGGTGTCTTCAAGTAGCAAAGTGAAAAAGGGTTTGAAGATATTGGTTTGTGGAGTGGATTGCAAGGCTCCCATATTAAAATTAACCCCAGCTATAGCAAAAGAACTTGACCCAATTAGAACGTACTCAAAAATCCCTCTAATGGTACTTCTAATTGATGGCATTAGATCATTTTATCACTATTCAATTCAAGAGCTTGGAACCCTAGAAATGAACCAAGCATTCAATGAACTTTGTGTGAATTGTGTTTTGAAATTGTAGCATAAACATTTGGAGATGAAGGGTTTGACACACATTATGCATATGACACAAGATTTCCAAGGGAAATGGATCAAATATATCCTTAGCATAGTTCATGAAATGTATTTTTGGTTGGATCACCCTATCTTGATCACAAAGAAGATGATACACAACATTACTAGGTTGCCAATTTTAAGCAAGGAAAAAACTACAAAAACCCTAGGTTAGGTTGAACTAGTGAAGAGAACTCTTGCTAAGTGGGGTGGAAAAGGAATGAAGCTTAGTAGAGTGGTAGACATGGAACTCAAGTTTGGAATACATGTTGTTGCACATAAGTTATATAGTTCGAGCAGACAAAACAATGTTCCATGTGAATCAGTTGGCCTAGCACTAAAGTTGATGAAAAAAAAAATTATCTTTTGACCTTTTCGAGCTATTACTAAGTCAATTGTTAAAAAAAATGGAGAGTAACTAAGTCTCCAAGAAAAATCTATGTAATTTTGGGTCTCTTTTAACCTGATTAGTTTTCTATGTACAACTTTTTTTCCCTTCTAAAGGAACTGTGGTATGGAAGAAAGATACACATGTATTATATTAAATCAATGAGTTCATAGAAGAGATGGAGAAATTTTTTTAAGTATAATAGATACCTACTTTGAAACATTCAAGATAAAATGTAGATTAGATATCTTAAGAAATTAATAGAAGACTATGAGAAGGATATATGTTTTCTAATAGACTATGACAAGGTTCACATCCAAGTAGCCAGGTCAAGAGTGGCATGAGAAAACCTTTGAGTTATGAGGTTAATATTGATGACACCAAAGATATTATTGAGGCTCTCCTAAATGAGCCTATGGATCCCAAGGCTACATACTTTGCAACATATGAGGAGGCAAAGGATAGGATTGAACTTGAGATCAAGTTACTTCAAGTAGTGAAGTGAGGAAGAAAGTGGAGAAGTTACTGATGAACACCAAATCTTCTAGTTCCCCTCTCTTGATAACTAAAGGCAAAGGAGATGACATAGTGGAAGATAAAGATGAAGAGGCGAATGTAGAGGAAGTAGAATCTAAAGAAAAGGAGTCCCAAGAAGAAAGGGAAGGTAGTCATTAGAAAACCCAAAAATTCATCCCCTACTCTCTTCACAAGAAGAGAAGCAAAATCTAGGAAGAACCTTGAGCTTGGAGAAGAAGAAGATGAAGTTGAGCAAATAATATTTTAGAATACTACTCCTACCTTAATAGAGAAATTAAATATATTAGAAGAAGGAGGTGGCATGGCAGACTTCAAGTCTCTTAGGTATGAATGTAGAAGTGCAAAGGAGGAAAAATAGATTGAGGATGCCCTTGTTGCAAATATGACGAAATGGGAAATACTCTCTGGATCAGTTAAAAGCTCAAGTTCCTAATGTAATTCTCAAGGCAGTTGCACTAGTATGGGAAAATGCAATCAAGGTTGCAAGAGGCATCAAAGAATAGGCCTTGAGATAACTCATGCCGAGTCTTAGTGAAAAAGAGGTAAAGAAATCACTAAAGGAGAATGAAATAAAGTTGACTCCAAAACTCAATGTATTGTTGATCTTGTTAAAGGATATTGAGTCAATTGTGAAATCCAATACTATTGCATGGGAAAAAAATTATGGGATGCATAAGCCTAGTGATAATGTTGTGCAAATTGATGATAAGGATGGTGAAGAAAATGACATGGAAGAGGATGTAGAAATAAGAGATGATGAAATAGTAGATATTGATGATGATGATGAGGAAGAAGAATAAGAAGGTACAACAGGAAGTCTTCCATAAATTTAGAGTATTGAGGATATAGATACAGAGAAGATAGCAGTAGAGGTTATGACCTCCCTTCCTCATTCTCCAAGCAAAGCCTTAGTGCAATCTAGCTTTGAGAATGTTTCTACTAAGTTGGTTGAGGTTAAAATTAGATAAATAAGCACCTAACTGATCTTTGGAGTAGCATTACCAAGTACTTCAAAGAATGAAGTGTCTAACACTTCATCTACCATGTAGTAGGCTCTGATTATTCCAGCACAATAGTAAGGTATTCATACTATTAGTGTTATTTTTATTGTTTCTACATTTGTTTCTATTTCTACTATTTCCATTATTTTTTCCACCATGTCTAGTGCAATGACAATTAAGACTGAGTCTCAACTAAGCACTAAATTTTTGAATAAAGGAGAAGAAATTGTTTCATCTATTATTCATAAGGAAAAGGGTCAAGAGGTTGAAACCTCTAAAAAAGAAAATGATCTAGAGGAGGATATTGTAATACTAGATTGCAATTTTTCTACTCTAACTCCTAAGAAGATGGATACCCTTGGTGAGCTATGGAAGAAAAGAGCAAGGTAGAAAAAGATTAGAGAAGAAAAGGGGAAAAAAAAACCAAGTACTTGAAGATATCAAGAGTATATTTGTTGATGCTCTGAGCATTGAGGTTGATGAGAAACAACCTATTTTGGATCAATTGGTTGAAATTGTCCACAAATACAATGAAGAGTTAAATGGACAAGAAAAAATTCTGCAGAGGGCAAAGAGAAAATTTGAAAACAAAGTTTTGTAGCAAGTAGTGCGTAAGATAACTAGTGCTCAAGTAGAATTGTCTACTATTCTTTCCAAACCAAAACCTGTTTTGATTTCCCAACACATGCCCCATTTATCCTAGAAATGGGGACCCCCTAGTATATTTCTTATCTTTCCATATCCCTAGTCTAGGGTTTAAGTCTTTTTTAGGGTTCTACCTGGTATTTATGCATAGTTTGGCTCTCTGTCTCAAAACCCATTTTTTGGAAATAGGAGTTTTAAGATGAAAAAATGAACTTTGTATTTGAAGGGGCATACTAGTATACCTAGCACACATAGCACACCTGTAAAGGTTTGATAGTATGCTAAGTCCCCTAGTGCAAAGCACTTCCCTTTGGAAGTGTGCACATGTGCATAGGCACATGTGCACACTCTCAAACGTGTGCTCCATTCTAGGCTTATAAAAGCCTGGGATACCCCCTCTTCTCCAGACACTTTCTTCTCCTTCATTCAAGAGAGAAAACCTCTACACTTTGTGAGGTGCATTAATCTTCTTTGAACCTACACACACACAAACACTATGTTAGAAGGTGCACACCTTGTGCACCTATCTAAGGTGCACAAGGTGTGCACCTTTTTCCCCAAAACACTTAATAAAACTAAAAAACTAACATAAACTCACCTAATTTGCAGGTGCACATGTGTGCACCTATCCAAGGTGTGCACATCTTTACCTTTCAAAGGAAAACCATCCGTACATAGAGCAACCCACAAGTTTCACTATGTGTGCACCCTTTTAATTTACACTTGGCTAAACTTTGCATCACAAGGATGTGCACATAGCGCACCCCTTAGGGTGTGCTATGTGCACACCTTAACATTTTAGTGTTTTCTTAGGAGGTAATGCAAACCTAGCACACCCTTAAGGTGCACAAGGTGTGCCAAATTCTATCTAACGTGGTGTAAAATAGAGTTTTTTGAGTATTTTAATAAGTTTTAAAGTTCTAGGTCATAACTTTTGGTAATTAGGGTTTATTAAAATTCATTTTTTCCACCTTCCAAACTAATGGATTTATTATTTTCATAGATTAAATGGCTTCCTCCTCATCCTGTCTCGTTGTAAATATGGCTCCAAAACTGGTGGTCTTCAAATTTCAAGGTGTTCCATTGAAATCACATTTCCAGGATGCTCATTCAGAGATCTAAGACACCAAGCTAGGCTATATTGACTGGAATGCATTCTTGGTCTTATGTAATAAACCAAATAAGAAGCCCCTAATGGTGCCTACACTTATTAGATTAGGGTTAGTAAATGCAACTTCGCACCTAGTTTCAATAAAATCTTATGAGTTGATCATGGCATTAGTAGAGAATTATGTTTCAAAGGAAAGAGTGGTAAAAAGTATAATGGGGGAGATCATCCCAGATCTTAGGCCTAAGAATATATAGAAATTTTCCATCTTCCAAGGGTGGATCAGTACATTAGGTTGACATACCATCAAGAAAAAATGTGGTATAGAGAGCATGAACAAGAAGCCACAAAAATTATTCAATCCTCGTATCTCATTGATAGGACTCCTCTTGGGAAAAAGTAGGGAAAGTAGATATGACAATAGGTTATATGAAAGATGATATCAGACATTCTATAGTGCTTCTGAGTAGAATCATAGGATTTCCAGTAGTAGGACACTTAAACATATGGATGGTACACTTCATTGAAACCATCAAAACAGCAAAAATGCTAATTGACTGGGCCACAATTCTCAGTGACAATTTAGACGCAGTAAAAAAATGACCAAAGATTCTATATGACATCTTATTTGGTGTATCTATTAGCAGTAAAAACATTAGATTATCTAGGGTTGTTTAAAAGGGGAAACTTGGGAGATGTTAATACATGGCCTTATGTGGTATACCCCCAAATGGTGAATGAATGATTTTTTCATTTTTGTAATCATCTTATTCATCGAGGGAGACTATTCCAAAAGGATGTTAGAAGAGGTAGCAACAAAGATTATAGAAATAGGCACCTACTACATCCAATTCAATATATTCACCTATTTAAGGGTAACAGGTACAACTATAAATCTAGAGAAGCTCCCTAGGTATCTGTGTGATAGACTCATATTACTAGAGATTGCATGATAGCTCTCATCTTCATATGACAAAGTAAGGAAGCAACATAAGAAGACATGGTTACGGCCCATCACTATAGATCTATTTGGTGTCAAATAGAAGTAGGGTATTGTAACTTTCAAGTTAGAATGGGATCATTATCCCTTGGAGGATTATAACTCCCCTCATCCATGTTTTGATAATATTGGCAGAGTTCAATACTTGGCAGGAAAATAGTTCAAACACAAAGATGCCACAGAAGATCATTGGATAAATGCAGTAGATCACTACAAGATATGAATAAGGGATTATTGTAGGATGACTTTTTATTTGGTAGGCAGTGCATTGAAAATAAAGGTTCCATTTAAGGTTGTGCTTCAAGACACTGAAGAGGTCTTAGATCCCTTAAATAATCGAGATAAGATATATTATTGGCCTATCATGAATGAAGAGATTGATAGAGAAGAAAATGAAAATATCAATCACAGGGTGAGGAATATCATCCTATTAACCAAGGAATGGATTAAGAGACCATTCAAGCTAGATCCAATTCCACAAATAGTAGTTTCCCAAGCTATAGCCCACCCAGTGAAAGGTAGAGGAGCAAAAGTGATAATGCCAACATGCATAGCTTAGTCTCCCATAGGGCCAAAAATAGTGCATCAACTTATAGAGAAGTAGAATAATTTAGGTGTGGCACTTGATAGGAGGGATGAGGAAAATGTACAATTAGATCCATTTTTGAGGGCTTGTCAGCAATAGCAAGAAAGTTTTGAAGAAAAAGGTGTGCAAATCATACAAGGAAATCTTAAGTTATTGCACCACATACAGGATAATGTAGACAAGTTGGTTTCTATATTGAACCAAGATTTTGGGTTGACAGATGAGATACATACCTAGGGTAAAGACATGTAACTGTTACATTCAATAAAGGGTCAAAAGCATATGATGTTGATGGACATATATACAGAAGATGAATTAGATAAGATAGATGATTGAATTGAGAAGATTGCAAATGGTAATAAAGTAATGGAAATATTACATGCAGATATTCATAATCTCAAGGATCAAGCCCAAGATCAAATATTGGAAGCAAAGAGACATTACAATGATGCTTGCCTTGGTTTTGACTCGCATAGAGGTGGGCAGCTATTGACAAAAAGTAAAGGATAAATATGATGTTTTAGATTTTCTAGATGCAACCCAAGTAATAGAGATTATAGAGAAATTCAAGAACAAATTCTTAGACATAGCTCTAGTATGAAGGGGAACAAAACCCAAAAATTAGAATCTCAATTTTGAAATTTAGTAAAATTTTGCATTTTTTGGACCTGTTTTCCAAGGTTTGCAAGGTGCACAAGGTGCGCTTCTCCCAAGGTGCACTTCTCCAAAGGTGCACAGGGGTTTTTGAAGAAGTCATAAGTATGCCAAAAGTTAACTGCCAGCTCCAAATTCAAAGCTTTCCATGCACCAAAAATGTATTCTGATGGCAATTTAACTTCTATAAACCTCTAGAGAAGGTTAAGGTTCTATTTTTGGCATCTCCAGAGACTCCTACATCATCTAATGGCTTTCTTATTCTTATTTTCTCATATTTTCTTTTTTTTAAGACATGTAAAGGCTCATGCACCCATTAAATAATATAAATAAGGGTGGAGTCCTTCTTAACATCAATTAGAGAGTCAGTTTGTACATAAATAGATTTGTTTAATTATTTTTTGGCATATATTTGCATGAAGGAATCTCTCACTCTCAACACAAATTAAGAAGAATCTTTCCTATAAAAATAGAAATTAAATATGTATTATGGGCCATTATTTTGATGTAATAATGTATGTTATTAGTGCTTTCATTCGAAGTGTAGTGATTCTTTCCTGAGCATGTTATATTTTTTGAATGTATGTTCATGGAGTGTATTGGGGCCAATAGTTTTGTTGTGTTATTTTGATCGTGTGATATTTTAGTTCTAGTGTTTGCCACATGTTTACAAATTCCACTAACATACTTAGTTGGAGAAGATATCACCTATTGTTCCTATATGACTTCTCATCTCACATGAGTGCACTTTTTGTGGCCTTGCAATTTGATAAGAAGTGAAACATCTTTCAGTTTTACTAAGTTTTCATTGACAATTGCATTAGTAGATTTGAGGAAGTGTTGCTCCTACTTTCATTGGTTTCCTACCCAATCATTTCTATGATTTAACTCATAGACGTGTTGTTATTGTGGCTTATATCCATTAGGAATTTACTTTTCAAGTCATTTACTTAAACTTCTTGTTACATTATCTTCATTATTTACTTTTACAAACACTTGAATAATTTAGGAATTCATATAGTTGCATAGTTAAAACTGCATTCATTATAAATAGAAAAATACAAAAAAAAATTTAAAAAATTATTTGTTTATTATTTTGAGATAGCAAGCAAATTCAACACCTTATTCAAAATTGGTCAAAACTAGAAAAAGCCTCCTCATAAATGTTGGAAATAATCAAGACTAGCTAGGTTACTAAGAGGGGAGGGTGAATCAATAACCTTGAAAACTTTAAATCAATTTAGCACTTAACCATATAAATAATTCACCATTCATTCATCTAATCTATTGCATGCATGAGAAAAGATAAACACTCATAACACATGAACACAGTATTTTGGTGACCTAGAAACCTTCCAAATAGAAAGTAAAACTGGGGTGGGGATGACACCCACAAAACTTCACTACTACAGTATAAAGTTGGCATGTTAGGGCTTAAACTAACCACTTTTGATGATTAACCCTATTAAGATAAATTTGGATTGCTAGGTCCACCTTGTTAGAGGTTTTGCAAACATACAATGAAGTATGCACTCTATTAGGAGATTTATACAAAGATTGTTAAGTCTACCTTGTTAAAGGATTTATAAAATTGATTCACCTATTAGGATGAAATAATAGATCTAACTTACAACATGATTGTAGAATAGATCTTGAAGTATAGATCACCTCTTGTGACTGATATGTCTTTGTTGCTCCTTGTAGACCTTGTTAAATACTCTTCTCTACTGCTGATTCGCATTCACTCTTTTCAAAACATTATATGTCCATTCCTTGACATACTTATGAAAATAAAAAAATTGCAAATGATACAATCCATTACATATATACCATTCTAATAATTAAAATTGCAAGGTTAGCTAAAACACAAGTAAACAAAATATTACTTAGTTGTCCAAACAGTAGAAAAGTTGGGCTCTTCAAGGTGACTTGGTGACCTTCTAATATTCGGCATCCACTGCATTACTTGGCATCGTCATGCACTCAGTAGAAGTAGAAGCACAATCCATACTAATCACATGAAATTTCTTAGAACTTGGTAACCATTGGAGACTCGGTAGATATAGTGTCACTCAGTAAATACTGAAACCTTTGTTTACCTTGTTGTCACTTGGCAAACACCATGCATCCATCATTCGGTAGAAATTGGCTTCATATCATGCAAACTAATAACTCAGTAGACACTATGAAGCTTAGTGACCATTATCTATTTGGTGAACACTTTAAGCTTGGTATACACTACTGAACTGCACATTCACTCGGTAGCTTCAGGAATACTTAGTGTGAACTACTTAACTATTGAACTTACAAGGTAACCACTAAATTCTTGGTATAAACTGTGAACTAAGTGATGAGCTTGATAAGCATTCAGAATAGAATAAGTGTTGTCACTAATGACAAATACAACATAATTCCAACAGTGAACACTCACATTTATCTCCTACTGAGTGGATTCCATATGGTCACAAGATCACCCAGAAGCTTGGATTTGATCCTAGATTGACTTTCCAAGAGAGGAGTTAGAAAGGATTCCTATCATTAAGCATCATGAAAAATGATAGCTCTATAGAACCATATGTAAATAATGTTGTTACTTTATTTTTCAAGTTGACTAACACATCTATCTTTACTAAGGAGATTAGGGATAAACTATCCAAGACAGGTGAAGATATGAAGGCAAGTGCACATCAATTGTCACTTGATTCTACTTGTAGTTCTGCACATTTTACAAACATCAAATATTTTGTAGATCTCCAAGTAGAATTGTTAAGGGAAACAGCCAAAATTATAGCTACAATTTCAAAAATATAAGGCATGATCCTTCCAAACATGGATGCATTGCAAAAGTGCATTGTACATGCAAATACATTGATCCATGATAATAACTTCTTCATAGCTAACCATATGATGGAACTTTCAACAAAAGTGCAGATAGCCTTGCATACATCCAAGGTATTGCAATAGAATTGGGACAAGACCATGAAAATCATTTTGAAGGTACATAGTGATTTCTTCTCACATTTTGGTATTAACTTGTAAATATTTTACACCTTTGGCATATGTCAAAATGGGGAGACGATTATTTGTATAAAAGAAAAATATTATCATACTCCAAAGACATGTATAAGGGAGAGATATATGTATGGGGGAGTAGTAATATAGAAACATATGTACAAATTAGTAGAAAATGTGTTTACAAAAGAAATTTTGAAAAATTAAAAAAATCAAAGTAAAAATAAAGTAAGAGGTTACCGAACTACAATAGTAGTCAGTAGTAAAAATTGAGTTGAAGATCTAGATTGTTGACTAAGGGAGTTTTGACTTGTAATTTTAAGAATTTATATTTTTGGTATGGTACGTGTTTTTTTCACTAATGCCAAGGGGGA
Organism: Cupressus sempervirens; assembly: GCA_028749045.1. Lineage (NCBI taxonomy): Eukaryota > Viridiplantae > Streptophyta > Pinopsida > Cupressales > Cupressaceae > Cupressus > Cupressus sempervirens. The sequence continues at coordinate 594,493,727 of CM053793.1, forward strand.
TTGCTGACATAAAGGTCAATTTTTCTATTAGTGACTTAACACTTAGTTGGTTTCAGTTGCTACTGAGCTAAATAGTCAGATTGCAGTTCATGTTCAAATTCATAGTATCTACAAAGCATCTAAGATAGTTTACAATATTATCCTAAAAATATTTCCAATACAAGTGATGAAGATCTTAGTGTTAACCAAGCCCCTTAATGTTAACTAAGTGAATTCAATCTTGATCGAGCTCGCAGTGTTAACTAAGTGAATTTAGTTTTGACCGAGCCATGCAGTGTCAATTGAGTGATTAAGTATCTATCAAGTTTCTCAATGTTCACCAGGTCATATAGTGTTGACTAAGTTCCTTCTACTTGAATTGATCAGTATGGACTAAGATTCAATGTCAACCAAATGCAGAGTCTATCAATGTTGGTAGTGATTGTTGAGTGTCAGAACATCACCGAGTTTTTCTTTAGAACCCAAGTAATAGAAATGGGTTGACTTAGTGAATTATGATGAATTTGGTGTTGTAGTCAACTTTAGAAGATAATTAATTGGATTGATATGTGTGTGTGCGCGTGCGCAATATATTGTATCATATCCAATATAAAATTAGCATAATGTATGAGAACAAGTAAGAAGCAGATGACTATAAATTGAAGGAGGCTATAAGCAATATAAGGAATAGAAGAGAAGTATCTATCACGGTCAAGTGATCATTGTAATTCAAGAAATCTCATTCAAGGAATCAAAGTTACAAATCAATGATATGTCAGTGGTTCATCCTAATAGGCATATTAGTTAAATCCTCTAACAAGGTGGACTTAACAGTCTTATTCTAAATCTCCTAATAGAATGCATACTTCATTATATATTTGTAAATCCTTTAATGAGCTGGACCTAATAGTCCTAGTCGCTCCTAATAGGGTAGATCACTATAAGTGGTCAATTGTAAGCCTTAACCGGCCAAATTTATACTGCAGCCATAAAGCTTGTGGGTATCATCCCCACCCCAGTTTTACTTTCTATTTTGGAAGATTTTTGGGTTACCATATCTTGTGTCAAAGTATTATGAATAATATATTACTTCCATACATGCAAATAGATTAGATTACATGGTGATGGTTTAATTGGTGAATTTAGTCTAAAGTTTTATTGTTCCTAATTCACCCCTCTCCTCTTAGCCACCGAGTCTATATTACATTTCTGATATCTCATATTGTGACTACTTATAATCAACCATTTAATCCTCCTATTAGTAGTCTTACTATTTATTCTCTACCTATGAGTGTTGCACCTACTTCATTTCCCATCTCACAACCATCATATAAGGGTAAAAGCACAAACCTGTGTCACCTTTTATAAAGGAGAAGTGATATCAAAATTTAAAGTCTTCAACTTTAACGAAATAAAAGTGGCATTTGTGCTTAGAATTTGAAGATGATGTAAACTAATGAAATGTGTAAAATTGGATGAAGTTTATGTCTATATTTTTTTTAAAAAAATTGAGTGAAAAATTTATTTATTTTTGAATTTTTAAAGTGTATTTTTTAATTTTTTAAAAATACTAAAAATATAGAGTTTTTTTCCCATCAAACAAATATATGTAAATGTTCACATTTTGGTTTGATATTGGAATATGTTAGAGTTAACATGTATAACTGGTGCACCAAAAAAGAAAAATTGAAATTCGGCTAATATTTTTGAAGTCATAATTGGTCAAAGTCAAAGTTATCAGAAATAGACAGTTTTTTTCTCTCGTCAAACTTTTTCCATCAAATCTACATATTTTTTAAAACAAATTACATATTCTTGAAGAAGACTCTCTCCTCTAGTGCACCATAAAAATTAATTAATTTTTTAACATGACTTACTATTTTTTTCTTATTTTTGAATAGACATCTTCCTGAATCTTAAGATACCTACTTGTAATATTTTCAAATTATAACATATTATTCATAATTAAAACTTTAAAAAAATTATACAATCATAATCATGACTCCGAGAACTACAAAAGTATATTTTTAGTTTTAAAAAATACTTCAATTTAGTTGGTCAAATTGGCCTTCAAAGTGAGATGTTTATAGAAGTTTTGATTTTTTCTTGTTTGGCTGCCACATAGACTATTTCGATCGGAACAGTTTCGACCGAAACTGTTTCGGCCGAAATGCCTGTCGGCAGGAGAAACCGCTAGTGGTTAATGTGACTATTTGATATTAAAAAATATTTTTTTCCCTTTTTAAAAAAATTAAATATACAGGGACAGCGAAAATTGGAAGAAGATTTGCAAAAAATAATTAATTTTGAAGCAATTTTCAACAACTGTTTTGCGGATTTAATCAATATTGCAAAGGATCGAATATTTTGAAGGTGCTTTTTTTCTCTTCTAATTATTTTTATTTTTATGTATTATATATTGAACCATTAGCTGATATTTAGTGAAATCTAATTTTATTTTATTTTTTTGTATAGATTGAAATATTCAATGGGTAGTAAAAGGAAAAGATCAAGGAAATATGATAGAAAAAGAGATGACAAAATGAAAGGCCATACAAAACATGCTCAAAACCAACGTACTAAAATTCCTAAACATGATGAGATTCATGAAGAAAATGAAAGTAATGAAGAGGAAGAAATTGGCAGTTCTATTGATAGAGACAAATTAGAAAGCATAAAAAAATTGATGGATTTGGATGAAGAACTGCTTTTAAACCAAATTCCATCTAAAGATATGATAAATGATAACACTATCAGAAAGCATTGTCAAAACATGTGGGATGAATATTTCAAGGATAAAAGTATATTTGGACAGGCACAATTATTTGTCAAGTTATTTAGGAGAAAAGATATGAGACCTATTTTAGAGTTGTTGGGTGTTGATAACAGGAAAAGCCATGCCCATAATATTAATAAAATAATAGTTGAAAATTTGAAAAATGCTTTTAACAAAATTGACAACACAACTCGAGGAGGTGATTTGAGTAATGCGCGTAGAGCATTGATGACTACTATATCTAGTAGAAAATTGACACATAGAAAATAGGTACGTGCAATTTTTTATGTACTACATATATCTAGAAGAACTGTCCAGAGATACATCAAGAGGAGAAATATGCTAGATGATAACATTGAGAATAACTTGATGAATATTTGTAGAGTTCCTTGAAAAGATAGGATTTCTGAAGAAGTAAAAAGACAAGTTATTGAATTTTGGACCACACATTCTCGTGTTTCTTCCAATAGGCGTGATACTATACAAATTAAAGATCAAGAAACAAGGGCCAAAATTGAACATCCAAAACATTTCATAGATATAACTCAAAGTGAACTTTTTGAAGCATTCAAACAAGAATTTTCAAATGTCAAAATATGTCAGAGAATGTTTGAGAGTTTACATCCTTCCTTTGTACTCATAAATAAGATGCAAGAAACTTGTTGTTGTAGAAATCATGTTGAATTTGGTCTACACTTGCAATCATTTAAAAAAGTTATGGAAATACTTGATCCTAATTTGGTCATCCCTAGTAGTACAACACAATTTGTGAGGTCCATATTATGTGATAAATTCGAAGATTTAGATGAATTCAAAGTGCAATGCATCAAAAATCAGTGTGAAGATTGTGCAGATTTACACAAATTTTCTGAAATTATGCAAGTTGAGAATATTAATGTATCCACACCAATTTCATGGATGAGATATGAATATGAGACATACCAAAATAATAGAGGGGATGAATCCAGAAAAATTGTATTGAAGGAGAGTGAATTGCATTATGATGAGTTCATGGCCAAGTTCCGTCCATTGATATATCCACATATCCAACATTGTCATGGTGCACGATGGCAAGCTAAATAGTTTCGTGATTCCAAAAATTGTTTTCCACCTGGTTGTATACTTTCAATTGTAGATTTTTCTGAGAATTATACATTTGCACCTCATACAGAGCTCCAAAGCCAATATTATCATTCTGAACAAGTTGCAATATTTGTGCAAGTGACCTATAGACATATGCACAATTTGAGGTGGATCAGACAGAAAGATTGGATGAAAATGAATGCATCATCATCAAAGAGGTTCATTTCTATATTAGTGATGATAAAGTTCATGATAGGAGTTATGTGGCTCATTATTTTGCAATGTTCTCTGAAGATCTCAGAAATCGTGGAATAAATGTTTCAGAGCACTGGATTTGGTTTGATGGATGTGCAGGTTAGTATACGCGAAATAGTTACACATTTATTTAACTTTATTTTAACTTGTATTTATTTGGACATGTCTATTTCTATTTGATATATGTACTTGGATAATTGTAGATACTTATCATGTTTCACATTCACAGGACAATTCAAATCTGCCAAAGCATTTAATTGGTTAGCAATGCAACATGCTAGAACCAATGTTAAGTTTTTATGGAATTTCTTTGAAAGTGGACATGGAAAAGGGGAGCATGATGGAGCAGGAGCATGTATAAAATGTGCGCTTCGACAACATGAACTTGCAGGTAAATATATGCATTTTTTAAATGTACATGTTTAATACTCTAATAGCATATATTTTAAATTTTATATATACATGCATATTTTATGTACATACAGGAAATAGGATAGAGAGCGCAAATCAAATTGTTGAATGGTTCAAAGTTCATTTTGCTACTTGAGATACTGAATACAATAAGCATTACTTTTGGGAGGTGAAAGGTGAACTAAGTTATATTTATTTTTAATGTCTTTTTCAAATCAAGTTGAGTTTTTAATTAAATATTTATTTTGAAATATGACAATTAGTTTTTGTATTTGTAACAGATATAGATCGATCTAATCCTTACAATTGTCAAACGATTCCTGGAATTAGAAGTTTACATCAATTGATGACTACAGGAAACCATAAACCTCCAGTACTTAAAGTAAGAGAGAAAACATGTTTTTGTGATGACTGCATTAAGGAAAATGTAGTGAGTGCATGTGAAAATATTGGGAATGGATATGTTTCACATTAGGATTTGAAGGAGATAGTTAGAAAGCCTCCTTTTGAAGATGTTGACATTGACATTGACATTCATGATCCTGTATATTCAGCTGATTATGAGCGCATTTCTAATTTAGTTGTGGCAGGTTTGTGTGCATATATACATATATATAAATTAATATACATGTATATTTGTTTTAAAATTAATTTATATTTATCTTTTTATATACATGCAGGAGATATTTTTGCAGTTCAAGCCTTACCAAAGTGAAAAATGTGGACTATTATCTTTTAAGATGCACAAAAGAAAAACATAAGTTGCTAGAAGGAACTATAGATGCTGATGAATAGTCATATCCAATTGGATCAGTTGTTATTGAAGGAACATATTATCAACAAACAAGGGTAATTGGTAGTGGTATTGAATTTATTGAATACAAGCCTGGAGAAAAGGTTTTACACTACAGTAACCATGTTATAGCAACCAAATTACAATTTGAAGTAGTACAAAGAAAAGGACGTCGTGGAAATCAAAAGTGGAAATTGCCTATTGAAGAACATGAAAAACTTCTAGAGATAATAAAAAGTAGAGAGGATCCTAACAATACATTGTTTGTGGAGCTCTAGTTTACCTATGTACTTATTGTGGAGCTCTAGTTGAGTTATGCCTGTATAGCTCTTATACTTTCATATTTAATATTGATAGGATATTTGTTTTATAAATTTTTGTACATTGGATCATTTATCTTGCATATGCAAAATTAGACATGTATTGTTATTTTTATTTAAATTCTACATGGATATCTCATTTAAGAACAGGTCTCTTAGGACCTCCCCTTAAGACAACCTTTTTAGTATTTGTATGTATTTGTATGTACATATAATCTTTATATGTTCTTACATGTATATGTTATATGAACTATGTTACATATTACATGTACATTATATTTTATTAATTAAATTATGTTAATTATAGTTAATTAAGAATGTATGTAACTAAATACAGTTAATTAAGTCATTAAATAGAGTTAATTATTAAGACATTAAATATAATTAGATTAAATATAGTTAATTAGATTAAATATAGTTAGTTATAGTTAATTAAGTTAAATATAGTTAATTATAGTTAATTAAGGCATATCATTAAATAGAGTTAATTAAGTCATTAAATAGAGTTAATTAGTAAGACATTAAATATAATTAGATTAAATATATTTAATAGGATTAAATATAGTTAGTTATAGTTAATTAGGTTAAATATAGTTAATTATAGTTAATTAAGGCATGTCATTAAATAGAGTTAATTAAGTCATTAAATAGAGTTAATTATTAAGACATTAAATATAATTAGATTTAATATAGTTAATTAAGACATGTCATTAAATATATATTATATTGTTATGTACATCGACCATTAAAATTATATCGTTAATTACACTTAGATTAAGGCATTAAGATGAATAACTATACATATACATGTAAACTTGAATATTGAAAATATGAATAACATATAGAAACATGTGCATAACACATAGATAAGTTACATAAAAGATGAAGACATCAAAAGATCAATAAAATAGACGTCTACATTAAAAGATCAATAACATACATGTGCATATATCTGGAGAATATAATGTACCTATATCAAATGTATAAAAATAGATCATGTAGATCAAATGTCTGGAAATAACATATATAAAACATCAAAATCTCCATATAAACATGTATCTAGAAATAACATATAAAACATCATTTAGTGTCCATGATATAAACACGTATCTAGAAATAACATATAAAACATCAAAGTGTCCATATAAACCATGTATCTGAAAGTAACATATAAGACATCAAAGTGTCTGGATATAAAATGTATGCATATGGAAATAACATATAAAACATCAAACTATCCATATAAATATGTATCTAGACATAACATGTGTGTAATAAAATAAAAGGCCACATATGATCTAATCAGCTACATCCCCCCTCCTGATCCTGGGCCTTGTCCCCAAAAGGGTCTATCAGTCGCATCTGAACCCTGTGTCAAATGGTAACAAGTGAACCATTTAATTATGTGTACAGAAAAATTATATCAAGATCTACATGTATATAAATCAAATATATATATAAATTGTAACATACCTAGGACTCACGACGTGTAGGATCTGTCGGTGTCTGCAGATCAACAAAATGTAACATACTATCACTCAAACCCTATAACACATATACAAACACACACATATACATTAATTTAAACATATAGACATATTATTTACTATAGTAAAAATAAATCTAAATATATAGAGATATTTACCGTAGCATTATGTAATGCTCTACCGATCTGACTGATATCTGAATCATGTAATGAAAAAATAGTATCAGCATCCAAGTCAATAGTGCGGCCCTGATCTGAAAGCATGGAAGTAAATAGACTAGGTTGTATGGTGCCACTGAGATCCTGAGTGGGGGGGTGATGTAGGGTCCTGAGTAGCTGGGGCTGGTGCTATAGCCTGGGCTTGTGTAGCAGTAGGAGTAGTAGAAGGTGCAGGAATGTCCTCCTGCCTCTGTGAATCCTCTGGGACTATTGTACATGCCAAAATATGTCTAATCTGAGAGCTCATGTCATGAAGTGGAATCCCTGAGAGTGTAGATAATGCTCGATATGCATCTAAAATATTAGATGCTAAATATGATGCCAAACAATGCAATGCATCCACCTCTAAGACTGCAAAAATATCTACAGGAGAAGGTATGTCTGCAACTCCATAATCGTCATCAACAGGTGTGCTAGATGATGTAGTTGTGGGAGCGGTACCTTGAGACCATAGCATATATCAACTACATTGATCAGAAGAATTCTCATGTAACTGTGTGGCAATGGTGGCAATGCTCGAAAAAATCTGTCCTAATTGTGTCATTAGGAACACTCTTACCTGCAGTAGCCATCTGTGGACCTCTCGGCATAACCAAAAGGTTTGGACCCACCATTGCCCATTTGTTAATGGGTACAGGAGTGTGCACGGGTCTAAATCTGTCAGAAAGTCTCCCCTGACCTTGCCCAACATGCCCTAGATAATCTGTATAGTCAACATCATAGTGTAAATGAAATTCTGCAAACAATTGTTTGCAAAAATATAGGGGGAACTCATCCTTCTGTGGCCATCTATGATGAGTAGCCAACCAACAAAGATACATCAATGGTGCGAGGAGTGGATCAGTACACTTCATCATAGAGTAGCCTCTGACTCTGCACCAATCTACATAAGATGGAAACATGGTTTTCACCATGCCAGTGGAAACCTCGGTGTCAATCTGTGTGTACTTCACAGTGCCAGTGACACTATGAGATAAAGAAGAATAAAATGTCTCAATGCTCATATCATCAAAAGGGTTGTATGATTTAACTATTTGAATCATACAAAATAACTCCTCTTGCATCGCTATGACCTTCTCCCTATTAGGGAGGGTGATAGAAGAGGAAAGTGAGGTATCCAAAACCTGCATAGCACGAGATAATCTTGCAACTGTATCTCTAAATAACTGTTGTCTATCATGGGTGGAGGAGGTTGATCTACATGCTGTACCAGACTCAGCACTCTAACCCCCACCACAAACACTGGCATCCCTTGAGGATGCAAGAGCACGATCCCCAGAACCAGATGCCATAATGTATATATGAAAATAAATATGAGAATATGAATGTGAAGCTACAATCTGAGTGATAAATATCTAGAGATCTGCACATGCATATATATACAAATATAAATATACAAGTCTATTTAAATTAAAATAATTAAAAGTTAAATTTAATTTGAAACACATGTACATATAAATACACAACATTAAATGTATGGTGCTAAATTGAATCATGTAACATACATATGTATTTTAAAACAAATTATCTTAGAGACCATATCTAATGTACATTGTAACGTGCTCATGCAAATGTGAAAAATAAATATTCGTACATGTACATGTATATGCAATAAAAATAAAATAAAATTTCTTGATTAAATGATAACTAAGTGTACACATGTACATACATGCAATAAAAAAATATAATTCTTGACTAAAATCTAAATTTTGATGTAAATGCTTTGATGATTATGGGGAGTGTAGATGAGAGTTAGGACATAGGGATAGAAAAATTTGTTACTAGATAAGTAAATGAGTTTAGTTAGCAAATGTTACTTTACAATTTAGAACTCACGACTTAATTTAGTAGTTTGAATTAGAGTTAAGAATGTTAATAAAGTAAATGGGATATACTTTTATTAAGGTTGATAGTAAGGTCAGTCTATTATGTGCTAGTAAACATATGAATACCTATTACAACCTATAACAGACATAATGACCTAGTAGGAGTCCCTAGGTCCCCTTAACATATATATGGATAAAAATACCTAGAAATGTATCATGAGGTCGTTATGTGTCATTTGATAATGTAAGAATCATCATTACCTAATAAGTCCTATTATATCCTAATAATACATATTAAGACTTATTAGAACCTAAAAAAAATAGTATGACCTATTATGACTCCTATGTCCCCTTAAGACACACATGCATGGATAACGTATTGAAAAATGCAGTTGACATAAGTGATCTTAATGTGTTGTTTGGTAATGTAAGACTCATTATTACCTGACAATACCTATTATGTGCTAGTAAACATATGAATACCTATTACAACCTATAATAGACGTAATGACCTAGTAGGAGTCCCTAGGTCCCCTTAACATATATATGGATAAAAATACCTAGAAATGTATCATGAGGTTGTTACATGTCATTTGGTAATGTAAGAATCATCATTACCTAATAAGACCTATTATATCCTAATAATACATATTATGACTTATTAGAACCTATAAAAATAGTATGACCTATTACAACTCATATGTCCCCTTAAGACACACATGTATGGATAACATATTGAAAAATGCAGTTGACATAAGTGATCTTAATGTGTTGTTTGGTAATGTAAGACTCATTATTACCTAACAATACCTATTATGTGCTAGTAAACATATGAATACCTATTACAACCTATAACAGACATAATGACCTAGTAGGAGTCCCTAGGTCCCCTTAACATATATATGGATAAAAATACCTAGAAATGTATCATGAGGTCGTTATGTGTCATTTGGTAATGTAAGAATCATCATTACCTAATAAGACCTATTATATCCTAATAATACATATTAAGACTTATTAGAACCTATAAAAAATAGTATGACCTATTACAACTCCTATGTCCCCTTAAGACACACATGTATGGATAACGTATTGAAAAATGCAGTTGACATAAGCGATCTTAATGTGTTGTTTGGTAATGTAAGACTCATTATTACCTAACAATAACTAGTTGTTAAACTGAACATCATCAATATCTAAGTGTGGTTTATTCGGTTAGTAGAGGGCCTATGTTATGGTCAGAATGTGGTATGGGTTATGATTGTAGTTAACATAAGGTTATGTTAGAAGGTGTATTTAATGTCAAAATTAATTTCACCATAAGATATTATTGTTTCACCTCTAGATCCATCAGGTTATGTTAGAAACTAAATAATGTCCGCTAAAGGTTTGCTACATTTTTTACTAATATTTTTCTACATGTTTACCTCATAACCTAATATTTTTCTATATTTTAACCTAATGTTTTTCCTAATGTTTTTCTAAATTTTAACCTAATGTTTTTCTATATTTCAACCTAATGTTTTTCTATATTTTAACCTAATTTTTTTCCTAATGTTTTTCTATATTTTAACCTAATGTTTTTCTACACTTTTAACTAATGTTTTTCTATATTTTAACCTAATGTTTTTCCTAATATTTTTCTATATTTTAACTTAATGTTTTTCTACACTTTTAATTAATGTTTTTCTACATTTTTATCTCATGTTTAACTACATTTTTGCTAACAAATTAATTTAAATACCATTCTAAAATAATTAAAATAATTTAAACATATTAAAAAATAAACAATTTTAAGCATTTCACTCACAAAATACATCAAAAACAACTATTTTAAGTACGATTAACATCTATTAATCAAAAATACATTTAAAAACTATTAAAAAATGGGGAGGAAAAAACCACTAACCAGTTACAGCCAAAACCCTTAACCCGCTCTCCAAACATCCAAGAACCGCAATAGTAACAATGATAGCTGCTAGAGGTTTGCGGCAATTTTTATACCGGCTCGGGGTTTTGGCCAAAACCATTACGACCGAAAGCATTTTGGCCAAAATGGTACAAGATATCACAAACGGTGACAGAGCTTTGTGCTTTTACCCATAATAGTGTTCATTACACTTGTCCTAATCCTCTTATTATGGTTCCTAATGTCCCTCCTATAGTACCTTCTCTTCCAGCTAATTTTTACATTCTTCTTCATGTTTTGAATGTGTCATTGCCACCTATTTCCTCTATTGATTCCATTATCATTAGTATTGATCAAATTATTTCTTCGTTACAACAAAAACATGCTTCCCTTAATCCAAGTTTAATTTTCCTATATGTGATATGGATAATCCTACACAAAAATAATGTAGACTAGGAAAAATGGGTAGAGTTTGACAAAAAAATTAAAAAAACATATCATAAAAGATATTTTTAGAAAGAAACAAACCAAAGCCCAGTTAAACTGGTCTAGTTGGTGATTAGCATGGTTGATTACAAAATCTTGTAGAACTATCATAAGATTAGGTAGAATAAAACAAATTTTCAATTGTTCCCAGCTAGCAAGATCAAATATAATTTTCCAAGGTGATAAAATTGCATATGAAAATGCATCACTTGCATGTCAAGCATGAAGCACATTCCCAATTTATAAAAAATAGTTGGATATAAAGGCTCCATATGCTAGCCCAATAATGGAGTCCAAGGATGTAACCATGCATGTATTAGAACGCTCTCCTATGATGATCCTGAGTATCTATTGTTGTTGTTAATTTGGGCATCATAATATGATCCAGAATGTTATGAAGTACTCAAGCTGGTAGTAATTTCTCCTATATCTCTAGAAAATGTAGCATAAGTTCAGGGTCCCTTGGATCCCAAGAATTTGTAGCAGCTATTCTCACTGCTAGAAGAATAACTTCAGTGAAGAGTTGAGTGTAAGGAGTTGAAGAAGCAAGTTTTGTTTCTATGTAAATGCCATAATCACAAGGCACATTCCCTTGCAGAAGCCTCTACCACAAAGACATTACCTCTAAACCATGCAAAGGATGTTGAAATGTTTCCCAACCTTAAAATGTTCTTATAAGAAATGGCAAAACAAATGTAGATGCAATACATATATTACTATTATATATGTATATGTATATGTATGTATGCATGTATATATGTATGTATATATGTATGTATGTATGCATGTACATATATACATATGTATATGTATATATACATAGAGGTCTTGGCACAATAGAAAAATTGATCCAGCTACATACATATTCTAAAATTCAAATAATAAAACAATAAGACTCACTCAACCCCAGCTACGTGACTTGCCTCAAGATCTTGCACAAAAATAATGCAGACAAGGAAAAATGGGTAGAGTTCGACAATTTTTTATAAAAAAACATATCATAGCAGATATTTTTAGAAAGAAACAAGCCATAACCTAGTTAAATTGGTCTAGTTGCTGATTAGTTGGGTTGATTACAAAATCTTGTAGAACTATCATAAAATTAGGTACAATAAAATGAACAATTAGTTTTTCCTAGCTAGCAGGATCAAATATAGTTTTCCAAGGTGGTAGAATTGCACATGCAGATGTATGTATGTATGTATGTATGTATGTATATCTAAATGTGTATATATATGTATATATGTATGCATATATATATATATGTGTGTGTGTGTGTGTGTGTGTGTGTGTATGTATATATGTGTATATGTATGTGTCTATGTATGTGTATATGTATGTATGTATGTATGTATACATACATACATACATACATACATACATCATGCATGCATACATACATAAATACACACACACACACACACACACACACACACACACACACACACACACACACACACACACACACATACATACATTCATACACACACATATGTGTGTGTCTATGTGTGTATGTATGTATATAAATAGAGTGATCTTGGTACAACAACAAAAACAATAAAACTCACTCAACACGCAGTGTGGCCATAGATGCAATGGAAATGCCTATTGCAAGGTAGATCCTCTTTCTCTCTCATTTTCATGTATTTATTTCAATTGAACTATTATTTCTTAGCAGGCATTTTATAATATTGGATTCATTTTATGCAGGAGGGAGTGAGGACATTCCTGGATGTACCTGTGTTACATGTATGAGAATCACTAAAGAATTGTGATAAATTGCTCATGAGAAATGAAGATGGGCTTCCCCTAAGAGTAGTAGGAGGTGATGAGGACATTCCAGGTACTTTAAAGAATGGTCCTTTATTAAATAGTTTAGATGTTAATGGTGAAGTTAGATTTTGGGGGCAGGGGGACAAATGAGCTTCCACCTTCACATGGTTGAACATGATTAGTAGATAATGTTAAGCTATTCTTGAAACCAATTGAAGCTCAACATTAACCTATGATTGCATGACAACTAAATGTGTGAATCTCTTGGTTTCAAGAAATGCTAAAGGAAGCCATAGTTCAATATGCAATCTCAATTTATATGCATATGACATCAAGTGGAGCTAAAAAGTGCAATAGTTTTGTATTTTTAATAGACGTACTTAATTAGGTATTTTAAGTTATGGACCATCACAGAAAATTTAACTTTGACTCTTATAGGAAAGGGTAATGTCCTTAGCATGCAAGAAAATCAAGACTATCTATGTGTTGGCTTTCTGAGGACATTATTTTGGACATAGCACCTAGATTTATAATGTTCATGATGATCTATAATTTTAAAATCTTAATAGACCTATTAATCATGCTGCATGTTTTCATCTCCATCTATTGTCCATGCATATAGAATGCAGTTGCATGTGCATTCTTGATTCAGAGTGGCAAAATCTTATTATGGATGAGATGGAAAAAATGACATGCACCATAACATTGGAAAATGATCTCACTTTTTCAGGTCTAGAACCTTTTTTTGTACTTTAAGGATTGATACTTTCTCAAAAAAATTAGATGTTAATGGGGAATTTAGATGTTGGGAGGGCAGGGGGTGGGAATGAGCTTCCACCTTCATGTGGTTGGCCTTGATTAGTAGAGAATATTAAACTATTCTCAAAACCAAGTGAAGCTTAACATTAACCTATGATAGCATGACAACTAACTATGTGAATCTCTTGGTTTCAGGCAATCCAGAAGGACACCATAGTTCAATATGCAATCTCAATTCATATGCATATGACATCATGTGGAGCTTAAAAAATCCAACAGGTTTGAATTTTTTTTGGAGGTCTTTAATTAGGTATTTTAAGTTATAGACCATCACAAACATTTAAATTTGACTCTTATAAGCAAGGGTAATGTCCTTAGCATGCAAGCAAATCAAGACTTTCTATGTGTTGGCTTGTTGAGGATATTCTTTATTCCATAGCAGCTAGAGTTTTAACATTCATGATGGTCTATAATTTAAAAAAATTAATAGACCTATTAAATAAATGTAAACATGGTGGGTTTTTTTGGCTTGGCCTATTGTCCATGCATATAGAATGCAATTGTATGTGCATTCTCAATTCAAAGTGGCATTCACAAGTTTATGAAATCAATGGTATGATGTCATTCACATCTACAATTTTGCATTAGCAAGTTTACTTAATTGTAAGGTGTTTTATAGATTTTTAATTGATATACTCATGATAAGTAGGCAAGATTCTTTGAATTGTGTCAAATTATGATATTTCTATTAGAATTCATGTATACTTTTTTTAGTCAAACTCATTAATTTATGAATTTTTTTGCAGTGTATGAAGTATTCAAAAGAATGTCCTTCTATACGATTGCAACAAATTTAGTGATCTACTTGACAAGTAAATTGCATGAGGGTAGAGTTGAATGTGCTAAGTTAGATCATGATGTTATATTTTATTAATAGAATGAATGAATTTTAGATGTTGATGGGGAATTTAGATGTTGGGGGTGGAGCCAAATGAGCTTCCACCTTCACATGATTGGCCCTAATTAGTAGAGAATATTAAACTATTCTTGAAACCAAGTGAAGCTCAACTTTAGCCTATGACTGCATGACAACTAATTGTGTGAGTCTATTAGTTTCATGAAATGTAGAAGGATTTCATAGTTCAATATGCAATCTCAATTCATTTGCTAATGACATCTAGATGTCTTTAATTAGGCATTTTAAGTTACCATCATTTATATGAATTAAATTATGTGGCAAAATACAGACTTAATAGCATAGTATCTCATTTATATTACATAGAAAATTATCATGTTGAGGAATAATATATATTTTTCAAAAAAAATTAATTACAACAAATGGAAGTTAAAAAATTTACAATATTAACAACTATTTTGTGAATTATGTGCATATGTGTGTTCTTTTTTACATAATCAATCCTCAGTGTGTTACCTCAACATTGAGAGGACTTTGGGTCTTTCTTATTATAATTAATAATTTCCACAATTTTTTAAAAATCAAGTAATCTATTGTTTCATGAAAACATTCTTGAATCATAAACAAGAAGTCTGATTCTTATTTCAAAATTACGATGCTTCTATATATCAAAATTGTTTCTAAATTTTCTTCTTTTTTACTATTGCTTCCTCATTGGGCTTCATTTAGATTGCTTGGAAGAATTTTTTCCTAGCATGAGTTATTGTACAGTTAAAGCTGTGTCTAAGTTTTGTGCCAAGTTTCTACATCAAATTGTGAAAGTTGAGAATCATAAAAAAATGATATATGTGAAAGCCTTCAAGCAACATTTTTTAGGTTCTTTACTTTTCATAATTTTGCAATGAATTGATAACACAAGATTTTGTAGATTAGAATTGGAGAGATATTTTTCATTTCTTGATATGCTTTTAATTAGATTTGAACCTCTTAATCTTATGATGGTTTGATCATCCAAGTTCAACTTTTTTTTAGTAAAAAGTGTATAAACTGAATCTAGAAGCTCTTGGACTAAAAATATATATTGTGGTTGTCTTGAACATCTACAACACACCTACAAAACACTTTTTCTTCTTCTATTTCTCTTCTCCTCACAAGCTGATTTCCTACACTATTCCTTATGAAACTCACTAGATAAATCAGTAATTTCTCTCTCCAACCTTGGTGTCATTGGTTGTTTCTTCTTAACACCATAAAAGACTACATTTATAGAAGTTAAAATATTTATGAGACAAAGAGAGACGAAAATCATCTCTTTCATTTCCAATACTATGAACTTTGAAATTCCTCCAAAAATAATAAAATAAAAATAGAGTCTTCTTCCAAAATGTGTGTTATATTGCTTAATATTAAATGTCTTTCTATTGTAATGCATTTTTTTATGGTTTTCACAATGCACACCCCATTTCACCTAGAAATGGGGACCCCCTACTTTATTTTTTCAGCTTTCCAAAACCATAGTCTAGGGTCCAAGTCCTTTTTGGGTTTTATCTAGTGTTTCTGGTCATATCTTGATCCTGGTTTGAAAACCCAGATCTTGATCAAAATCAAATTCTAAGAGCATATGTCTTTTTTGCAAAGAAAAAAGGTGCACCAGTGCACCTCCCCAGGTGTGCTCATGCTCTAAAGTACTTAGGAAGGGGGCATCACCCTTTGTGATGTGCAGCTGCACAATTGCACAACACTAAGAGGTGCTTGGGACCTTGGGTCTAAATAACCTAGGAACCCCCCTCTCTCCCTCCATTTGCATTCCAAGAGCTTTTACCTCCATAGTTGGGCACTATTGAGGTGTGCATCACCTTCTCTTCTTCCCTACCTATGAAAAAACACAGAAAACAATATTAAATCTCCAAAATTAGGGTGCACAGTTGTGCACTATTGTGCACCTTTATTTTCTCAAAAAACTTAAAAACATAAGAAAATTCCAAATTAAGGTGCACAATAGCATACCTCATTCAGTGCACTAATGCACACCTTAAACACCTTTTTTTAGAACCTAAGTTAATATAGGGTGTGCATCAGCACACCCAATGAGGTGCGCTACTACACACCCACATTTTGAAAGGGTAAATACACACCATGCGCACCTCAGAGGTGTAACAAGTGCACTTTTTTTTTGCACTCCAAGGTCATAAAATTAGGTTTTTGGGTGCTCTTGTCTATTAGGTACTTAGGGTTTTTATTTGGTCATTATTAGGGTTTGATTTAATCATTTTTTCTTCAACTCTAAACTAATGGACATAATGTTTATGCAGATTCAATGGCTTCTTCACCATCCTTCCTTATAGAAAAGATGGCCCCAAAGCCTGTAGTATTCAAGTTTTAAGGTATTCTAAACAAGTCATGGTTTCAAGATGACTATTTAGAGATCCAAGACACCGAATTGGGTCACCTAGATTTGGGCACATTCTTGACACTATACAAAAAACCCACAGAAAGATCATCGATGATACTCGCTCTGATTCAATCAGGACTAGTTAACACAACATCACATCCAGTTTCAATGTAGTCCTCAGAATTGATCATGACACTAGCAGAAAGATATGTTTCTAAAGAAAGGGTCATGAAGAGCATAACTAAAGAGATCATCCTAGATCTTTGACCCAACAATATAGAGAATATGATCCATCTTCTAAGGGTAGACCAATTTACCATATTGACTTATCATCAAGTCAAGAGATGGTATAGGAAACATATTGATGAAGCCTTTGAAATCATATAGTCATCATACCTCATTGAGAAGACTCTTCTAGGGTGGAAACTAAGAAAAGTCAATATGACAATAGGTTACATGAAAGAAGATATTGGATATTTGATCATAATCTTGAGCAGAGTCATGGGTTTGCTAGCTTCTAAACATTTGAACATATGGATGTTTCATTTCATTGAGACAATAAAGATGGAGAAGATGCCAATTGATTGAGATTCAATTCTTAGAAAGAACTTGGGTGAGCAGCTGGTTGTAGTGAAGAATAACCAAAATTTTATATGACATCATATTTGGTATACCTGCTAGCTACAAGAACGATAGATTATCTTGGGCTTTATAAGAAGGGTAGCATGTAGGATGAAAATGTATGGCCCTATATTGTATATCCTCAACTAGTAAAGAAAAATCTTCCAAAGAAAAGCAAGGAATACAAGATCATAAATGATGCTTTCATATTCACAATAATCCGGTTCATGGAGGGGAATTATGTGAAAAGGATATTAGAAGAGGCAGCAACTAAGGTACCAAAAGTTGGAGCCTACTCCATCTAGTTCTGAATATTTACATATTTTAGGGTAGCAGGTACAACTATCAACCCTAAATATCTCCCTAGGTATCCCAATGACAAATTCATTCTACTAGAGATCGCTTAACAACACTTGTCTACATACAATAGAGTTAGGAAGCAACACAAAATATGTTGGATAAGGCCTATCAATATAGGACCATTCAGTGTGGTTCAAAGATGGGACATTTTGTATTTTGAGTGTGAATGGGATCAATATCCCTTAAAAGAATATAATTCTCCATGGCCCTAATTTGGTAATATTGAAAGAGTGCAACATCTACCTAGCAAGATATTTCAGCATGAGGATGCAGTTGAGTATCATTGGATGAATGCAATAGATGACTACAATTTCTACATTAGGGATTATTTTAGGATGACTATGTATCTGGTAGTGCTTTGAAGATAAAGATTCCATTGAAGATCATGCAACAAGATACATAATATCTTCTTGATCCATTGTTCAATAGGGATAAGATTAGTGACTGGCCTATCATTAATGTCAATATTGACAAAGAAGAGAATTCAAATATTAATCATAGGGAGAGCCACATCATCAAATTTACAAAGGATTGGATCAAGAAACCTTTCAAACTTGATCTAATTCCTCAAATAGTAATCTTCTATACCCACCCCTACACAACTAAAGGTTAAGGAGCTAAAGTCATAGTGCCAACATTTATAGCCCAGTCACTAGTGAGGTCAGAGATAGTACACCAACTAGATAGACTAGTTGGGTATTATAGGTCTCAAAAGGGTAAAGGAAAGAGAACAACTGAGCCAGAAGAGAGAGAATCGAGCACCTCTATAGCAGGGAGAAGAAAATGAACAAGGGCCAGAGGATGTGGAAGCCACACAAGCTTAAGATGATCCTCAAGTGTCACCAACTGAACAAGGCCAAGGAGAAGCTAAGATTAAAATATAAGAAGTTCCTTTACAAGAAGTACAAACCTCCCCTTTTGTGCCTAAGAAGAGAAAGATCAAGACTCTGATAAAGAGGAGACAAAAGGTCACTAGGAAAGTGATTCCTTTTCCATCAATTCTTGAACCTATCCTAGAAGAAGAAAAAGAAAAGGATGATGCAGATGAAGAGGAAATTTTACCTTTGAACTGTAGGACTCATCTCACAAGAGCCACAGAGTCAAAAAGGAGAAGAAGCTCCACAATCGCACCATCATCTATCCCTAAGTAAACCATTCAGACTACAACATCACAAGATGAAATGCAATAGTGGATATATGAGTAGGATGTTGAGGACACTGGTTTCTTTTAGATGTTAGATTATGATTTCATGCCCATTGGTAATGAATTAGTTAGGGATAAGATAAGAGATACTACAACCAATCAACCTCAATAGGAGGATTGGAGTCAGCTACCACCCAAACCAAAAGAACCAGAGGTAGCTCGATCATCCCCATATTTTGTGTAGACAAGGGATTAGCTACACCTCTTCCTCCAAGAACTGAAGTAGAATAGGTTTTGGTAGAGAAAGAGGAAGATCCACAAAAAGAATCCATCAAGGAATTGTCAAAGGAAGGGCAGATAAGTGAGAAACACTAGCAAACTTCCCAAGACACTAAGGTAAGGACTATGAACTCTATAGACATAGAGACTCCCAATGTGGATCTCATGCAAAAGGAGAGGACTCTCTAAAGGGGAGATAAGGGTAAGGGCATAGCTGAGTAGACTCCTTCATCCTCAAAAAGAAAATATTCATTGGAGCATATCCCAAGATGGATGAGGAAGGAAGTTATTAGAAACAAGAAGAAGAAAGTCACTACAGAGGAAGAAGATAGAATAGAATTGATTGAAGTCCTAAGGAAACCTAAATCACCCCCCAAAAGATGCATGAGCATTGGCCTTCATCATAAGTGATCAAAGCCAAGACTTATTTTGTCACTTAGTTATCCCTCCTCTACATTCAAATATTGAAGAATTGACTCCATGGGATTAATAGATCAAGGAGCTTGTGCTTGGGAAACCTACCTTGGATACTGCTAAATTGATGGTTACAATAGGTATTAAAGAAGTATTCAAGAGCTTAGAATAGAATGGGGTGGAATTAATAACACTCCGATGACAAAATGAGATCCTAAAAGAATATCTAAGTGAAGTTTTTGGTCCCTTAGATCCCACAAACCCCAAAGAAACTTGATCCCACAAACCTTGAGGAAACCTTGAACATAACAATTGAGAAAAGAGATAGGGGTACAAGCCAATTGGATCCATTTTTGAAAGCTTGTCAGCAATGGTGAGACAGTTTTGAGGAGAAAGGTGTATAGGTTATACAAGGAAATCTGAAGCTACTATACCATATGTAGAATAATATGGATACACTAGTCACCATTTTGAATCAAGATTTTGGTCTGATGGATGAAGTACATACCTGGGGAAAGGATTTGTAGGCATTACAAGAAATTAAAGACCAAAGTTATCAAGTGTTGATGGAAGTATATATTGCAGAGGAATTAGATATAATTGATGATTAGATAGAGAAAATTGTGGATGGAAATAAATTAATGGAGACATTACGTGTGAAGATTCTCAAGCTCAAGTATCAAAATCAAGAGCAAATTTCAGAAGCAAAGAGGCATTATAGTGATGCGTGTTTAGACATTTTTTAGGATGATTCCAGGGAGAATTTAATATTGGTAGATAGTTAGACAATTCCAAAAAAAAAATTGAAGAGGTTACTAATGATGATGACATTAGGAAAGCATTTATAACAGAAGAGGCACTATTAGAGTTGGATATAAAACTTGGAGATTTTGCAGAGACTCATATCAAGGTAGGCAACTATAGGTAGAAAATGAAAGAAAAATATGAAGCCTTAGATTTTCTAGATGCAGCTCAAGTCACTGAGATTGTCAATAAATTAAAGGGAAAATACCCAAACATAGGTCTGGTATAAAGGGGAACAAGACCCAGAAGCTGAAACTTCAATTTTGACACTTGGTAAAATTTTGATTTGAACCTGCCTCCAAGGTGCATTGTTGTGCCAGGTGCACATGTGCACTTTTTTAGAAGTGTTTTGGAAGATTTTGAAGAATTTAGGGGTGCGTCGATAGTTAACTACTAGTTCTAAAATTAGAACTTTTCATGCATCAAAAATGCATTCTAGTAGCAATTTAACTCTGACAGATACCTAGTGAAGATGGAGCTTCTATTTTTGGCATATCCAAACACTCCTACATCAACTGGTGGCTCTCTCTTTCTTATTTTCTCATTCTTTCTTTGTTTTAAGACATTTAAAGGCTCATACATCCATTTAATGATATAAAAAAGGATGGAGTCCTACTCAACACTAGTTAGATAGTTAGTTTGTACATAAATAGATTTGTTTTATTAATTTAGAAGCATATGATTGCATAAAGATATCACTCACTCTCAACAAAAATTGAGGAGAATATTTCTTATAAATTCAAGAATATAATATGTATTCTAGGCTACCATTATTTTGATGCAATAATATATGTTGTTGGTGCTCGCATTTGGAGTATAGTTATTCTTTCCTAAGTGTATTATATTTGTTTATGTATGTTCATGAAGTGTAATTGAGCCAATTTTTTTCTTGCATTGTTGTCGTTTTGTGATCTTTTAATTTTGGTTTTTGCTATAGGTCTACAAATTCTACTGATGTACTTAGTTTGAGAAGAGATCACCATATTGTTCTTGCATAGCTTTTCATCTGTCATGAGTGCACTTTTAGTGGCCTTATGATTTGATGAAAAGTGAAACATCTTATGGTTACTAAATTCCCATCAACAAATGCAATAGTGGAATTAAGGAAGCACTGCTCCTATTTTCACTGGTTAACCACCAATCTTTTTGAAATCTTAACTCATAGATGCATTGCATCTATGACTTATGTCTATTAGGATTTTACTTTTCATGTTATTTTCTTAAAAATTTTGTTAGCCTATCTTCGTTATTTTCTTTACTAACCCCTTATTAAATTAGGAATTCATATAGTTGCATTCATAATACAAAATAGAAAAATAGAAAAATAAATTTATTTTTGTGTGTTTTATTCTTTTAAAATAGCAAATAGATTCTACATCTTATCTGAATTGTTAAATGAACCAACAAAGGCCTCCTCATGAACACTCACATTTATCTTCAATTGAGCAGATTCCAGTAGGTCATAAGATTGCCTGGAACCTTGGAGTTGATCTTAGATTAATTTTTCAAGAGAGGAGTTTGAAAGGATTCATGTCATTAAGCATCATGCAAAATGATAGCTCAACAGAAGTGGCGCTAGAAGGAGGGCCTCTTAACATTCATAATAGAAGAAAAAATTGCAATTTCAAAAGTCTAAAATTTTTAACAAGTTCAAAAATAAATTGATCTTCTAGGGTGCGCAAGTGCACCAGGTGCACTAAATTTTTAAGTGCACCTTATTTTGTGAGAAAATGTACTTCTATAGCGGTGCACTTTTTCTAGAGTTGATGCAAACTAGAGTATCCTGATCTAGAATCCCCATTTCAACAAGCCTTAAGATGTTCACCAAGTGTACACAAGTACCTCGAGCTTAGCCATTTTTGTAAGCCCCATAGTGACAAAGGAATACCTCAAATCCTACCACTTTCATTCAATATTTCATCATCTTCTTTAGTTCCACCTTTGCAAAAAACACCTGTTATTCCACCAAATCCTTCAGTGGCCTTTTTTCAAAATGTTGTAGACTTACCAATCAACTTGATAGGTGTACTCAATGATCTTCCTAAGAATCCTGAGAAGTTTTTCTCAAGGTTCATCTATGGAGAGACACAATTTTCTCAAGATCACATCAAGGTATTCAAAGAAATTTTCAACTAAAAGAAAATTGCTAATGAGAATATGGTTCTTCACTTATTCCCCTACTCTTTGGGGGAAGTTTCCTTTAATTGGTACATTAATTGCCACCTAGATATATTGGAGACTAGGATACTTTCAAGAAATTGTTCTCAGAATGATTCAAAACATTCATTAACCCAATAGTGATACATCAATAATTCATATCAATCAAAAAGGACCCAGCTGAGATAGTTTCACGCTTCAACCATCACTTTCATATGGCATACCGCAAGTTAGAAATGTCATACACTATACTAGCTGAAGTTGCTATTCAAATTTATCTGAATGCTATGGACCATCTTACTACTATTTTTCTAAGAAGACTTCCTGCAACAAATATCAACACATTAGATAATGTCTTCACATAAGCAATTACCTTCACTAAGCAAGCCAATTGTAATGGGGGACGATTGATGCTTTCAACTCAAGCTATTACAACAATGTAAACATATCTTATTGGAGCACCTATGATGCCTAGCCAATTCATACCTATGAGTCCAGTTCCATTATAGCAGGCACCTTCTCTATAAAACCCTACTTTAACATATCCAAGGTATGAACCTCCAGCAGCTTCCACAGAGGTAGATAACAATTTTTCCTCTAAGTTTGGTCAAATGAAAAAGGCCATGTCACAGATGAACAATGAGCTAACTTTCTTAAGGTTGTCACAAGGACATAATAAAAACTTCCAAAGAAATAATGTTGGTCCTTACAGCAAAAATTATGGTTAGAACTATAACAGGAATTTCAGTGAAAACAACAATACAGGAAATAATAATGGAGGAAACAACTTCAATCCTCCTAATCATAATAATGGCTTCCAAAGATAGAATCAACAATGGAACACTAATCCAAACAATGGAAGCATTCTTGCAGACAACAATAACAATAATGTTCAGTATGTGGATGTTAATTAGTATGATGATATTCAAAATGCATCTAACAATGATGGTTCATATTACAATGGAACCCAAGAGAAGAATCAGAATTCACAAGTGAATGATAATGTCGCCCTGTGAAATTTAATACCATGTTACTAGAATCTTACAATTCTACATGGAACATATAGGTGGAACAATTTCCCAATGAAGAATTCTCTTTTCCATTTAGTCAGGAACCAAACATTCAGCCTAAAGAGATGTTCACTTTTTGCAATAACAATCAAAATACTTATAATCTATGAAGTAGAAAAGAACCTATGATAGACAGAATTCCTCCAGCACTACAGCCAAATCCTCTCGATCTAAGAGCAAGTAAAAATCTAGTACCAATTAGGCAATCGTATGGAGGACAACAAAACTAGAATCAAGGAAATATGCCAATGATATTGAAGAATCCTACTTGGTCTACTAAAAAGTATAGTGTAGTAGAAGATTTGAAATGAATAAAAGCCAACATGTCCATGTTTGACATGCTATAAAACTATCCACATCAACAAAAGGAACTCATAAAGACTCTTAGTCATACAAAGGTACCCCATAAGATGAATATTGTTCCTCAAAGGATAGTATCTCCACAAGTCAACACTTTAGAGGAATGGCCAACTATGTTTAAAGACAAGGTTGAGGTGCCCCTGTTCCTGCTTAGCATCAGGATATATGGGAAGAACCTCCATAATTGCCTAATTGATTCAAGAGCCTCTTGTAATTTTATGCCGCTATCAATAGCACAAAGGTTGTGAGTCACTCCTCAACCCTTTAATCAAATAGTAATACAATTGGAGAAGATAGAGGTGAAATTCATTGGCATGTTGAAAGATCTATCCGGATATAGTTGACAATTGATCCCTGGATTCAAGACATCATCGATATAATGTGGTTGATATTCCTAAAAGATATGGATTATTACTAAATAGAGAATGGAAAAAATGCCTAAAAGGATAGTTTTTATGAATTTTACTCAGTTATGGTTACCATGGAAAGGGTTGAATAATCAAATCAAGATAGATATAGAAGCAAAGCTTTAAAAAATGATTACAGAATACAACACCCTAAATGAAGTAGCATTTTTGCAATCAGATTTGAGCTCTTACAAAGTGATGGCTTTTGATACAACTTAAAAAAAATAATAGATGATCAAAACAAAAGGTCCAAGATGTCAATCCCAAAGGATGAGATCATAATATAGTTCATAGACAACATGGTAGCTAACTTACAATGTTTAGGAGAAGAAGCTAACCCCAATATCCTACTTCTCCCATGATTTTGTTGACTACATAAAGTTATCCATTCAGAGTTCAAATGGTCATTGTGCCAAGAAGCAGTCACTAAGGTATTAACATAGATGATGGAAGTAAAAAGTGATAACACTCCAAAAGATGAACCCAAAAAAAATCAAAGTCCTATAAACATATCTGAATCTATGGAAAAATAATGAAGAAGAAGATGAAGATTTAAATCTTTCATATAGTGATACCTCTTCAGATGGTGGAGGTGTGTCTTCTTCTCCACTAGGAATGATCAAAGTTCAAAGAAGGATATGATATGTGAAAGGTCAAGGATGAACTTCGGTAGTTATCCCTCCTAAAGCCAAGATGGATAAAATTATAGAACTAATAAGAGAAATTTAGGAAAAACAAGAAAAATGTACAATTCCAATGTCAATAAGTAACAATGGAAAATCATCAAGTCCACCCCACAAAATATTATAGTGGATTCCAAAGAAACAATTCGTTTAAGCCCAAGTGAAAGAGAAGGTAAGGAAAAATAAGCATAAGTTTAGAAAACCCAAAGAAGACCTGATCTAGACACTTCACTTTGATGGTTCAAAATGCAAATTAGGAGCCTCCATAAGTATTGAGTTGATCAACCCAAAAGGTAAGTCTTTCTATGTAGCATATCAATAATAGTTTAGATGTACTAATAATGTTGTAGAATATGAAGCATTGATCCAAGGACTTCTTTTCACATTTGAGAAATGAATCACACACTAGTACATTTGAGACCATTTTTCGACCATTATTGGTCAAAATTTTGACCCAATTTTTGACCAAATTCGACCAACCCATTGGTCAAAAATTTTCAGATCAAAATTTTGACCAACCTACTGGTTGGTCAAAATTTTGACCAATACATTGGTCGAAAAACTTCCATAGCCATGGTGCAAGTTCTGCCAGGAATTGGTCAAAATTTTGACCAATGAAGGTAGAAAATTTTGACCAATGAAGGTAGAAATTTTGACCAATGAAGGAAGAAATTTGTGACCAATAAAGGTAGAAATTTTGACCAATGAAGGTCACAAATTTTGACCAATGAAGGTCAAAAATTTTGACCAATGAAGGTAGAAATTTCGACCAATAAAAGTAGAAATTTTGACCAATGAAGGTAGAAATTTCTACCAATGCCTAGGTGTAAATTTTTTTTCAAGCATTCTATAAAACAATTCACATGCCTTGCATATGGTATGACATTTTTCATGCATCTTGCACTCTCTCATCAAGCTGATGATGGATTACGGAGAGTGATCTGAAACCAGGATGCTAAAAAACACACACAATCAAATCCAAAATGAACTTGCATTACAAATGGATTGTGGAAATCTGATATTGTTGATTTTTGCATGCATGTCTACCAGGACAATCACAACTTAAACATATCTATTGATATGTTTAAGTTGTGATTGTCCTGGTAGACATGCATGCAAAATCGACAATATCAGATTTCCACAATCCATTTGTAATGCAAGTTCATTTTGGATTTGATTGTGTGTGTTTTTTAGCATCATGGTTTCAGATCACTCTCCGTAATCCATCATCAGCCTGATGAGAGAGTGCAATATGCATGCAAAATGTCATACCATACGCAAGGCATGTGAACTATTTTATAGAATGCATGAAAAACATCGACAGTAACTAATCAAACTATCATAAACACCGACAATAACTAATATGCTTCTTCATTAATATGCCCAATACAATAAGTGAACTTGGCAACTATGCACAACAAGTTATATGATAAAAGGAAATCATTTAGGAGATATAGAATTTGAACAACCATATGTTAAGATTCTACAATTTGTATCACTTGCCTAAGTCTGACTGTTGATAATAAGTTCATCATCCTCCTTACAGTATGCTCCGATGGCTTGCACATCCACAAAAGTTCCAACGTCTCAAATTTGTAGAATATGAATTGTTTGGTAGCAAATGGACATGATTGAAAATAAATCATCTAATAAAAATACTCCAATATTGTGACCCAGATGAGTAAAGTCATTGTGAAAAGTTCGTACATCCATGACTTCCCCATCTGTCAACCTTCAAACAATGCCAAAGCAGGTTAGTGCAAATTTTCCTAGACTACAACAAGAAACTTCAATCATGGTTATTGTGATTGAATTAGTCATCTTTCACAGGCATATAAATAAATTTTTAGTTCAATTATAACTTATTACTATTACATTAGATGCTACAATCACATTGAGAAGCGCAAGCCAAATGGCAAGGGACACCAACTACAACATCTATGTTTACTAGAAATGCTTGTCTATGCAACATCTATGTTCACTGGAAATGCTTGTCTATGCACTAGATACCTCTCCCATGGAAAGTATTTCAAGAGCCTCTTCATATTGTGACTTTTCAATTAAATGTCGACCTTTTGCATGAAGCATTAGTCTCATCATAACAGCCCTATTCAAGGAAAAGCATCCTTTAATTCAATATGGTTCACAAGAAAAGACTTATACAAGTTTATACAATTAGGATGAAAAACATTAGTAAGGGACATTGATTGCGAGCACAACAAATATATTGTTGACAGAAATGGCAGTGAAACTGACATTTGTATTTGTGCCAAGCACAATTAATTATGTTATGTATCACCACATGGGTACCATATGCAAAAGAAAAATTAAAAGTCATCATAAAATACTACCTTTGATCAGTCTCTAAAATAGATGGCATCTTTTCCCCATGCTGATTCTCGAGTTTGATGCAAGGCCAGTGATTCAATGCTCTTCTATCCATCTGACACTTCAACCCAAAGATATGTAGTTGTTCCCTTGACACTACAATAAAACTTAACTTGCACATAGAGATATATTTTATGTGCAAGTTAATTCAAATACATTCTACAAGCTAGGTTGACAATAGCACAATTCTCTAATGAGTTATTCTTCACCAATATATTGATATGATCAAAAAAAGATAGAGTGTTAACCATGATGAGATACTAGGTGTAGACAAAGGAGAAATAACATAAAGAATAAAACTAAAGTTCTCTAATTACAAAGCATAAGACTAATAGTCCATGTTAAGGCCCAAAGAACACACACACAGACAAGAAGGCATACCTGAATCATGCTCCTAATTTGATTAAATCTTCTCTCAATAGACTTCTGAGTCGCTCCATCACTAACTATTCTAAATAATCCTGAATCTAGATATTATGTCATATATGAAAAAAAAAATAGTAAAGTATTTCATTTAGAATCTAAAATCTAATTGTAGACGCACAAACAATGTATATCTCAAACACATTTACTAACACAAAGAATCAACCTTGTTGGAGTGCTTGTCAACAAATTACTAAACACCAAAAGTGTCATCATTAACCTAGAAAATAAAATTTAATCCTTAACACCAAAAACCTCATTTAACCTAGCAAATAAATCTGAATCCTTATCACCAAAAATCTCATTTAACTTAGAAAATAATTCTTAATCCTTGTGACTCAATGTCATTCTCATCTTAATCCTTAAAAACAAATGAGACTTTCTATCTAAATTTTAAATGATTCAATATGGCCATTTTCTTGAATGAGAATTTGACACATGTATCAACATTCACTCTCTTAAATCTTCTTAAGGTAAACTACTTATCAAAGTAAACCAAGTGCACAACATGGTAGTGGACAAGGGTCCATAGGCATTGTCTGAGGCAATCAATTAGATTGGAACGACATTTTCTTAAATGAATGTTAGGGGATATATATTGTTACTCGTGTTCCATTCAAAAGGGACAACTTTCTACTTACTGATTCAACCATGTATATTCACTTTCTATTAGCTTCAGCCTTCACTTGTGAAATGTTACACATGCAATGGGAGAAAACTAGGCATTAGGTGTTTTAAGTGGTAAAATATAATTTCATATAGGAATATCATATCTCGGGCCTCAACAACATGCCAGATCATATACCAAAGAATTGTCGCTACATTCTCCACCTTCCTTGTCTAAAAGGATTATGCAAATGATTTTTGACTTTGCACAGGCACTTAGAGAACTCCTTTTTTATTCCCCAAACATCAAGTTGACCTGAAAGAATCTCAATGGAAGACTAGCTTGATTGTTTGCTTTCTTTTCTTGGCTACTTGTTCAATTACAAGCTTACTTCTTGAATATCATCTAATTGATTAACATGGATTACATTCGTCTATTTAACATAAGCTCTAGATTTGTCTGTGCTTGCTTTCTGCTTTGAGTAGGTAAGCTGAGGAATCATTTATCTAATCAATTTGTCTTCATTTCTCTCTCAGAAGTGAATGAAATAAAAGCTTATGATTTTTACACATCTTTGTGAATCATTCACAAAATTTTGGACAAAACACAGGACAAGAGTAAGCTCTTTCCTTCAGTGTAACATCTCTATTAGAAACATAACAGATTTTAACAAAAATGTATCCAATGCTGAGGATCAGAATCCATTTCAACAAATTGCTTCTTTAGAAAAAAAAAAACTGTTGCCCATTCTAATTGCTCGCAAAAATTGTTTTTACTCTCAACCAATACATTATAACTACTAAACAAGTGGGCTTCCAAAATCTTTTACACTCTTGCTAAGAAAAATAAAAAACAAGCATTCACTAAACACGCTTTCATCTTGAAATGTTATAAATTCATAACCCATTTGCTAAAAAAAACTTAAAAGAGTACCATTCTTAATAGAAATAATCCATACTATCAAATAAATCATTGAAAAGAAGTAGTTGTTCCACACGGGTGTTTAGGTTTCAACTTTCAATAATAAAAGAATCTACAAATTTTGTAGGTGCCTTACAAACTCAATCTTGTCTTAAATGTTGAGGAATCAAACAGACTTCTAGTCCACATTAAAAAATTAAAGAAGCCTATTTCTTAAATTTTTTTGAAGTGTCAATAACAAAATCCAATAATTCAATTGACAAACACAATTTCCAACATAAAATGTTAAAAAACTCACAAAAAACATCCAATCTGCTGTAAAATCTAACGAAAACTCATCCACAGTGAAGTGTCGAGGAATTAAATAGACTTCTAGTCCATGGAAGAGTTTTAAAATAAAAAATAAAAAGCCTATTTCTATCATTTTTTTGAAGTTTTAATATCACAAGTACAATAATTCATCTGAAAAACAATTACCCTCTTTAAATGTTTAAAAACTCCACAAACATTCAACCCAACAAAATCCAATGAAGACTCATCCAAAACATTATAGAATCATTGTGCTTATTGATAAATATGCAATATCTCTAATTATGAAAAAATATTTGACTACTAAAACTCAAGACACACATCCAAGAAACACATTTTCATCCTGATATGTGATAGTTCTCAATTTGTCATCCAATGCACAATACAATGTCATCCAGTAGCAAGCACATCAGATATAATTCATATGAATATTATGAATAGCAAAGGAAATGAATATGTATTATCTTGGGCAGAGAAGACTAATGTTGTTATGTTGGCAGAGAAGACTACTATTGTAATTGTATCATCTAATATGATATTTATCTTTGACTAGCACACCCCCAAAATTATACATGTTATGCTATAATAAATTCTTATTCATTAACAATTTTTTTGTGGAAGAAGATTGTAGAAAATTTTACATTAAACTAAGAATGCAAGCCAGCTTGTACTTGATATCTATAGTCTTGAAAGATTTGTATCATAATTTGAGTGGTTCTAGAGGTTTGGGAACCAATGAAAGTGCTTATAAGACTTTTGCATTTGATTGATCTCTTGGTGTTTGTTTTTTGTTCCTTATATCTTTTCTATATCATTATTTTTATGCACTAATGTCATTGGTTTTATGGCTATCAAAAATAAAATAGTTTTTCATGCATGTTTGACCCTATGTTTTGAGTGTTCCTTGGTGGGGTAGTACAAAGGATTTAAGATGAGAACTTTATGTGAAGTGGAGAACCAGCAAGAGGGAAGGAAGAAAAAGAAGCATGTAAAATTGTAAATGGTATAAGTCACTATAACAAAAATGGGGATACTCAGGCATAATGGAGCAGCAACAAGGTGTAGTTCTAGGCACTTCACCTACTGTTGCTCCTTCCCAGGTAGTGAATGCAAGGGTTCCAGTTGTTGAACTCTAGGCGCACTGAATGAGTAGTGCATAGCTTCCATTCTATATATATTTAGAAGCTTATTCACCTAATAATGATTTGGAAATTACTGCAAAGTGTATTCACTGCAAAGATCTTGTTAGCAGCCTCTCACACACACACACTATGTTTAGTAGAATAAGGTAGCAGATGTGGACATAATCTCCAAAGTTTTCTATGTATATATCCAGCACTCAATGTTGTTTGGTGCCAAGTAATGTCTTGCTTTTTATAAATATAGGAGGGACCCATTTAGCTCTCATTTTATTGAAAAAATAATAATCAAGTTACAGTGCAATGAAAGAAAATATGCAAGTATCAAAAAGTTGAAAAAAAAGCTATATTTATTTTCTATATTAATAATAAAAGTAATAATTCTTGAAATAAGAAGTCATCTCAAATCACTTTCCAAGATCCATAATCAATGTTGGGGAGACTCTACCACTAGGGGGTGTTTTCTTTAGCAAGCTGAGTTAGACATCATAAGAATTCAATTAAATTAGGGGCAAATATGTCTTAAAATCTCATATCACATGAAAGTTGATGAACATGAACAACATTTGAACTGGTCATTTGGAAGATATGATCCCATTAATCATTCCATAGAGAAAATCTCATTAGCGAATCATAAGCAGTGCCAAAATTTTTGCTACAGATCCCTTGTTAGCTTTCACAATCTCTATAGGAGTCCTCTTCTAATGCAACCATAAATTGTGTCCACCTGAAATTGATGAGTTCTATAAAGCTAATCAAACTATTGCTTGTATTTCACACTATTATGCTATAAAATTTTGTAAACCTACTATCTTTGTCAAATGCA
The DNA here is from genome assembly GCA_028749045.1 of Cupressus sempervirens. Lineage (NCBI taxonomy): Eukaryota > Viridiplantae > Streptophyta > Pinopsida > Cupressales > Cupressaceae > Cupressus > Cupressus sempervirens. Next base: position 594,526,022 of record CM053793.1, read on the forward strand.
TACAAAAAAAAAAAATTCTTATCTAGTTCCATTTTAATTTGGGGTTAGGCCTCTTCCAAGATGACATGTAGTGCTACATCAATGGATGCAATTGTTTGAGTAAGATTTTTGAAATGGATTGTATCTTATGAAAATGTGAAAGTCTTTTGAATGTAGTTGCATGTTAGTGTGAATAAGGTTATTTTCTACCTAGCTCTTTCTTAGCTCTTTTCATGCTAGGTTAAGCTTACTTAGGTATCTTCATCAAGTGCATACAACAAAGTTTGTTTTCTTATCTAGTTCCCTTTTAATATGGGGTTAGGCATCTTCCAAAATGACACATAGTGCTACATCAATGGATGAAATTGTTCGAGTAAGTTTTTTTAAATTATTCATACCTATCGAATCATTTTTTCAATCTTCTATTGTGCATCAATATCAAATAGATCAGAATTAAGAAGTGTCTACCATATACAAAGCCCTTATAGAATTAGAAAAGAAAAAAGAGGTAGTACCTTAAAAAAGCAAAACTTTGTATGTCTCAAGCTGAAGGTTAGAATTAATATAAGTACTAATTACAAATTGCTACACATTCTAAGTAAATATCAAAATCAAAAGAGGATTTTTCACGATAAAGCAAATTCTTCAACAAACAGAGAAACAAACAATCAGTATCCCTCAATTGGTAAGCATGTAATCTTGGTGAATTGTTGCCACCTGACATGTGGCTCTTGGTCCTAGCTTTAAGAATGATACAGATAATTTTGTGTGTGTCTGGCAATCAAACATCAATGGTGTTAATAGCCTCAATAGAAGCAAGGTGTTGTCGACCTAGAATCTAATAAAGAGTACAAATCAAGCTCATGATTATTTCTTAGCTCATTTGTATCAAATTCCTTTTACATTGACTTCTAATTTAGACTATGAGTATGTTGATACAAGGTTGCACTATAGGCTTTGGTTTCTCACCTTGCAGAAATTGATTCAAGTATTACTGCTATTGGAAAGCAAGTGTTTGGCATTATTTTCACTAGCATCAATTTACACCGGATATATATCTTCAAGGGAGTAGGAAGCTTCACTGCATTTCATTGGTAGAAGACTGCTCACAACTTTACCAAACCAGCAATGAGCATAATGTTAGCACCTCTTATTGGAACTCCAATAATTAGTGGTCTTGAGAACTATGCATTGATTTCAATGGATTTCACAACTGAAACATTATAAGTTTTAACTCTGAAAGCATTGAAAGAATCTTTTCAAAATCCTGATTGAATGCGATGTAATGGAGATCCATGTGCTCCTTCTACATGGAATGTATGGCACTAATAAAGATAGCTATGCTCTTGTTATAACGTGCTTTGATCTTGGGAGTCAAGGTTTAAAGATTTAGATTTTCATTAGTGAGAAAGTCACCACTTTCTCCATAGTCTACCAAACCTTTTAAACATTTTCGATCCATCTTGTAAGATGCTATCACTTTCCACTCTATTTACCAGTGTCATACATAGCAGAAAAATACGAGTCCACTTTAGCTCAAACTACAATAGCATTAATTTCATACCTTGTGGATATTCCAAAGATAACATGGATAGAATCTACTTTTTTACTACCTATCTTTGTAGCAGAAATTTGGTGCAAATATCAATTTTCATAAATCTTGAATTGTTAAATATCAATGCAAATACCAATCTTTGTACACCTTGAAATGTTAAAGAATTAGAACTTTTTGAATGTTTTTCTTATCTCCATTCATTTACAGTTCCATACTATACTAATCCAATGTCATCCAAAGAAATATTTTATCTCTTTAAGCCCCAGGTTTCAAAGGAAAATCCCAAAAAATGCATATATAAAGCATGAATGGCCTCTCAATGTATCAAGGAGAAATTCACTTAAAAGTGTCAAAGATTCAAAATTAATAGGTCAGACTTTGATAATTGGCAGTACTATTTGATGATCCATCACATGAATTCAAAGTCCTTTGCTTTTTAATATGTTTTGAAATTTTCCTCAATATAAGTGGAATTGTCCTAAGGATAAATACCTGCTAATGTTGTGCCTGTAAATATGTACGTCAAGGTTATTTTTAATATCAATGCAAGCATTTTCCACTCATGATTATGATAATCAGAAATGACTATAGTTGATGGATGTACCCGATTTTGATATTATATGTTGATATTTCTAAGTCATGCTATTGTTAAAAATTAATCTACTTTAGTCAATAACTAAAGGACATTCTAAGCCTAAATCTTTGGATGTGTATGTTACTCTTAAGATAGACATGGTTGTTTAGGATCTTGCTAGTCCTTGTGCCAGTCATGACACTTTTTGGTAGATAATAATTGTTACAGTTTTGTCCTTGATTGTGTCTAGTCTAGGATACCTAGCCTTACCTGATAGCTTGTAAGCTTACAGACTTACAATGTTAATTGATACTCCTATAATATAACCTTCTCTATCTATTCTTATGAACTAAAAATAATGCTAAGACATTTTAACCACATATGCAAAAAGATGTGCAGTGACCATATATCGACAAAAGAGACCTTCGTAAATGGAAAATAATCGAATAGGCATAGAAAAATAAACAAGATTACCTAAATGATGCATCCCTTAAAATGGACTAATTCCAATTTTGCATAATGTAAAACTTTACATAACAAGTCTGGTATAAAAGTGCACAAAATTCTAAGTGGTGATTAACTGACTTGTAGGAGAGTTATTCCTAACCATATCATGACATCAAGGCTAAATTTATTAAGGCACACTAACAAAGAAGTAAGAGTCACAACCTTCTATATAAATCCTACCATTCACACAAAATTAGGCTAACAAATCTTGGACAACACTTTACAATTGTCAGTGGTCACCAACTAAGGTTGGGCTCATAAAAATAAATATCCTTGACTACATTAGACATATTATTCTGATTGCAAATTAAATTTAATGGTCATCAATCGAAAAATTTTCAACCATGTTACATGCTAATTTAAAAATATCACAAAGGAACGGTTAATGTTTGTCAAATTTATCAGTACACTAATCGGTAAATCTCTGAATCTCTTTTTATGTCACTATCATTTGTATGACATTAACCCTAATACAAGCATACCAAGTTATACAAAGTAGCATGTGACCACTTCAAAGTGAATAGGGCATTAATCCTTGGTATGAAATAAAGTAATAACTGTGAGAAATTATGACATTCGAAAAATAAAGAACAAAATATACATCATATATCCAGAATAATTGGTATCAGAAAAATCCTAAATCTCCATGTTCATAAATTTTTGAGAATAATACAGTAGCACTAAGAAAATATCCACTACAGAGAAAGAACAAATATTCCTTTTTGTGGTAAAATAATTTACAATAGGAAAGAATGGCATTCCACCAATGTGAATCATGTATCCAGGATAGTATAATTTAGGAATTCTGGAATTGGTTACCAATCATGAGGACCAAATTTCTTCACCTTGTACCTTAGAATCATTCCATCATTAGAAATAATGAGTGAAAGTTGAGTAAAAAACCCTATAGAAAAGGATATAGTGCTTTCATATAGCAATTAATCTCATCTCAATATGAATCACTTTTCTCAAAGTTGGATCTAGTTGTCTAAAGTAAACCAATCTATCTAGTTTAGCACAAACTAAGATCTCTTTCAGCAAACTTTCCTCCAAACATACCTGGGGTGACTCTAGATGCCCCATTAAAATTTAGTTTCAAAATACTTACAAGATGGAGGATCCATTTCTTACTTCTTGCTTAAAAGCACAGTTTCCTATTTCGTGATTTCTTCCAGTACTGTTTCCTGATTTTGAGTCCTTTTCCATTAAACTTTGTAAGTATATTTGCATCAATATTTCAAATCACAGTCACCATTCTTTCCTCACCCAAATTATGGATCATAATGTGATCCAAAATTTTGAGGCTACCAAACTTTAAAAATATAATTCAAAAACACTCAAATCAAATTTATGGACTGTGGAAAAATCATGGTGTCTATTATTTGCTACAAGGCTCAAACTAAAGAACAATTCATAGAACATGTATCCAAGATGTTGACATTCCAAAAACTTTTTGGGTCTCCAACATACTGGTATCAAGTAATCCATAAAGTCACATCTAAGATCAAGCAGTGACTTTTGATCTTTCGTTGTTTGGCTTCTTGTGAGAATTTCAAGTTGCTACCTAAACATTAATTCTCTGAAGGAGACACATATTACAATTAGTTAGCTCAGATAATCCTTCAAAATTGTTGCAGATAGAATTTAGTTGCTTTTTTTTGCACCTCTTCTAGGAAAAAGAGGATGAGTGGATATTAAACACAACTTAGAAGGGTTATGCATACAGTGATGTTATCTGCTCTGATACACTTCCTTTGCAAGCCAAGCTATTAATTTAAAAAAAAATATTGCCCCTCTAATTAGGTGAACTGTATGATGTTAAATGTCCATGCATGTTTCTCAATAAGATGCTAGACATTTCAAAGGAAAGGGTCCTAGGTAGTGGTGGAAAGACACTCTATTTCTCAAGAAGATGCTACACCTTCAAAGGTGGGGGGCTCTTGGGTGGTTGCAAAGATATCTTGTGTCTAGAGGACTAGTTAGCAAAGAGGGGGATGAAGAGAAGATTTCTATCGATATCATGGAATCAACTACTTGTGGAGTGGCTTAGCCTGTGGATGTAGATTGATCACAGTGCATGGAGTCCTACCTGTCACATATAGACAAAAGTAGCAAAGATGTCTCATGGCCAGGCATAGGCCTTCTTGTTTCCAGGGTGCTAGTGTTTTTACTTATAGCCTTGTTTTTTGGCAAAAAAATTGTATGTAATTGTAGTAGTGTTTGTAGATGGGGGTTATCCCAAATTTTAAGACTGCTAATATTAATAATTCGGTATAGCAGTAAGGATTATGGCCCAGCAATGTGTCATAGGTAGATTATGACTCCATAGTAGGGAGTAGTATGTGTTATTAGTTATCAGGGATGGAAGTAGTTGACATGTGAAATGGTTGTAACAATTTTTTGATTTTGTATTAGGGTGCAGCCCCATATAGCTGCAATTATCAATCAAAAAGAAATGTCCATGTATGTGAAGGCAATAATAACTGGCTTCAACTAGAATATAGATTGTTTTCCCATTTCCCAATAATGCAAATAATCAAAGGCTTACAGTTATAACTTATTTCATGCCCACTGATGTAACTTGCAAATTGGATATAATATAGGATGCATTTTTTGCAATACACTGTTAGAGTAAAGAAAAATTTTGGTACATGCTCTCTAAAGAGAAAGAGAATGAGGAGACAGAAGGTTAGCATAAACTAACACAATACAAAAAATGGGTAGAGTAAAATTAATTCATTTATACGCAAGACCAATTTGATCTGAAGGTCATCCAAAGTCTCATCATCATTTGCAAAAAGGTCATCATATTTCAGGCAACACTGACATCTATTTAATACTTTTAACAAGTAAATTCTGAGGACCTAAAAGGTAGTTATACTCCAAACAAGTATATTGTGTATCACATTCATCAGGAAATGAGGTCAAAAGAATATGAGACTAATGAAACATACTTCATATCTAAGCGACCATTTAGTAACTACTGCATAGCAGGGACAAATGCATTCTATAGAAGATTCTACATTACAATGCATACAATATCCCTTCTATTATTATTAGTTTCTTTATGCAAATATTTTTAAAATAATCAAAATGGTATTTCATTACACTCGCATAGCCATGGCTAATGAACTAGGATGGCTCAACAATTTGAATATAAAGTTCCCTATCCTTTCTCCTATGAAAAATACCAGATAGAGCACAACTTAGTTGATTGTTGAAAAAAAGAAATAAATAATTAATACTATAAATAAGACATGATATGATAATGTACTTGATACATACCTGCAAAACAATATATGAATCTCCAATATAAAATTTACCATATTCAAATTTTGGTAAAGGAATGGGTTGAAAGTTTTCAATGTGCCAAATATCCATACCACTGTAAACAATATGTTAAGGTTAAACAAAGGAAAAAAATTACCCATGCTTTACATGTTAGAGAGAAGATGAATCCTTTACATGGTTTGTTTCTGTATAAACTATAGAGTAAAATCTATGTTCCTTACAAGCATGTAGCAAAAAAATTGTTTCTACAGAAGAAAGCATCAAAGAATTTGATCCATAGCTTTTGTACAAGAGAAGCATCCAATTGTTAGTTTTTAAAAGGATACACTTTTTGACCCACACCTTGAAAAGCACGATCAGCATTTTTCATTCACATGGCCATTGTAGATGCTTTTGACTTCCACTTCCTTTTACTCAACTTCAACTTCCTTTAATAGATGTCAAGTTCAATCACACAGATTGAGTCTACAGTATCTCTATAGCAGGTCAATAATCAGATTCCTTGTAACAAAGATTTAGCTGTTAAAGAAAATCAACAATTTTCAGTAGCCTATAAAAAATAATGTTCATCATCTAATCAAACCTAAAGTAACAAAAATATCTACAACTATTGCCCATTTGGTGACAAAAATAATCACGTTAATAGATTTACATGAGAGAGTAAACAAGAGAAGCTGCATATACAATGACAAATACAACAACTAGCTATTGCCTACAGTATTTGTACAAAGTACTTGAGTAGGCATAGTAAGGTTTATCCAATTATAATACAGAAAACCATTTCAAAAGCTTGGAATAAACATATAACCCAAGTTGCAGCTCATGCCATGATGTTTGTGTTCCGTAAAAGTATCAGAATAAGATTTCAAGTCTGTGGGAGGCATAGATGGAAGTCTAGTCATAGTGTAGTTAGAAATCATTTTGAGGTTAAATTCAATAGATGAAGTTAAAAAAAAATGGATAGACCTATTATATTTTTGTGAACACTAAAGCTTTAATACCTTGGAGAAAAAAAGCAATATCATTTTCTCCACTCCAGAGTATTATTTACTGTTGAAAATTTTTGATGAACTAGGAGATTGTGTATTTAACCAGTTGCACAAATGTCCACTGCTTCAAATCCATTTCGACTAAGATATTCCCAAGATGGACATATTTACCATCCATTGGTGACACAATGAGGAATCTTAGATGAATTCACTACTCAATAGTAATTCTAAATGACCAACAATCTAACAACTAGTTTCTTATTTGTGAAGAAATTTACAATGATAAATATTTCTCAGAGATAGATTGGTGTTTTAAATTTCTCATTAAATATTTGTTATCCCTGATGCTGCTACTAATTCAGAAGTAATTGTTATCTATTTTGCTTGCCTTGATTGTCATCATTGCTTCCTCTATGATAACTCTTATAATAGAAGATTCATTGAATGAATACAAGATCAAATAAATGTTATCCCTAATGCTGCTACTAATTCACGAATAATTGTTATCTATTTTGCCTGCCTTGATTGTCATCATTGCTTCCTCTATGATCTCTCTTATAATAGAAGATTCATTGAATGAATGCAAGATTACACATGTTCCAATCATCAAAAATCATTAACATGTAGTAGCTAATCTACAGAACTTGCAAATCACTAAGAAATATGATTGAACAGTGGGTAGCAGAGAGCCTAAATGTTCACTAGGAAGTTCCCTGCAATGAACATTGAAACATTGAAAATCTTCTAAAGAAATCCCAATTTTCAGGCAATATATAGTCTCAAATTTCATATAGTTTCCATTTAGGTTCAACAACAATGGACATAAGTTGTGCATTCTCACATATTAAATTTTAATAGTTCTTCCTTAATGAATCCAAAGCCTCACTGGGGGTAATTTATGTGGATGTCAAATGCACATGAGACAAAAAAATCATCAATAAAAGTTGTCTCTGTACATTCTCTCTATTACTTTGCAATCATTTCTAAGGTGGACTACACACCTTGTTACAATAACATATCAATACAGGACTTGTAGATCTTATAGTAGTAGAAACTACTCTTTCAACCAAAATTAACATTAAATAAACACTAAAAATAATGTTGGAATTACAATTCTAGCTATGAGTAGAAATTCATATGCAGCGAGCAAGATGAGATTGACATCACTATCTAAACCATTGTAGCTCATCGTTAGCATGCTAACTACATTTTACATATAATTTACATTAGAAAAGGCTTCTTGCATTCTAACAGCAGTAATTTCCAAATAGAACTCAGCCATTTTTATATATTGACACATGTGGCATGGATTATGAATCACATGAATGAGGGAGGGGAGTTGTGACTTTGTGCAACTCATCCATGCTATTGAAGAATGAGAATGCAGTAAGGTTGCATGATAGGATGAAATAGCTAGCTATGCTAGTGCTAGCACTGCACCCCCCGCAAGGTAAATATAAACCATCCATAAAATAAGTAAAACATATGATTTAAAAAGAGTAAAAATGATGCATTTTTTATTAGAAAATTTCTTTCACAATGCTAACCAATATTTTTCTCAAATTTCATATAGTTGCCATTTAGGTTCAACAACAATGGACGTAAGTTGTGCATTCTCACATATAAAATTTTAATAGTTCTTGCTTAATGAATCCAAAGCCTCACTAGGGGTAATCTATGTGGATGTGAAATGCACATGCAACAAAAAAGTAGGGAATAAGTGAATTGGTTTGTCAGTAAACTGACCAATTGTCAAGGTAAGATTTTATCAATTAGCTTGCTTGATTGTACCATGCCAGGATTCAAATTAAACAAATTGAAACAAAATGTGAAGGGGCTTACCTCAAAATTCTTCAGAGATTGTATGCGTTGGGGAAAAAGGTAGAGCTCACGGGTGTCAAAGGAATTTTTTTGACATGTATCTGTTTGTAGATGTCACTTTCTCACCATCCAATTTGAAAAATCAAAGTTCCAGTACAGAAGAAATTTAACTTATGGGCTTTCGACGAGGGTTTTCAAAGAAGATGAGATTTTCACCTGCAGAAAAGATGAATGTCAACACAAAATGAAAATGAGCAAAAATTGCAAATCTAAGAAAGACCCATTTTGGGAAATCATGCTTCCCATCTGCAGTAAATATCTTAGATTAATATGAGGTCTTTGGAGTTGTCAACTAGCTAGAAAACTGAGAGCTAGGTGGAAGGAAGTTTATCGACTAATTCTTAAAGAATTTTTCTTAAATTTTATGAAGAACAGTGTCTTTTCACCCCAAAGGAGCATCGAAACCACTCAATCGTATTTATATGTGGCATAAAATGTGAAGATAAAGACCAATGGAAGATGTAATGGAGAAAATGGATGCAGAGATCTCATTCACCACCATGAGTGCTGCTACGAATGTAAGAAAACCCAAGTCATTCAAACTCCTAACTCTAAAATGCGTGTGAGAAAATGTTTTTGTTTTTAACATCTAAACCCCATGTTGGTCAAAATTTTGACCAACATGGGGCTTGATGTAAAAAGAATAAATTTTTGCCTTCTACATTCCAACCAACTTTAAAAAAATTAGTTGATGGTCAAAATTTTTGGTCAAAAATTAAGGGCAAATGTAGTAGTGACAGCTCTCATAATCAAGGGAGATTCTTAGTTGGTCATACAACAAGTGAAATCATTAAACTCTTGCAATGATAAGAGGTTTCTTGCTTGTAGGAAAAGGGTATGGGATCTAATGGATGATTTTGAAGATTTGAACATAAAGTCTATTCTATGAAGGAAAAACATGGTAGCAGATGCTCTCACTATTTCAACTAGTGCATTACAACCAGTCAAAAGAACAAAATTTAAAAAAATTTAGTTGAATTGGTTGTTGCCTTGCCTATCCTGAATAACATAACAAACTTCCAAGTCTTTTAGGATGATCAACATATACTTGAATTTATCATGTGTAATGGCCACTTTAAAGGGTAAGAGATTGATGACACTCCAGATGACAAACTTGAGGATAATGAACATGAAGATGAAGATGGGATCCTAAACTTAAAAACCAACACTATTCCTAAGGGAATGGTTGAGTTCGAACACATTTTTTATCATGATGAATCAACACCTAATAGAAGAATGGTACAAGAAAAAGTGATCAAAGAATGTGATTCCTACAACTTAGGTACTAATGAAGACCCTAGAATGGTAAGGATTAGAAAGGCATGCAATGCATAGGAAAGGGAAGATATGCTCAAATCAATTGTAGAGTACAAGGATGTTATTGCTTGGAGCTATGAAGAGCTAAAAACAAATGATCCTGAGTGTTAATGTTTGGTAGCTTCAATTGGATAACTATATGACTGTACATGTAATTATATATGAGATATAATTTTATGTGAGATATAAACTTATTATTTGAGAGAAATATATATATATATATATATATATATATATATATATATATAGTTAAGTTTATATATAATAATTATGTGATTATAGAATAGACATGTCCTCTAAAGGGACATGTCTATTCATGACCTGTGTTTAAATATAAAAAGAGGATGTTGCATATGGAAAACATATACCTTATTACAGGCAATGCCATTACATTTGTAGCAGATCTAGAGAAACATCAACATGGTATCAGAGCAAGTTCCCTACCTAGCTGTGAGGTTTCATTGGCACTTACACAAAATTATAATATCAAATTTGGATGAATGGTTTGCAAAGATTGAAAGATCCAAAAAAAAATAGAACATGTCTAAGAGTACAGAGCGCGATGGAAGAATGAGTACCACATCCTATGAGAAATTTATGTTACCATGAAGCAACTTGATTGCATGAAAGATAAGATACTCTGAGTTCCTTATTGAATTCATGGTTATTGGCTACAAGCCCTTGTGCATTAGAGGGCATGCCATCACTCTCAACATGATTGATGAGAAGCACTATGACTTTTTGTTGAGTTTCCTCTGCTACCTTTCATTGAGGACACCTCATTGCACTTGAAATCATAACTAAGAATGAAATTATATTTTCCAGCAAAGTGTATGTTTGAGTGATGTATGAATGCTTACTATTCATAGCTAGGCAATAAAGTATTATATCATAGAAGAAGTCTATGAAATGATATCTATTAAAGTTTGAGAAAAATTTTATAGGTATTCTTTCAATGTGAGCCTTTTGTGATTGGACTTGCTTGGTTAATCACTACAAGCTTTCTAATCAGATGCGTTGTGAATATGCAAGGATCATATTATGCAATATTAATGTGGGTGTTTCAATGTCAATGAGATTTGATGTTATTGACATTTAATATTACTCTTTGGGTTTGTAAAAATCTTAAGAGCCTCTACATAATGTAATGCACTCATCAAAAGTTGATGAGCTCGAGAATGTATTCCACCTCTGATTCCATAATTTTTTCAAGGTTTTCCATGGATTTCATGCACACTTTGAGGTTTTCATTGAGGTTTCACTTGAATGAAAGCACCATTTTTTTAGGCCATGGACATTGAGTGTTAGGATGCTCTGCCCTGTGAGTTCTCTAATGCTTCTAGCAGGCTCAACTCCACTTCACCCTCTTCCTCTTACTTTGAGAGGCTTGGAAAGTAGACATTACCAATTAAAACAAAACAAAGAAAATAACAAGTGTGCGAAAGGAAATGTGGACTTCAAATATGTGTAGAGTATGTGGAAGATGCGCAAGATGGAAGGTTGCAGGCACTAGTGGTTATGTGGAGTTCTACCCCATCACATGACTATAAAGTGAAATCACGAAGAATGGTATTAGGGTGGTAAGGAATCAAAATAAGATGGACTAAATTAGTACATGATATAGATGTGGAGGTATGGTTTATAATATTTTATTATTCTTTCAAATTTCAATATTAATTTTTTAATTTTTTATATTTATTTGATATTGATAATGAAAATATTAGTAAAAATTTATGGGTCATTCCTTAAATGGAATATAAGTTTGATAATCATTATGAGTTATTTGATAAGAAATATATATATTAAAGTATGTATTGTAATTAAAATTTATGTATATTGGAATGATCTTATTATGTAAAATTATTATGTTTGCTTGTCGTAGCCTCTCTCATATTCTTATTTTTGTATTTCATTTTGTACTATTCTCTGAGAATGATCTTGCAGGAAAAAGAGGGAGATTAAAATTCAGAGGGAGAAGATTGAGGATGCTATTTGGTTAACCTTCAATGAACCCTATCTTATTGATTAAGAGGGAGCAAACCATGGTGAGATGGATTCTCTAATGATTAATAAGTTGTCACAGTCAAGAGGACTGTGACCATGTGGCATTTATATGGGCCTATCCCCTGTGTACATCATGAGGAAGTGATGACTTCCAAATGATCATCACTTGTATTTGGGAGAAGTTGTTGTAAGGTGACAATCTTACAATCAACCTATATTATGAGATTTAATAAATTGAGTAAATGGTGAATGTCTTGTATCTCAACATTCTAGGAGGCCATTACTCTTAGAGTACTTGGTGAATATCATTGATATTCTGGGAGGCTAATACTCTTGATATAAAATGTGATATCTAAACCTTGTTTTGAGTACTTGATGAATATCATATGTTGATATTTTGGGAGATCAAGACTCTTGATATCAAATGTGATATCATACCCTAGTTTGAGTAATTGATGAATATTATATGTTGATATTCTAGAGATCAATACTCTTAATATTGTATGCAATATTAAATTGTAGAAAACTTTTGAGATATCCTTATATTAACAATGGTGTAATTTGGCTTGTGTTTATCCTCCTTTGCTAAGAGGGAGTGTTAATGTTTGGTAGCTTCGGTAAGATAACTATATGACTGTACACATAATTATATATGAGATATAATTTTATGTGAGATATAAACTTATTATTTGAGAGAAATATATTTATATATATATATATATATGTATATGTATATATATGTATATGTATATATGTATATATGTATATATGCATATGTATATATATATGTATATGTATATATATACATATATATATATACATACATTTATACATATACATATATATACATATATATATGTGTGTATATCTATATATGTATATGTATATATATATATATGTATATATATGTGTGTGTATATACATATATATGTATATATAATATATATATAAAATATATATGTATATATATATGTATATAATATATATATATAATATATATGTATATATATGTATATACATATATATACATATATATATATATATGTATATACATATATATACATATATATATATGTATATATTATATATATATATATATATATATATATTTATATATATACATATATATTTATTTATATATAAAAATAGTTAAGTTATATATAATAATTATGTGATTATTGAATAGACATGTCCTCTGAAGGGACATGTCTATTCATGACCTATGTTTAAATATAAAAAGAGGATGTTGCATATGGAAAACATATACCTTATTACAGCCAATGCCATTACATTTGCAGTAGATCCAAAGAAACATCAACACAAAGATTATTACACATGACATTCCATTGAAACCAAATGCTAAACCTTTCTGGCAAAGGCAAAGACCCATTAATCTTATCATTGAACTACTGATAACAAAAGAAGTTAAGAAGTTTCTTGATGCAAAGATCATCTTCCCCGTTCCTCATTCTACATGGATGGTTAATTTGGTTCCTATATAGAAAAAGATCAGAGAGATTTGTCTTTGCATGTATTTTCGTAACTTGAACCTGCCTTCACTAGATGAGGTCCTACAAATTGTAAATGGTTCAAAGATGATGTCCTTCTTGGATGGATACTTAGGATATAATCAAGTAATGGTTTATGAAGAGGATAGGCTAAAGATAGCCTTCACAACTAAATGGGGAAATTTTTCTTATAGAAGAATGCCTTTTGGGCTGATTAATGCATGGGCTACATTTCAACGAGTCATGGATGAAGTTTTTAAAGGATTAATAAAAAAGTGTGTAGTCATATACATGGATGAATTAACTATCTTTTTAAAGGATCAAAGCACTCATATTGTTGACTTAAGACAGGTATTCAATAGATGTCATAATTATGGCATATCCCTTAATTCCAAGAAATGTTTGTTTGGGGTTGCTAAAGGAAAGATCCTTGGCCATATCATCTCTGGAGATGGAATCTCCATTGATCTTGATAGAGTTGAAGCTATTCTAAAGTTATCACCTCCTCATAGTCGAAATGGACTTAAGTCTTTCTTTAGGAAAATAAATATTGTGCAAGAATTCATAAATGGATTTGTAGAGATAGTTCATCCCCTTAATGATTTACTCAAAAAGGGAGCTAAAAAAAATGGGTTCCATAAATTAATAAATCATTTGAGGATATCAAAGTGGCCATTTCCATGGCCTTAGTATTGGCGAGTCTGAATTGTGGACTACCTTTCAAAATATACTATTTTTCTTCAGAACACTCATGTGTTGGGATTCTAACACAGAAGAAGGAAAAGGAACTTGAAAAGCCCATTGCCTTTATGATTTTCCCTTTTAAAAATGTTGAATTAAACTATTATAACCTTAAAAAATAATATTTTTCTTAAATCAAAGTTGTAATGAAATTCTGCCATTATATACTGAGAAGCAAGGTATATGCAATTGTGCCTAATCCAATGGTTAAGACATTGTTGATGGAAAACGAACTTGGTGAAAGATGAGGGAAATGGATGGAAATCCTTAAAGAATTTGATGTAGAAATTGAACCCATGAAGTTAGTGAGAGGCCAAGGGTTATCAAAAATGATAGAAGATAACAAAATAGAAGATGAAAAGAAGTTCAGATTTGACAATGAAATAGATATCAAAGATAAAAAAAGTGATTGCAGTATCTCAAGTTGATATTGACCAAGGAGTAATAATAGATGTTTGGTACCAATATATTATTTACTATCTTTTACAAAATTAGTTTCCAAGTTGGATGAATAGCTCTTAGTGTAGGGGACTCAAAATGAAGTGTGAATCCTACATATTGCATGATAGAAAATTATGCAAAAGGAACTATGAATGGGTTTACCTAAAATGTTTGGGATGTGAGGAAGTAAAGAGCTTTTGGAATAGTTTCATGATAAGTATGGAATAGGGCATTTTTCAGCAGAAGAAACTACTCATATGATTTTAAGATCGGGTTATTTATGGCCCACGGTATTCAAGGATACTTTTGAACATATGTGTAGTTGTCATATTTGTCAGACTAGTGCTAATAGAGAAAGACATCCTACAATGCTATTATAACCAATATTCAAGATACACCCCTTCACAAAGTGGGGACTAGATTTTATTGGTCTAGTGAATCCACCATTGTTGACTGGACATACTTTTATTCTCACAGCTACTAATTACTATACGAGTTGGACAAAAGTAGAAATGTTTAGAAATTGCATGGCTAAGGTGGTTAAAAACTTCCTAGAAGAACACACTATTACAAGATTTGGGATGACATTCTCCCTAGTGCACGATAATGGATTAGCTTTTGCACCAATATTCCTAAATCAATGGGAACTTGAAAATCCAGTTATTATCAAGTTCTCTTCAAATTATTATCCACAAGGAAATGGTTAGTTGAATATACAAACAAGAACTTGATCACAGTAATAAGACATTTGCTGAAAGAGGGTCCTAAAGATTGGCATACACAACTCAAATATGCTCTATGGACAGACCAATTCAGGGTCAAGAATGCTTTGGGGACATCTCCATATCTTCTTGTCTACGGGAAAGAGCTAGTATTCTCACATAACGTCAGGATTCCTATTTTGAAATTCATTAGTGGGTATACTGAAGATGCTAACAAAGTACAAATCAGATTGATGAATCTTTTAGAGATGGATGAAAAATGAACAGCTAAGTTTTGGAGCATATAGAAAAACACTAAGCTATCATCAAGAGGTGGTTTGATAAGAGGGCCACGATAAAGTCTTTCAAAATATCTGCCCTTGTTCTACTTTGAGACAAGGCGAAAGAAAAGTTGGGTAGCCACACTAAGTTTCAATGCTTGTGGATTAGTCCTTGTCAAATTGCAAAAATTATGGGATAAAACACTTTTAGGTTGATTCCTTTTAGTTGTGTTTGCTTTTAGTTGCACATTTGTTTTCAAACTTGCATCAGTCCAAGGGATAGGTGCACTCAAGATTTTATCTTGATGTATCTTACTAACTACTCTTTTGGTTCTAATTTTTGGAAGAGGTATTTCTTTGTCAAAACATTTTTATGATTTTGTGTCTTATATCAACTGAGGAATGGATGTTACTTGTGGAAAAAGGGGACTTTCAGTCTTGAATTTAGAATTACAAATCAACAAGTTCCCAAAAATTTGCAAATTTAAAGATCAACTATTTTAGGTGTTTCTGAACCAAATTTGAAGGCAGCAAGGGATGGTCAAAACCCCACTAGTTCAAATTGAAGAATCTTCTCGAAGGAATTGCTAAGATCATTGTTTGGCGTGAGAGTTTCTAAAAGTTCTTAAAAGAGGAATACAAGGGATGTTTACAAAAGATCAAATTCAAGAAATGACACCAATGTCTTGGCCACATATTCTAAGCAAGGTCAGGATATAGAAAGAAAATTAAAAAGTAATAAAGGTGTTAAGAATGAAGGATTCTACAAAGTCTGAGAAAGGTAATCCAATTATTGGGATATGCACTCTAAATAAGCTATCCAATATCAAAACCATTGCTTCACTGAAGAATCAAATGGAGACATATGAGATACGTGAATAAAGTATTCAAAAGCTTACCCAGGACTTCAAATGAAAAGTGATAACCCACTATGAGCCCTTAGAACTAATTCTCTCATCCAGCCAGACAAAGGATTGATAAATAGCTTTCATGAAGATTCCTAACAAATGGATCAGACAGGGTGGAAGATTGTTTCCAAGTTGTTAGAAGTTTTTGATAAGCTACATTCTAAGATGTCAAAGGAAATGGATACACTAAACACACACTAAACTTGGAGATTTGACACTCTGAGGTTTTGACTGTCAAGTGACTTGAAATATGCTAGGAATTTTTAGGATTTAGTTGGTGTTTGATACATATTAGAAGAATTTTTTGTGATGAAGAAATGCCTTCATCATTTCTTCTTTTTTTTTGGGGCTATTTGTTGTGGTTTTCACAATGCACACCCCATTTCACGTAGAAATGGGGACCCCCTTCTTTATTTTTCATCTTTCTAGAACCCTAGTTTAGGATCTGAGTCTTTTTTGGGTTTATCTAGTGTTTCTGGTCAGATGTGGGTCTTGGTTCGAAAACCCAGATCTCAAAAATCAAATTCTAAGAGAATATGTCTCTTTTGCAAAGAAAAAAAGCACACTGGCATACCACCCTAGGTGTGCTAATGTGCCAAAGTACTTAGGAATGGGGCATCACCCTTGGTGATGCACAACTATGCAACAGGGTAGCTATGTAGTTGCATAGCACTAAGAGGTGCTTAGGACCTTGGGTCTATATAACTCAAGAACCCCCCTCTCTCCCTCCATTTGCATTCCAAGATCTTTTACCACTATAGTTGCACACTAGTTGAGGTGGGCATCACCTCCTCCACTCCCCTACCTACACAAAAACATAGAAAACAATGTTAAATCTCCAAAATTGAGGTGTGCTACTGCACACCTTTGTTTTCTCAAAAAACTTAAAAGCATAAAAAAATTCCAAATTAAGGTGTGCAATAGTGCACCTAATTAGGTGTGCTAATGTACACCTTAAACACATTTTTTCAGCACCTAATTTAATATAGGGTGTGCATCAATGCATCCCATGAGGTGCATGGTTGTGCACCCCACATTTTGAAAGGGTAAATGTGTACTAGGTGCACCTCAGAGGTGTGCCAGGTGTGCATTGTTTTTGAACTCCAGGGTCATAAAATTATGTTTCTAGGAATTTGTGTTTGTTAGGTTCTTAGGGTTTTTGTTCATGTCATTATTAGGATTTGATTTAATCATTTTTTCTTCAACTCCAAACTAATGGACATCATTTTATGCAGATTCAATGGCTTCTTCATCATCCTCACTTATAGTAAAGATGGTCCCAAAGCCTCTAGTATTCAAGGTTCAAGGTATTCTAACCAACTAACCATGTCAAGATGACTATTCAGAGATTTGGGACACCAAATTGGGTCACACAAATTTGGGTGCATTCCTGACATTATGTAACAAACCCATAGAAAGATCGATGATGATATCCCCTTTGATTCAATCAGGACAAGTTAACACAGCATTGCATCCAGTTTTAGTGCAGTCCTCAGAATTGATCATGACACTAGTAGAAAGATATGTTTTTGAAGAAAGGGTCATGAAGAGCATGACTGGAGAGATCATCTTGGATCTTTGACCCAACAATATAGAGAAGGTATTCCATATTCCAAGGGTGGATCAATTTATCAGATTAACTTATCTCCAAGCTAAGAGATGGTATAGGCAACATATTGATGAAGCTTTTGAAATCATACAGTCATGATACCTCAATGAGAAGACTCCTCAAGGGTGAAAAGTAGGAAAATTTAATATGACAAGAGGTTACATGAAAGAGGATATTGGATATTTGATCATAATCTTGAGTAGAGTCATGGGTTTTCTAGCTTTTGGACATTTGAACGTATGGATGTTGCATTTCATTAAGACAATCAAGATGGCAAAGATGCTAATTGATTGGGCTTCCATTCTCAGCAAGAACTTGGGTGAGTAGCTGGTGGTGGTGAAGAATAACTAAAAGTTTTACATGATATCATATTTGAAATACCTATTAGCTACGAGAGTGACAGATTATCTTGGGCTTTATAAGAAGGGTATCATGCAAGATGAAAATGCATGGCCTTATATTGTATATCCTCAACTGGTAAAGAAGAAGCTTCAAGAGCAAAGCAAGGAATATAAGATCATAAATGATGCTTTCATATTCACAATAATCTGGTCCATAGAGGGGGATTATGCAAAAAGGATTTCAGAAGAGGTAGTTGGAGCCTACTACATCTAGTTCTAAAAATTTACATATTTTAGGGTAATAGGTACAACTATCAATCCTTAAAATCTCCCTAGGTATCCCAGTGACAGACTCATTCTACTGGAGATCACTCGACAACTCTTGTCTGTATATAGAGTTAGGAAGTAGTACAAAATATGTTGGATATGGTCTATCACTATAGGACATTTCACTGTGGTTCGAAGATAAGACATTTCACCTTTTGAGTGTGAATGGAATCAGTATCCCTTAGAAGAATATAATTCTCCATGACCCTATTTTGATAATATAAAAAGAGTGCAACATCTAGGTGGCAAGACATTTCAGCATGAGGATGCAGTTGAGGATCACTAGATGAACACAATAGACAACTAAAATTTCCTCATAAGACATTATTTTAGGATGATGAGCTATATATGGAAGAAAGTGCTTTGAAGATAAATGTTCAATTTAAGATCATGCAACAAGATATAGAAGATCTTCTTGGTCCATTATTTAATAGGGATAAGATTGGTGACCAGCCTATCATGAATATCAAGATTGACAAAGAAAAACACTCAGACATTAATCACAGGGTGAGAAACATCATCAAATTGACAAAGAATTAGATCAAGAGACCTTTCGAACTTGATCCAATTCCTCAAATAGTAACCTTCCATGCTCAATCCTACCTAGGGAAAGGTCGAGGAGCTAAGGTCATAATGCCTACATTTATAACCTAGTCACTAATGAGGCTAGAGATAGTGCACAAACTAAATAGACTAGTTGGGTATTATAGGGATCAAAAGGGTAAAGGAAAGAGGGAGATAACTTCTCCTCAATGAGCTGAGCCAGAAGAGGAAGAGACTCGGGCACCTCCATAGCAAGGAGAAGAAAATTAACAAGGGTTGGAGAATGTGGAACCTGCACAAGCTCAAGATGATCCTCAAATGTTGCTAACTAAACAAGGACAAGGAGAAGCTGAGATTGAAATAAAAGAAGTGCCTTCACAAGAAGTACAATCCTCCCCCTCTGTGCCTAAGAAGAGAAATATCAAGACTCTGGTAAAGGGGAGAGAAAAGGTCACTAGGAAAGTGATTCCTTTTCCATCAGTTCTCGAATATATCCTAGAATATGTAGAAGAAGAAGATGATGAGGATGAAGAGGAAAATTTACCTTTGAACTGAAGGACTCATCTCACAAGAGCCATAGATTCAGAAAGGAGAAGAATCTCCATAATCACACCACCATCTATCTCTAACCAACCCATTCAAACTACAATGTCAAAAGATGAAATACCACAGTGGCTAGATGAGCAGGATGTTGAGGGCACTAATTTCTTTTAGATGTTAGATTTTGATTTCATACCCATTTGTACTAAATTAGTTTGGGATAAGATAAGAGACACTCCAAGAAATCAACTTGAATAGGAGGATTGGTGTATACTACCACCTAAACCACAATGACCTGAGGTAGCTCCATCATCCCCAATACAAGTTAGATTTTGTGTAGATAAGTGATCGGCTACCCCTCTTCCTCCAAGTATTGAACGAGAACAACTTCAAGTAGAGCAAGAGGAAGAGCCACAACAAGCATACATCGAGGAAGTGTCTAAGGAAGGGTAGATAAGTGAGAAACTCTAGCAAAATTCCCAAGACACAGAGGTAAGGATTATGAATTCTATAAACACAAAGACTCCCAATGTAGATCTCATGCAAAACTAGAGGACTCCTAAAAGGGGAGATAAGGGTAAGGGCATAACTAAGTAGACTCCTTCATACTTAAAAGGAAAATCTTTGTTGGAGCATATCCCAATATGGCTAAGGAAGGAGGTTATTAGAAACAAGAAGCAGCAATTCACTATAGAGGAAGAAGATAGGATAGAATTGATTGAAGTCCTAAGGAAACCTGAATCACCCCTAAAAGATGCACGAGCATTAGCCTTTATCATGAGTGATCAGATCTAAGACTTATTTTCTCATGTAGCTATCCCTTCTTCACATTCAAATGTTGAAGAATTGACTTCAAATCAGATCAGGGAGGTTATTCTTGTGAAATGTACCTTGGATACTGCTAAACTGATGGTTACAATATGGATTAAAGAAGTATTTACGAGCTTGGAACAAGATGGGGCAGAATTAATAACACTTTGGTGATAAAATGAGATCCTAAAGGATATCTAAGAGAATTTTTTGGTCCCTTAGATCCTAAAAACCCTGAGGAAACCTTGGCAACAACAATCCAGAGAAGAGATAGGGGTATAGGCCAATTGGATCCATTTTTGAAAGCTTGTCAGCAATGGCAAGACAGTTTTGAGGAGAAAGGTATACAAATTATACAAGGAAATCTGAAGCTACTACACCATATGTAGAATAATATGGATAGGCTAGTCACCATTTTAAATCAAGATTTTGGTTTGATGGATGAAGTACATACCTTGGGCAAGAATTTGCAAGCATTACAAGAAATTAAAGGCCAAAGGTATTGGATGTTGATGGAAGTATATAATGTAGAGGAATTAAATAAAATTGATGATTGGATAGAGAAAATTGCGGATGGAAATAAAGTAATGGAGACATTATGTGCGGAGATTCTCAAGCTCAAGGATCAAACCAAAGAGCAAATTTTGGAAACAAAGAGGCATTATAGTGATGCATGTTTACACATTTTTTAGGATGATTCCAAGTAGAAGTTGATATTGGTAGAGGTAGTAGTTGAATAAATCTAGAAAACTTTTGAAGAGGCTACTAATGATGATGACATTAGGCAAGCATTCAGAATAGAAGAGGTGCTATTAGAGTTGGATGTAAAACTTGGAAATTTTTCAGAGACTCATATCAAGGTAGGAAACTACAAGAAAAAAGTGAAAGTCAAATATGAAGCCTTAGATTTTTCAAATGTAGTTCAAGTCTCTGAGATCATCAAGAAATTCAAGGGAAAATACCCAAACAAAGCTCTCATATAAAGGGGAACAAAACCTAGAAGCTAGAATTTCAATTTTGACACTTGGTGAAATTTTTATTTGAACATGCCTCTAAGGTTCACTAGTGCACTGTTGTGCTAGGTGTGTAGGTTCGCCAAGTATGTAAGTGCACTTTTTTAGTAGTGTTCTAGAATATTTTGAAGAATTCGAGGGTGCTCCAATAGTTAACTGCTAGTTCTAAAATTAGAGCTTTACATGCATTGGAAATGCATTCTGGTAGCAGTTTAAATCTGAAAAATGCTTGGTGAAGATCTAGCTTCTATTTTTAGCATTTCCAAACACTCCTACATCAACTAATGGCTCTCTCTTTCTTATTTTCTAATGCTTTCTTTTTTTAAAGACATGTAAAGGCTCATAGATCCATTTAATGATATAGAAAAGCATGGAATCCTACTTAGCACCAATTAGATAGTTAGTTTGTACATAAATAGATTTGTTTTATTAATTTAGAAGCATATGATTGCATAAAGATATGTCTCACTCTCAACACAAATTGAGGAGAATATTTCTTATAAATTTAGGAATGTAATATTTATTCTAGGTCACCATTATTTTGATGCAATAACATATGATGTTGGTGCTCGCATTTGGAGTGTACTAATTCTTGCCTTAGTGTGTTTTATTTTGTGGATGTATGTTCATGAAGTGTAATTAAGCCCATTTTTTTATTGCATTGTTGTGCTTGTGCGATCTTTTAATTCCAGTGTTTTATATGGGTCTACAAATTCTACTGACATACTTAGTTCGAGTAGAGATCACCATATTATTCTTGCATAGCTTTTCATCTCGCATGAGCGCACTTTTTATGGCCTTACGATTTGATGAAAAGTGAAACATCTTACAGTTACTGAATTCCCATCGATAATTGCATCAATGGAATTAAAGAAGCACTGCTCCTATTTTCATTGGTTACCCACTGATCTTTTCAAAAGTTTAACTCGCAAATGCATTATTTTTGTGACTTATGTCCATTAGAATTTTTATTTTCATGTTATTTTCTTAAACTTCTTGTTACTTTATCTTTGTTATTTTCTTTACTAATTCCTTGTTAAATTAGGAATTCATATAGTTGCATTATTAGGTTGCATTCATCATAGAAAATTTTAAAAATTAAAAAAAAAAATATTTTTGTGTGTTTTATTCTTTTGAAATAGAAAAAAAATTCTACATCTTATTTGAATTGTTAAATGAACTAGCAAAGGCCTCCTTGTGAACACTCACATTTATCTTCAACTGAGGGGATTCCAATAGGTCATAAGATCACCTAGAACCTTGGATTTGATCTCATATTAGCTTTTCAAGAGAGGAGTTTGAAACAATTCCTACCGTTAAGCATTGTGCAAAATGACATCTCAACACCTCTAGAAAATGAACAAAATACTAAACCAAGTTGTGCTACTTTTTTAATGGAAGAGTAATTAATTATTTTTCCTAAAGCCAATATCTTTTTCTTCCTTTTTATATTATATATTGAATGGAATTAAATTATACACCATTATTCATTAAATTTTGTTTTAAAACTAGATCTTCCATGTAATGATGGAAGATTTACTTTGGCCATGATGCCAATGCATTGTGTTTGATGGCATCATGATATTTTATCAACTCATGTCATTCTTCTACTTGTAGACATTCTTCAAGTACCAATTGAGCCCACAGTTGATAAATGGTCTAATTTACATCAACCATGACCTTCATCTTTGTTTGAATAGAAGCTGAGATTAGGAACTTCCTAATTATGACTTCAATCTTTTTTATATCTTCTATTTTGCCTAATTATGAATTCAATAATTATGACTTGAGTTGTCACTATTTACCTCAAAGAGTATCAAATATAATTAGCCAAATATATCTCATTGAGACTAATTTTCATTCATTATGGATTGCAACTAGTGAGAAATATTCATTGATGGGATGTTTGGTTATTCTCAATGAAGTTTTGAATGGCCAAAGTCATGCTTGTGTAGAGAAAATATATGCTAGCGCATATACTTAACCACTATCTTATAAGCTATCTCTATGCTCCAATTATGTTTTGTACATGACAATATGTACTCCTACAACTAAAATTTGAAAGGACAATACAAGATTAATTGACAAAATGGAATATTTATGTCTTATAATCAAAATTTGAGTTGTGCTTCTCTTTTATCTTTATTAGGCATCAAATTAACAATGACAATTTTCTTTCTATATTTATATTTCAATTATTCTTAATGTTTTCTATTTTCTTTTTATTTTAAACCATCCAATTGAATTCCATTTACACTTCACATTTATTGCACCCTTGTCATGTAAATGCTAATGTACTTCAAATAGCTTTAAATTTCTAAGAATAGAACCCTGTAGACAATTATATGTGAATGATAACCAAAATAGATTGATTTGATAACAAAAACACGTGTCCACATAGATGCCACAACTATAAAGGATACACTGATATCAATTGGCATTTGTATGAAAAATGATTTGTAACAGCCATTTACAGACATTTGTAAGATGTGTCAAATCTTTGTCCCTTCCATGACATTTCCTATATTATTGAGCTTTACATGTCTAACTTGGTCATGTAGCCTCTGGGATTACTTCAACTAACTCCACTCTCAAGATGTTTTAAAGATAAACACATATTTGACTTCTTTTTCCTATGGTCTTCAAAAGCAGATGAGCAATTGAATCCTATTCACTAAACCAGCTAGAAAAAATGGATAAGCCACTCATTATTATACTTTCATAAATATAATTTGTAATATGGTTATATTAAAAAAATTAGACTCTAATGTCCCATGGTAGTTTGTACATAGACCATCTACCCACTGAATTTACAGATCAGTCATGTATAACTAATCTTCACTGTGGCAAAAAAGAACTGATAATATTCTTAGTAGTAAAAGGACCTCATTGGACAAGCAATAATTTTTTTAATAATAATTTAGCTATTTGTCGCAATCGTAATGACTTGCTCCAATGGATAACCATCGCTCCTACAACACAATTGTCACATACCCATCACACTTATGACACCCTGTTCTAATAGATAGTCTTTTCTCCCACAACATAACTACCACATACCCATCACACTTGTGATGACCTATTCCAATGGATAGTCATAAACCATTTATATTTATATTTCAATTATTCTGAATGTTTTCTATTTTCTTTTCATTTTAATCCATCCAATTGAATTCCATTTACACTTAACATTTATTGCATCATTGTAATGTAAATGCTAATGTACTTCAAATAGCTTTAAATTTCTAATAATAGAACCCTATAGCCAATTATATGTGAATAATAACCAAAATAGATTGATTTGGT
Source organism: Cupressus sempervirens (assembly GCA_028749045.1). Lineage (NCBI taxonomy): Eukaryota > Viridiplantae > Streptophyta > Pinopsida > Cupressales > Cupressaceae > Cupressus > Cupressus sempervirens. The sequence goes on from CM053793.1 coordinate 594,551,188, forward strand.
AATAAAAGCATGCATCCACATAGATGCCACAACTATAAAGGATACACTAATATCAATTGGCAGTTGTATGACAAATGATTTAAAATAGCCATTTAAAGACATTTGAAAGACGTATCAAATCTTTGTCCCTTATATAAAATTTCTTATATTATGGAGCTTTGCATGTCTAACTTGGTCATGTAGCCTATGTGATTGCTTCAAATGACTCCACTCTCAAAATGTTTTAAAGATAAACACATATTTGGCTCCTTTTTCCTATGGTCTTCACAAACAGATGAGCACTCAAATCCTATTCACTAAACCAAATAGAAAAAATGGCATAAGCCACTCATTATTATACTTTGATAAATATCATCTATAATATGCTTATATAAAACAAATTAGACTCTAATGTCCCATGGTATCTTGTACATAGAACATCTGCCCACTAAATTTACAGGTTGGTCATGTATAACTAATCTTCACTGTGGAAAAATTGAACTGATAATATTCTGAGTAGTAAAAGGACCTCATTGGAGAAGAAGTAAATTTTTTTAATAATTTAGCTACCCATTTCAATTGCAATTACTTGTTCCAATGAATAGCCATCACTCCCACAATACAATTTTCACATACCCATCACACTTGTGACACCCTATTCTAACAGATAGTCTTTGCTCCCATAGCACAACTTCCACATACCCATCACACTTGTGATGACCTATTCCAATGGATAGTCATAACTCCAACAACATAGCTATCACAAAGTTTTGCAATTATGATGATGGACTGAAGGCTTAAGCTATTGTAATTATGACGGTCTACTATCAAAATTGGGATGACATGAAGATGAACTCTTTCCCTTTCCTTCTTCCAAGTTATGATAGTTTTATCCATTACAATTGTGATAGACACCCTTTCCATCACAAGTTGTGACAAAAAATTTTGGCACCCATCTGAGGGAGACAATTTGTGGTACTATCACTTGGGCGATGGGTGGCTATTAGCTATCACAATTCGGGACCAAATGTAATAGTGGCTAGATGATTAGTTTGACACCCAAGAGGAACCACAGTGACCCTAATGATATTTCAAATTCATTTCTAACAAGGGCACCATACTAGAAGCACCAAGATTCCCCTTCTTCAACCCATCAAAAGTCATTTTATTCTAGCCTTTAGGCAAACAATCCCATCTTGCATTCTTCCTATTCTCTTTGATCATATATTATGGGATGTTAGAAATATTAACAATATTCCCCTTATCAAATCCCACCTTGCCTTTGAAATTTCTATGATAATTTTCAACCTCATTAAGTTTGATTATGTCAACCAGAATAGATGGTGTTCAAAAAGTTTCCTTGAACACCCTTTTTTGTTCTTTCCAAGGGTTCCACAAAAAATAAGGAGAAAGTAGCAACCAGAATCCTTTATTCATGGGTGATTTACAACTTCTCCACATAGTCCATAACTTAGACACTATACTTGGAAATATTCACAATAAGTTCCAAATTTGGAAAATAAATATCCAAGTATCCCAAGCATAAGGAAATTGCAAAAATATGTGATATGTAGTCACAAGAGCCCCCTCATAAAAAAAACACATATTAGTAAAATGCAAACCTCTTTGCATAAGATTATTGATCATAAATTATCCTTGAAGCCACAAAAAAAAACCACGTGTGCTTCATTCTCAAATAACCCAAATAGGTTCTGTCATAACTAGCACAATGAAATTGAGCTCAATCATAAAATAGGGTCAAGAACTATTAGGTCAACTTAGCTTCCATTATACCAATAATCCAAGACTTGTGACCTATACCAATGAATTAATCTTTCCTTGAAAGGCTCTAGCATCAACAAAGTCGAGATCAATGCCTTAAAAATCCACTTTTCTTCCTAAAAGTCTACACTATGGCCATTACCCACCTTCCATCTAGATGAAGACATAATTAACTCTTTCCCCTATTGGATACCATTACATATGCTAAAACCATGAGCTAGGTTGTGGGAATCCAAGAAATCTATAATGTTCATATTATTGATAAGGTACTCACTCTTTAGGATTGTATTCCAATCTTTTTTATCTTCCAAAATGCACCAAATTTGTTTGGCCATGAGGGCTAAGTTTAGCAGTTTGATAGAATGAATTTCCAGGCATCCATTTACTTTAGTATTATATAATTTGATGTGGTGCAAGGTAGGATAATCCCCAAAGGATATTTCCTAACCCCCAAAAAATAACCACACAATGAAATATAAACAATAACACAGAGATCTGATACCAATTCAAATTCTTTATTCATAAAACAACTCACTACAATCAACATGTAAGGCTATAAGGCCTTCCCAATTATGACCAAATAAAAATAAATCACAATATTTCTTCAATATCTCTCAATATTTCATCATGATTTCTACTTCAGAACAAGCTCCTTATATAGCCAGCTAAGCCACAAGTGGGCTAGTCAAGCATTTAATTATAATATAGGTCCACCTTTGAAGAGTAAACCAAAACTATATAAAAAATGAAAAAAAAAAATGAAAATTTACATTTAGGCCCAAACATTACCCAGTAACATTTCCCTCTCTTAACAAGATCCCTTTTCACCATACGAAATCGCACTAGACAAAAAAATCCTCACGTGGAAAACTGCCAAAAATTGATACCCGAGAAAAATTGTGATATCTCCTCACTCCAATTGAACTAGAACTTTTTATTTGAACTATAAGTATTAATTTAGGTCCTCTAAAACCTATTAAGTGCAAAAAGTCTGATTCACAAAGGATAAGTGTGCATCCATCCCAAAATTCATATACAAAAATCTGTCATGAAAACTGATAGAAATTGATACTCTAGGAGAATTTCCATATCTTCCAATTCATAATGGACTAAGGCTTGAGAAATTAACTAGAGATAGTACTCTAGGCCCTATTCAAGCATTGAAATTTTCAACCTTTTAGTCATTGCAAAAAATTAGTTACATCACCCATAATAGGAACACAAAAACTAGAAAATAAAACTCCAGTTGCAAGGTAAAATGGACTCTAACTTCAACATGGTAAATCCAATCTCTATTATCTCATGAGGAAAGGTTACCCAATGTGTCTCCAAATCATCCCTAACCATTAAAATAATAAATCCATGGATGCACCTACATCAGACTCCCCAGGTAAATAAAAAAGTATGTCCTATACATTGATGCCCAAAGAAAGATCTGCAACAAACTTCATCTTTACCAAAGGCTTCCACTTAATCAAAGTAAATAAAAAAATCTAAAAATAAACCACCTATGATTCATCCACTAAAACATTAGAATCAAATAAATCTCAGAAATCCAATCAACATGCTCACTCCTAAGAATAAATTGAACATAATGCTTCACCAAGAATCTCTACAACTGATCACAAACACCAACAACACTATCCTCAAACATATACTCCATGCTAGAAAAATCATGTAACTTTGAAACAAAGTTAGAGACATGTAAGTTCAAATACCTAGTAAGAACAACATGTAAATCCTTAGCCATGTCAACCATAGGAAAATCAAAAACATACATATCTGTAGTATCGTATAGATCCAAAACCAAATAAGCAACTAGTGAATCCACACCAGCAACATCAAACTCCATATCAATAGGAATATGTAACCCCTTAGAAACATATTCTAAACTCTCAAAACCAACTATCTCATTGCTGACAATAAGATGCTCTACAACATATAACTCATCACTGATAGCAACTTGATTATCCACGACCAAGTGCTTTGCAATTTCCATGTTAGACCCAACCAACTGATCATGAAAAAAATCTCCATCCCAATATCAGCAAGGTTAGGAATATCCTTAGTAAAAACCTCAATTTTATCTATAGGTTTCACATCATAATCTACAAATTGATTAACAAAACCAATTTCTTCATGCTTGACCTTGTTATTCCCTCTTCTCTCTTGAACAAGTCTCTTAACCTACCAGACAACTCTATTCTAAATTAGTAGATTCCAGCTCTAGTAGTATATAAATTTCTTCTTCTTAGGTTCTTCAAATATTTTAGAAAAAGAAGTATCCACAACAACATCCTCATAAGCTATTGTCTTATTAATCCTCCTCTTCACTATATTGCAAATATTCACAATCATCTCAAGGTCTAATCCTCTCGAAGCCATCTCCCAAGATCTTCACAAACTCTCTACAACAAATCCTTCTCACATTCCTTGTGCAAACCTTGAATTTTTTGCAAGTTAGATCACAACCTACCACCTTTCTCAAACAATCAAGAAAAAAATCACAAGTCTAGGAATATAGATCTACAAACCACAAACTCTTTGCGATCATGCCTCAATAAGATCAACTTTCCATCTTTGCATCCATCAATCCATTTGCAATTCCTCTACAATTACAAGTTAGATCTAAGATCTTCCACCTCACAACCTAGGACTCCAAAAAGAATAATCCACCACAAGATCAATATCATCTTACATCAACTCTCTCAACCCAAGTCCTGGTGCAAACTACCTCAACTTCGTGATCTGTCAACACACTCAAGAACAAATGTGGTCTATACCACCTAACGTAGTGCAAGGTAGGAGAATTCCCAAAGGATATTTCCTAACCCCTAGAAAATAACTACACAATGGAATATAAACAATAAAACATAGATCTAATACCAATTCACAACTCTTTATTCATAAAACAACTAATTATAATCAATGTGTTAGGCTATAAGGCCTTCCTAGTTATGGCCAAATACAAAGAAAATACAATAGTTCTTCAAGATCCAACTCAAATCCTAGCTAGACCAAATCTATAATATAATAGCAATCTAGTAGAAACCTCCAAGATCTCAACATGTTTTTGCAAGCCACCAAGCAACCTCTTTGTTTCTAAACCACAATCACTAGCTCTTCTCCCAATTCGCTATCTCAACTACTCCTCTATTGATGATATAGAATCCTCCAAAGACTGTTCCACAATCATCCTCCAATGATCCACACTTATTCTATCATCTCATCATCATGATTTCTACTTCAACACAAGCTCTTTATATAGCCATCCAAGCCATAAGTTGTCTAGTCAAGCATTTAATTACAATATAGGTCCACCTTGGAAGAGTAAACTAAAACTATGACGAACATGAACAAAACTAAATGCCAAATTATATTTAGTTCCATACATTACCTAATAACATGTTCCTCTCTTAACAAGATCCCATTTCATCATAAAAAATCATGCAAGATGAAAACTCCACATGTTTCACGCGAAAAACTATCAAAAATTAATACCAAAGAATCATGATATCTCCTCACTCCAATTGAATTAGAACTTGTTCTTTAAATTGAAGGTATTAATTTAGGTCCTCTACAACCCCTTAAGTGGAAAAAGGTTGAATCACAAAGGATAAGTGTACATTCATCCCAGAAGTCATGCATAAAAACCTCTCGCAAGAACTGACAAAAATTTATACTCGAGGGGAATTTCCATATCTCTCAATTCATAATGAAACTAGAGATAGTACTCTAGGCCCTCTTCAATCCCTAAAATTTTTGGCCTCTAAATAATTGCACAAAATTAATTACATCACCCACAAAAGGCACACAAAAACTAGAAAATACAACTCCAACAGCAAGGTAAAAATGGCTCTAACTTCAACATCATAACTCTGATCTCTATGCTCTCATGACGAAAGGTTCCCCACTGTGTTTCCAACACATACCTAACCATGAAAATTATAACTCTACCAAAATCTGAACTCAATGCTCTTGCATCATAACTTATCCTAAGAAACTAAAGCCAACCTTTTTTTATCCTCAACTCTAGACCAAAGAATAACCCTTTGGATTTTTTAATAGAATCCACGAACTTACTCTATAATTCGTAAAAGTTGAGAGCATAAATCAAAAAATAATTGAAAGGTAGACCTAAGAAGTTGGATTTTCCTTGCCTTGTTAAGGAGGGCCCATTTTCCATCCATCCAACTTTTCATTTAATCTATAGACTAGCTTCACCCAGAAAGCCTCTAGAGGTTAAAGCCCTAAAGTAAGCGCAAGATAGGATGCAGACATATTTCTAATTTTACAATCCTTTATCCTAGAAATCTTCTCGTATCTAGGAATAGATATGTTGATAAAAAAGATTGAACATTTTTCCCAATTAATCAATTGTCTTGAGGCCTTACTATACACTTGGAGACAATCTTTGAAATTCCTTTCCTCCTTTAGCAAAGATTCCCCCATCATAACTATATCATCAAAAAATTTATCATGATAGCAGAAAACCATGATATTTTGAATAGTTGGTTGTGTGTTTCACCTCATGGACTTTGATAATTGAATCTAGAATTTGTATACCTAGCACAAACCCATTTTGGTGAGGTAAAATGATTGAAGATAAAATAGTCAATAATATTGGGCCTGACACCTTGAAAAACACCTTGTAGATGGAATTACATAAACTAATTGGTATAAAATCTTCCACCACTCTAGTACCCTCTCATTTTGGGATCAACACTATGAATGTCAATTTGAGTTCTTTAAGTAGTTTTTTGGATCCAAAAAATTCTTTAACTACCGAATATACCTCCAATCCCATTGTTGAAAGAAAAACATTTGGAAACCATCAAGACTAGGGGACTTCTCTCCTTCAAAAGTAAAAACTTCCTTTTGAATTTCATCCACAAAGGGAATAACAACAAAAATCTTATTATTGTTGTCATCTAGAATTGATGTGATGGAAACTAGGAGTTGCAACTGACTAATTAGACAAAAATGGTTCACATCTCCTATTTAATCACATTTTCATATTAACACATCCCATTTTCTAAATTCACTAATTCTGATCTTTTTTCCCAATTTGATTATCATTAAAGTATATCCTGACAATATCATTCATCATTCACATCCCCTTTCAAATTGATTGTAGATAATTTTAGAATCAATTTCTACTCTATCCAAACTTTTTAGAATCAACCCGAAACAATTTCAACATCATCAAAATCTTCTCTAATCAATTCAAATCATCCCAAACCAACCCATAATCATCCCAAATCAACTTGGAATCATCCCAAGTCAACCTAGAATCATCCCATATCATCCCTATTCAACCCAAAACATGTCAAAACACCCCTAATCAATCATCATCTATCCAACCCTAGGCATTTTTGTGTCCCTCTGTGCCTTGGCAATCTATCAAACCTATCAAATTTGACCTTAGCATTCTCATGTCCCTTAGCACTAGGTTAAAACCAATTCTTATCATCTAATCATTGATATTGTTGAGTATCTCACTGTTAGATTGTAACATTATCCAATCAATTTAACAACATTAACAATGTTTGTCAATGTTATTATAATCAATCTTATCAATCAATTTCAATCTTGTGGCCTTTACAATGTCTACTAAAAGTTGCATGTCCTTAGTCCATGTCATGTGTCCTTGGCGTGCCATCAATCCTAATGAATCAATCAATTTGATCATGGATTTGATCTACCCACCATTGTCCTAATTGGTCTACATAATCACCACATTTTATCAAAAGGGTAATATCACATTTATTTCATCAAATTGGCCAATCATTTACTAATTTGTCCTATAGGATTAGTTAACTCATAATCTAATCCTATGACTTTTCAATCATTTTCATCTTGCGTTACTAAATATTCTTACTAACTAACATGTTCAATTAATTAATTGATTCATCTTCACAAACTATGGGAATTATTAATTCCCTAAGTCCTATTTTCCACCTCTAATTTCTATTTTACTAATTTCCATTTGTGTGGAATTATAAATTTTTAATTCAAATATTCCACCTAGTCTTGACATATGGATATCCTAAATCATAGGTTCTCTTCCTACACTTGGCTAATATGTGTCATATTTGACATATATTATTCCTTGCACATTACTATAATAAGCCACCTTCGTCATTGATTCTTGTCAACAAGTGGTTGTGCTATGTCATATGCACGTCATAGATTCCTTTCCATATTTAGCTATATTGACTTATGTGTGTCATAGAATCCTATATGTGGCATCTTGCATCATATTTGTCATAGATACTCTAAGGAATATCATGCCAAGTTGCACATTTGAATTGACAAGTGTCCATCTCCTCATTGAAGTCTCACCTCTTACATTTTGGTTATAAATTGAGCCATCTTGCACTCATTTTTGAACTTCAACCCCTATCCTTAAGATCATCTCCTTGCTAGCTTTCATAGTAGCTACATACTCAGCTTTAGTGGTTGAAAGTGCATTAACCTTCTGCAATCTAGAAATCCAACTAATTGCAAAACATACCCTACAGTACTCCTTGTATCAACATCTCCTGCTAGGTCAAAGTCAAAAAGTCCACTCAGAGTAGAACTAGATCCTATGAAACATAATTCCTTTGTAGTATCACCTCTCAAATATTGAAGTATCCATTTGAAAGAAGTCCAATGTTCCATACCCAAATTACTCATATACCTGCTAACAACTCCCACTGCATGAGCAATATCTGGCCATGTGCATATCATTACATACATCAGACTACCAACTATTGATGAATACGGGATGTTAGACATTTTATCTACCTCTTCCTATGCCTTTGGGAAAATTTCCTTAGTCAATTTGAAAGCCAAAGGTGTACTGAATGCTTTTGCATCTTGCATATTAAATCTTTTCAACACCTTCTTTATATACTCACTTTGGGAAAAAAATCAAGGTTCTATTTTTAATGTACCGTGTGATCCTCATACCAAGTATTTTCTTAGCAGTACCCAAATCCTTCATAGAAAATGACCTTGCTAATTTATGTTTAAGTTCATTTATCAATTGCATATTAGACCCAGCAACAAGCATGTCATCAACATAGAGTGAGAAAATAATGTAACTCTCATTATCCAATCTCTTAAAATATACATAGTGATCAAAATGACATCTATGGTAACCTTGTTTTGCCATGAAATTATCAAATTATAAATACCATTGCCAGGGTGCCAGCTTTAGGTCATGTAAACTCTTCCTTAACCTATACACCAAATTCTCCTTACCCTTGTCCTCATATCCCTCTGGTTGCTACATGTAAATTTCAACTTCCAAATCTCCATAGAGAAAGGTTGTTTTCACATCTAGTTGTTCAAGATGCAAGTCATCTATAGCAACAAGACTTAGTATAGTTCTAATTGAATTCATTTTTACAACAAGGGAGTATATTTCATCAAAATCTGTACCTTGTTTCTCTACAAAACCTTTTACCACAAGTCTGACCTTATACCTTTTTTTTCCTCCATCTTCCTTCTTTAGCCTATAAACCCATTTTTTAGGAAAGGATCTTTTCCTTTAGGTAAAGGGACTAAGTCCCAAGTCTTATTTTTTAACAAGGAGTCCATCTCCTCTTTCATGCCTAGTTTTTGTTACTATCTGGCATCTACCTATATTGCCTCTTTATACTCCTTTGGCTCACTAGAATTAGTCAACAGAATAGAGTATAAAAAAGGAGAAAACCTTTCATGAGGTATACTTAACCGAGTATAATGTCTAACACTTACAAGAGTTGGTGGGATAACCTATTGTTGCTAAGCATCAAATACCAGTGGCATTTCTTTTTCAAGAGTCTCATCCAAAACCACATAGTCTTCTTTCACTTGTTCATGCTTCTTTTCTTGAAATAGTTCTTTGTACATGACCCTCTCATTGAATATAACTATAGACACCTAAAAACCTTTAGAAAATAAAGTATTTTTATTTTCTGAAAAATTCCTGATGACATCATCATTTATCAATTAATTAATTATTTAATTAATTTATTTATTTTTATGCCATTAAATCCCTTTATGTTAATTAAAAATATTTAATTAAGGAATCCCTCCCAAAAATGTTTAAATCTTATTTAAACATTATTTCCTTATTTATTAATTATTTAATTAATAAATTGACCAAAAAATCAAAAATAAATAAAAAATTTGTTTTTTGCCCAAAACTTGGCCAATTTCCTTAAGACCACTAACCTCTTCCAAAATCTTCTAATCCTTCTTTAATTTTGATTAAAGGCTAATCCCATAATTTCCTACCCCTAATCCCAACTCAAAATATTTAATTAAGATTAAATATTAATCCTCATGTTTATTAAAAAAGTTTTAATAAATATCTCCTCAACCCAAACCCTTGAAATAAATAAAACTTTATTTATTTCCTAAAAATCTAATTTATCCTCATCCTAAAAAGTTCTAGACTCTTCTAGAAAGTCTTCATCCTCATCCTAGGAAGTTCTAGACTATTCTAGAAAGTCTTTATCCTCATCCAAAGTCTAGACTCTTCTAGAAGATGTCTTTAAACCTAATCTTAATCCCCTCCTAACCTTGTCATATTCCCTAAACATGGGTTAAAAGTTACTAACCCAAGCCAAAGTTAACAAATATCTCCTCCTTCACCCACCCTCATTAAATGCCATCCACTTGCCTATCCCTAAGCTAATCCTAAACCATCCTAATCCATCCTCTAATCATTTGCACAAGCCTAAGCAAGATTAAAACCTTCCTAATCAAGCCCAAGTCGAAATTCCTCTCATCTCCCTCAAAATATCCCAACCATAAAACTTTATGAAGCCCACTAGGCCATAAATGACTCTTCCAAGCCCTTTTATTGCTCTTACAAGTCATTATGAGGGTCTTTATGAAGATTTTATCCTTTGAGCCTCCTTTGTTGACTCATCCTCCCCCTTTCCTCCATCCTCTCACCCTGTGACATGTGTCACTCCCTGATTGGCTGTAAGGGAGCACAATCCATGTTCTCTCCTCTCATGCAATATGAGCTCTCCATGAGCTTTTCCCCATCCTTGCATCTTAGCCCTCAAACCCTCAAGTCTCTTGCCTATAAATTGGATCCTTCCCCTTTGCAAAATAACACAAATCCATGAAGTAAAGTCATAATACCATTTTGAGAAGCCATTTTACATCAAAACCATACACTCACACCCAAATTCCAACTCCATTTGAAGCCCTTTTTGAATCATAAAGCTTGAGCATACATCCTATCTATTTAGACAGAGCTACTTAACAAGAGAGCTTCTCATTGAGAGAGCCCATTAATGGTTCATATTCTCAATTGAGAGCTCATCTTAGTCTATCTTAAAGTTTATGAATTTTTTTTAGTTTGTAGAAGCTTTATTTAAATTTGGTTTCTATTAGCGTACTAACATTGCTCATATACATTTTGGCACGCCCGGTGGGACCCTGCATGGGTCATCTTCATTAGCTTTTTTAGTCAAGTTTTGTATGTCATTTGCTAATTTTGTCTAATTTTTCTTGTTTTTGTGATTGGTAGGATTGTATAAATTGGTTTTGTAGGTCCACATGAGCATGAAGAAGACAAAGGAACTCATAGTCTATCTCATAGTATTTGCAGATTTTTCAAGCTTATAGGTGGACAAAGCACTTGGAATTCTTCTTCCTCTTCTTGTCTATATTCTTCTTATTCCATCTACTTCTTCTTCTTCTTCTTGTGGGAGATCTTGGCCATTTTTTTTAAGGAAGAAAAATCATACACACTTCTTTTTAGTGCTTAAAATGAACCCCCAAATCATACTTAAATCCATTAAAAAATTAAAAATTTGCAAAAAAGAAAAAATATTTTAACAAGTGAAACTAAACCAATCCAATCATTTGCATCCTTGCAACATCAAGGTTTTAGATGCATTCATGCAAAGTTAGGAACACTTCATTTTTGGGAATTTAAAAAGAACTTCAAGTTTCCATTTCAAAAGGTTCAAAATCAACACTAAGTGCACATTAAAATCTAAATCAAACTCAAAGAATCAATCAAGGATAAAATGAACCTCATTTGCAAATATTTTAAAGTTCTTTTAAAAATCTCATGAAAAATAAGAGTCCTAAATGGTTGCCAAAAATTGTCCTAAAAGCTTTGTTATTTGTTCCAAACAAATGTCTTGTTGCAAAATCTTGAATGTTTCTTAAGTTTTTCATGCATCAAAACAATCTAGGAATATCATTTTTGGGCTTAAAATATGCAAACTAGAACACAAAATCTTGAATGAAAACCAAAGTTCAAAGAGTCATTTTCACTTTTGAGTCCAAAAAAATCTTGAATGATCTAAGGTTAAAACAAAGCACTTCAAAGTTCTTAAAACAACACACAAAATCTCAATCTTGAATGCTCAAAGGAAAAAACTTGAATGTTTAATCACTTGTCTTTGAATGCATGTTGCCAAAATCACTCTTGAGTGCCATGGATTAAAATCAAGTTTGTTTTTTTTATGAATGCATGATTAAAACAAAAAATCCAATCTTGAATGTCATAGATCAAATAATCATCTTTTGGGGCATAAAAAGAATCCACATTTTTGAAATCTTCTAAGTTATAAAAACTAATAAAGACACTTTGAGTAAGTTTGTAGTTGGACTCACCCTCTTTAATCACCCATCAATTTAACCATTGGTTGCAATCTCACCGCCATCTATGGGGATGGGTCTACCTAAGAGGGTGTTAAGTGCTCCACAAAGATCAAACTCCACTCACTTGGATCTTTAGTGGTTTTTCTAAGTTAGAAAATTCCTTGAATGCGCATTAATCTCACTCACACTTCATTTGGGCATAAAAATTGGACAAATCTTGATGTGGAGGGCCTCCAGGCATGCGCTTGGCAATTGAGTGTCACACATCTTTATTTTGGGCTTAAAAAAAACTCACACTCAATCTTGAATGCCTAAAAATCAATGAACATTGCATGGTTTGGACACATTTTCAATGATGCTCGCATTTCTTATGTTGACAATCTCTTGACTTTCATTATGCTGACGATGTTGTCAAATTGGAATGAACATTGTATGCCATAATCACAAGTGTCTTCAATCATAGCTTACAAAATCTAAATCATCAATTGGAATAAACGTGTGTCTTTTGAAGCCCAAGATCATGTATGTGGTCTTGTTTTACACTTTTTAGGAGGCCTTCTTGGGGATTTCATCACCCCTTGGGACGACCTCAATTCTAGCGTTTCGATGGAGTATAAAAATTGGGAGGTGAATCCAAAGACACCTCTCTTGGAATCAAGATTTTGTCACTCAGGCTAAGCCTCAAGGAACTTTATACCCTTGAGAAGTGAAAGAGGAGAAGTGGGTTACCGCTCCTCTCGGCCGTGTGACATCTTTTTGGTTTCATCTACAAGTGTGGGCCTCACGTACCTTGTGTATATCAAGGACTCCCTAGCTATAACAAATTTCATCTTTGTAGAAAGCTTCCTAGGATGTTGGTGTGATTGACGTGCTTGCTCCAAAATTTTGTCTGCTTTTTTGTTCATAGCTTTTGAATGAATGTTTGCCAACTTTGGTCAAAATCCCATAAAAGCAAAAATCTCCTAGCTCAAGGCATACTTAGCGTAGTCACTGCCTCATCATAAAATCATCCAAGCTCCCCCGCTGCAACCAAATCTATCTAGTTCCTTGCTTTAGAAAAATCCCAAATCCAAAGTCTCTCCAAATCATCCCCCCCAGCCAACTAGCAACCCAATCCAAAATCACACCCAAGCCTTTAGAGAGTTGTTGTCATTCTACTAGAATTTTCTATCCAATCAATCTGACCAATCCACCAACCTCACCAAGGTTATCCCTTTTATAGAGCTTTGTCTAGGGTAATCTAGCTTTGTCACTTGTTATCCCTCATCACCTTGAGCTAAGGTTGGGATCCACAAGTGGTCAATCTCGTGTCATGCCCATAGGATCATTAGTCTATCCTTAAGTTGACACAATCTCCACCAATCCAGTGCATAGGAAAGCAAAATTCTCACTTTTTGACAGCATGCCCTTGAAGTCTTCCATCCATAGGAAAGCCAAAAATCTCTAGCCAATCCTCCTTAGGTTTATCATACAGCTTTGACTCTCCCTAGGAAATCCTTCATCAGCCAATCCAAAATTTGCACTTAATCCAAATCCAACCATGAGCTTTTGTGTTCATCTGTATGCAAGACCCCATCCCCATCTGACTCATCATCAAAACATGAAATCCCAAACCTATCATGATGTGTTCGGTCATATTGTCCTTACTCCCGCCACCTCCTATTCCAATGATGATGAAAATCTTGTTGACTATGATAGGTATATTGAAAGCCTTAGAAACATTCCCCCAAGCATCCCCCAAAATCCAAGAGTTATTCCAAACTATCTAGTCATGCCATTTGATATCCCAGCTTCTCCTCCATCACCCAATCAACCAAGCTTCCAATCTTCCACCCTCATCACACCAGCTATTCCTATCAATCCACCACCTCCACCTCCAACACACGAGTCTCCAAGGAATCTCCTAGAGGAAATACAAGAAAAGACACCTCCAACAGTTGATAAGCCATGTCATCTAATCCAACCATGTGAAGTAGTCAGTGATGAAGCTTCCCCATCTATAATATCACCCCCATATCCCATAGCTATCATCCCCATACCATCCATCAAATTGCTTAAAATCCTTCCACTTCCTGCAAGCATCAAATTCCCACCACCCATCGAATCGCTCCAAATCCCATCTACATCTCCTCCTCCAAGCATTATCCAACTCCCATATAATGAACCTCATGCATCCACTCCCATCCATTCCTGTCAAGATCTTGTCCAAAAGCATGTTGAAATATCCTCTGATAGAATAGCAGATCTCACCATCCCACTTATTCCCCTACATGATCCACTTTTACCATCCCCTCCATATCTAAATCCTACCATCTTACTTACTCCATCTCAAGATCCCTTTCCCTTAGCCCACCCAACTCAAGATCCTATCCTCCCATCTCCTCTACTTCATGATCATACATCTCCCATAATTCATGATGATAGATCCATCGAAAAAGAACTAATTATCATATTCGAAGCTCCAACTCCTTCAACTAGTAATGGACTCACATCTTGTGTTCCAAATAATGAACATCATATTGAAAAAAGAAATAAAAATGTATTTCTAGATGTTGGTATCCTCGCTATTCCTGCATGGTCCCAAGTCCTTCCATCTCCACCCCAAAGTTCCCATCCATCTTATTCCACATCTATTTTAGGCCCTCATCCTACTCCTTATCTCCAACCCTCCATTTTGGGTCCATATATCCCTTATCTAAATCCCACACCCTTTCCATCCATTTTGGGTCCTTACATACCTAATATGAATCCTTTATCCCCTCCATCTATTTTGGGACCTACACCTTCCCTGTTTCCATCTATTTTGGGCCCATATCCTTCCTTCCCTCCATCCATTTTGGGCAATTATATCCATCCATATCCTATGTTCCAATCTATCCTTCCATCCCCTCAAATCCACCAGCTAGATCATCAAAGGCACTCAGCCTTGAATCCCTTCCAACCTTTAAACCCTATCACTCCATCAATTATCCCTCCATCTCCTCCATGCTCTTGTTCCCATCCCATGGCTAATAGAAGCATATTGGATGCCAAAATACAAAAGCATAAATCCAAAAATCCACAAAAATCCAAGTCTCAACATGTCCCTTCTAAAATACATGTTCAAAACAAGAAACATTTAATCCCAATCAAAGAAAAAGTCAAGAGGCCACAAAAGCCCAAGCTAAAAAAGTCAAAAATTATGTGGATACCCAAGATGCTCATAAAAGAAATGCATCTCAAAGAAAAATCTCAATTGGCATCCATTCATGCTACTCAAAAAGCCTCATCCATCCATCCTTCATCCAAATCCCCATATAAGCATCCTTCATCCCCCAATCCACTTTTAGTCCATATGCTTCTTATCCTAAATTTCCCATCCTCCATCTTCCAACTCTACTTTTAGTCCTTATCTTTCTCTTCCTCCATTTTCTCCTCAACCTCACTCAAAACCATCTTTCCCACTACTTTATCACCTCTCAAGGTGTGTGCCAATGATGATCTTTCCATTTTCCTCATCCATTTACCCACAAGCCTTATGTCTTCACATCCATTATCTGTTAAACTCCCACCCACCATTCCACTTGTTCAATCCAATCCTTTTTCATCCATCTTACCAACATCTATGAGCCAAAAATAGCTGAAGAAAGCCACAATCATTCTAGCTAAGTCCAAAGTCAAAAAGTCAAAAAAAAGTAAAGAAAAATAAAGTGTCCACTAGTGAAAACTTGGCAATTCAAGCACCTTGGACAAGTACCATGATGAAAACTTGGCAAACAAGCATCATGCGTAATCCCGCCATCCCCAGCTTAGCCTATCACCCTCATGCTTTTGGTCATCTCTTGACATCCAACTCCATCTTCCAATCTATCCACCTATCCTCCACCCTCCATCTTCCATCTCACACCATCCACTTATCTCCTGCAGCTTCAGCCAACCATCCCAGCTATCATCCATCTTCCTAGCCCCTTCAACTTTTTCCATCCTAGCTTCAATCCTATCACAGCCATCATAAGACCTCCTTCTACATGTTATCTTATGATTGGGGGCACTATATTCCTTGGAGATCTTGTCTTGTCCATCCTCCCTTGTCATTGGTATCCCGCTCTAGGATATCCTCATGCAAATCCAATTTCATCCTCTCATTAGCCATTCACTCTAGCGCCATCTATCTGTTTAGCTACCACCAACCTTAGCATTGTCCCCATCATCATCATTGGATTCATCTTGTCAAATCCATATCTTTCATTATCACCTCATCCTTAGCTTCTACCTCTTGCACCAAATTGAGCCATCCTGCTATCCTCTCATCCTGAGCTTTTTATCCATCTGTATCATACCTATCATTGGTCTGTTAGCTTGTACCATATCTTGATTAGCCTTCTTGTAAATATCTTTATCCGTCAGCTTGTACATCCTATTTAGCTTAGCACCATTGTATCTATCTAGGTTTTGTGTCAGTTCCTCCTTGATCAGCATCTTGCACACATTGCACATCTTGGTTAGCTATTCCAATGCATCCTTTAGCTAGATCTCCTGTCACCAAAGTGTTATCTTTCTTAATTCGGCTTGCCAGACACATCACTCATCCAAATCCACTAGCTTAGGTGCTCTCCGATAGGTCCTTGCAGGATATAGCTTTCCTCATGTCTGATCTTGGTCCGTTAGTACCTCGTCCTACCCATCTCGTTGGCAAACGGTTATCTTTTGGATTTTCGCTTTCTTTTGATTTGGAATCTTCCCTGTTGGGTCTTGAAATATCTTTTCCAAGCAATCTCCTTGTTCCCTCCTCAAGGTTGCCATGATCTTCCATACCATGGTATACTGTGAATGGGGCAATCAGAGTGTAAGGTCTTGATCATGTCTTTTGCTTGTTTTCTTTTCTACTTGTGGGTTACCCAGTGTCATTTCCACACTGCTTCCTCTGGGATTCATGTGTGATACTGGGGCAATCCTTGCATATTTTTTTTGAGTCAGTTCATCAGTCCTCTGGACAGTTAGTGAAAAAGCCTTGATGTTCTTGGTAACCTTGGAAATTAACCAACCGTCCTATAGCAAATCTAGTGCTCAACTACATGGTGGTACTTCTCTTTGAAGTATCCCCCCCACTCGAAAAGATTCAATAGTTTTCCTTCATCTCCATTATCCCCCATTCATATCCAGCATCTGTCTCTCCTACCCCAACTTATGCATCAATATCTCTTTGAATCACTCATCACCTTTAGCTTTAGGGATCCACAATCCTAGTCTTAGGGATCCACCAATCCAAATCAATCCACCAAGCCTCATCTTTTGAGATCCACAATCCTAGTCCTAGGGATCTCCGAAACTCATCTTCTGCCAATCTAACTCTTTGAAATCCTATTGCATCAATTTTTTAATCCCCTCATCCATCTCCCCATCCTGGATTCTTTTTATAGCACTCCACTCCTTCATCCTCTGCAATCCCTGAGATCTTAAGCTTGCTTCCTCTTGTGCCTCTGATTCTCCCTTTATCATTCTCCCATAGTGAGAGTTTGAGCTAACTAAACCTCTTCTCTTAAGCCAATCTAAGTCTTCTTGCTCATCTCAGATTCTTGTACTTTTCAAGAAGTCGTCGAGCCTCACTTTCTCTCCCCGCCGCCTTCTTGAGGGGGCATCTTGTAGTCCATTCCCTCCTCTTCTGCTCTAGCCTTGGGCATCTTATTTTCTTATCTTTGATGCCAAGCCACTTGCGGCATCACATCAAAGAGGGGCAAAATGTAGACACCTAAAAACCTTTAGAAAATAAAGTATTTTTTTTTTTTGAAAAATTTCTAATGACATCATCATTTATTAATTAATTATTTATTTAATTTATTTATTTATTTTTATGCCATTAAATCCCTTTATGTTAATTAAAAATATTTAATTAAGGAATCCCTCCCAAAAATGTTTAAATCTTATTTAAACATTATTTCCTTATTTATTAATTATTTAATTAATAAATTGACCAAAAAACCCAAAATAAATAAATAAATTATTTTTTGCCCAAAACTTGGCCAATTTCCTTAAGACCACTAACCTCTTCCAAAATCTTCTAATCCTTCTTTAATTTTGATTAAAGTCTAATCCCATCATTTCCTACCCCTAATCCCAACTCAAAATATTTAATTAAGGTTAAATATTAATCCTCATGTTTATTAAAAAAGTTTTAATAAATATCTCCTCAACCCAAACTCTTGAAATAAATAAAACTTTATTTATTTCCTAAAAATCTAATTTATCCTCATCCTAAGAAGTTCTAGACTCTTCTAGAAAGTCTTCATCCTCATCCTAAGAAGTTCTAGACTATTTTAGAAAGTCTTTATCCTCATCCAAAGTCTAGACTCTTCTAGAAGATGTCTTTAAACCTAATCTTAATCCCCTCCTAATCTTGTCACATTCCCTAAACATGGGTTAAAGCTTACTAACCCAAGCCAAAGTTAACAAATATCTCCTCCTTCACCCACCCTCATTAAATGCCATCCACTTGCCTATCCCTAAGCTAATCCTAAACCATCCTAATCCATCCTCTAATCATTTGGACAAGCCTAAGCAAGCTTAAAACCTTCCTAATCAATCCCAAGTCGAAATTCCTCTTATCTCCCTCAAAATATCCGAACCATAAAACTTTATGAAGCCCACTAGGCCATAAATGACTCTTCCAAGCCCTTTTATTGCTCTTACAAGTCATTATGAGGGTCTTTATGAAGATTTTATCCTTTGAGCCTCCTTTGTTGACTCATCCTTCCCCTTTCCTCCATCCTCTCACCCTGTGACATGTGACACTCCCTGATTGGCTATAAGGAAGCACAATCCATGTGCTCTCCTCTAATGCAATCTAAGCCCTCCATGAGCTTTTCCCCATCCTTGCATCTTAGCCCTCAAACCCTCAAGCCTCTTGCCTATAAATTGGATCCTTCCCCTTTGCAAAATAACACAAATCCATGAAGTAAATTCATAATGCCATTTTGAGAAGCCATTTTACATCAAAACCATACACTCACACCCAAATTCCAACTCCATTTGAAGCCCTTTTTGAAGCATAAAGCTTGAGCATACATCCTATCTATTTAGAAAGAGCTATTCAACAAGGGAGCTTCTCATTGAGAGAGCCCATTAATAGCTCATATTCTCAATTGAGAGCTCATCTTAGTCTATCTTGAAGTTTATGAATTTTGTTTAGTTTTTAGAAGCTTTATTTAAATTTGGTTTCTATTAGCATACTAACAGTGCTCATATACAATAACAACTCTACTTCTAATTATTTTTAGATTTTAAAAATCCCATAAATGATAACCATAGTCATTTATTCCAAATGCAATGAAGGTACATTTCTAAGATTTAGCATCAAGCTTGGTTCTATTTTCTTTATCAACATGGAAAAAAGATTCACAACCAAAAGTTTGTAGAAATGAATAATTTACCTTTCTATTAGTCCATGCTTCCTCTAGAATACAACCATCCAAAGGAGTTGAAGGTCCTCTTTTTATCAAATAGATAGCAATGTTTACAACATTTGCCTAGAAATGAAGTGACAGCCTAGCATGTAGTCTCATGCTCCTTGCATGTTCCATGATTTTCCTATTCATCCTTTCAGACGCAACATTTTCTTGTGGAGTTCCTAGAAAAATCTTCTAGCTTTTGATTCCATTAACATAACAATAATCTTCAAAGGACTTGCTTCAATACTCACCTCCATTATCCGATCTAAGACACTTTAGCTTCTTTCCTATCTCATTTTCAACCAAGCTTTCCATTTCTTGAAATTTTCAAAGATATTAGATTTTTGCTTCAGAAAATACACCCATGTCTATCGACTTGAGTTGTCGATGAAAATAACATAGTAACAAGAGCCACCAAGAGATGATACCTAAGCTAGTCCCCACACATCCAAGTGCACTAACTCCAACTTTTCACTCTTCTTCTATTTTCCAACTTTAAGAAATCTAGCTTTTCTCTATTTACCATAAATACAATTTTCACAAAACTCTAAATCAGTATTTTTAAACTCTGGCAATAGATATTTAGAGTGAAGGATTTTCATCCCTCTCTTACTCATGTGCCCAAGCCTATGGTGCCAAACAATTAAATCTGTTCTTACAACATTTACAGTATCTTTCCATGAATTATCAATATTAGTAGCAACTAAAGTGGAATAGGTGTTCCCAGTACACAACTACAATGTGCCAACCTTTTCACCTTTAGCTACTACTAATGAAACTTTAGCTACCTTCATGACATTGTTTATAAATATGACTACAAAACCTTCACTACTCAATTGTCTTACAAAAAATAAATTTCTTCTTAAATTAGAGACATGCCTTACCTCCTGCATCATCTAGTCATTTCCATTTCGCAACTTGATTTTTGTTTTTCCTTTTCCAACAATAGGACAATGCTCATCATCACCCAAATATACCTATCCAAAATCACCTTGAACATAATCTTGAAAATATTTCCTATGGGATGTAGCATAGAATTAGGCCCTAGAATCTATTACCTAGGAATCATTAGCATTATCTAAACATAAGATTAAAGTATCTTGTAAATCATTATTTGCAACATTAGGTTCCTTATTGTCATCTTCATTTCCATCTCCTTGTTTGTTTTTTCGAGACCAACAATCTTTCTTCAAGTGACCAAGTTTTCCACAGTACAAGTAATCTTTCTCTCTTTTAGACTAAGAACATCCTTTCTTTTACTTCCCTCATGACTTGTCATTTGAAGGGCCTTTTCCTCTTCGACTTTTTCTTCCTTTGTTCTCCACATTCAATGTGGTACCTAATGAGGTTAAAGTTTCACCTATTCTTTTCTGTCGCATTTCCTTTCTTGGGATTACAACAACAACTTCATCAAATTTCAAGGTATTTGAACTAGAGATAGAGTTACTTATAGCCATAACTAAGCTATTCCAACTTTCTGTCAAAGAACATAAAATTAAGAGATCCCTAAACTCTTCATCAAATGAAATTTGTATGGATGAAGATTGACTTGTGACTATGTTAGACTCATTTAAATGATTTTCTATATATCCTTCCTCACTCATTTTCATATTAAATAAACACTTCATAATAAATACCTTATTTGAAGTTGAGGCTTTCTTGTATAACTTATCCAGTGTCTCCATCAACTATATAGTCATTTTTTCCTTTGATATATTGAATGTTATAGATAGTGCAAGACACAATCGAATAGATCCCAATGCCTTCCTATCCAAGATCTCCCAATCTTCATCTATGACCATTCCTTGTCTCTTAGATTTCCCTTCTAATGGCTTCCATAGATCCTTCTAATACAGATAATTTTCCATCTGCATTTTCCATAACTGAAAATTTTGGCCATTGAATTTTTCAATCTTGAATTTGGAGTACTCCATTTCTCCCACTCAAATCTAAAAGTCCTATCAATCTATAGCAACAAACCTCACTCTGATACTAATTATTAGGACTTGATAGATCCAGAATAATATATTAATAAATAGTTAAATATAGAAACAAAAGAAGGAAACCATATGAACATAGATAACACACAGATTTGATGTGGTTCACCCAAAACCTAGGCATCATCCACCTATATAGTCGTCCAACCTTTCTTATTATCCAGTGTTTATAGTACAAACCCTTACAACTCAATACCACCACAAGAATAACCTATCTCATTATACATTGCATTTTCACAATCCATAACCCTAAGATATTGTATTTAATATATTCTCACTAATGTGCCAAACCCCAAAGTATTATTAAGTATGTACAGCACTTCTCTAATCAGTCACCACAAACTAACACTTGGTACCATTAGGGTGCCCTTGGGTGCCTTAGGGAGTTGTTTCAAGAGCTTAAGACATATTATAACCCCTATCTATTGTTCTCATCTAACTAGCTACACTCTAAAACCACAATCTATGCTCTACCAGGCCCCAAGTGCACTAGGGATGCACTTTTCACTGTTATAGTGCACTTGGTAGTATACCTTTTAGTTTTGCAGGATGTGGGTACCATTTTGACCTCATTTCACCCACCCTAGTTTGCACCAAGCTTCCCAAGTGTGCCATGAAACTACTAAGTGCACTCTAATTGGCCCCAACTGCACCATGAGAATAATTAGTACTACCTATGTGCACTTGGGAACTTCCTGAGTGTTTTTAGCCTTCTATGGTGCAATTTGAACTGCTAGAGCATAGTTGGTTCATAGAAAGGTCATGTTTTAGTCATAACCTACATCTAGGATTTCATTCTGATTCTAGGACCTAGAGTAGAGGTTTTGGTCTTACTAATGATCTGTTTGTACCATGTGGTATTTTTTGGGAGAAGACTTATTCATTGAAAACTACTAATCATTTGATGCAGGATGTTGATGAAGACCAATGTGCTTGTTCAAACTATGTGTGTATTTTTTCTTAGATTAGCTAACACTTGGTTTGGTGTTATAAAATAAAATTTATTTTCTATGTGGTGTCTCTACATTTTTTATAACCCTAAGAGTTGCATGGGCGTATCATCGCCCCTCACCATTCATGGATATTGGGTGCAAGATAAATCTATACAATTTCTTTAGAAAGGCCTACCTTAGAACCAAGACTCACCACTTTGTGAGTCCTAGGGGTCGACCTCAAAGTGGTAATAGGCCAAAACTAGGTGTACACTCTAACCATTGCAACAAACTTGATATGGTTAATGTCCTATCAAAGATATTGTTTTGTGATAGCTCTCCTCTAGTGCCCTTGTGGTGCATCAAACCCCAATTCTTAGGGCTAGGATACCTTCTAAATAATTTTATCATTCACTTGCCAAATGGAGTGCCCAAAATAAATACCTTGTCTTAGTGGCCAAAATCCTTTCTATCCACTAGCTCGAGGGGTCACTCATGCCCATGAAGACATCTCACATTCTCATGGTCCTTAGTAGAGGTAATAGTCCCTTGAGAAGTGATGATCCTTGGGAAATAGATCTTGGTATTCTTTAGAAGTGAGTGCATTATAAGAGGGAGCCTATGGTGCCAAAATCCTAGGTTGTCCTCTCTGGATACATGCATTTGAACTTCAATTAAATTTTGGATTCAATGGATACAATATTGAAGCCTAGGTTATGGTGTATCTTTTAAGTTTAACAACAACTATTCTTGTCTATTGTGTATTGTGTGTGTGAATAACATTAATCAAGATAATGCCAAACTTACAAACTCACAAAAAACACATTTGAACCTTGGACACTATCAAACATTGTCAAAATAATCCAATTCTTGTCAAAACATTGCAAACCTTTTGTCAAACATTTGAGATCTTTGAAAACATGGAGACTCATAACCTTAAGAGTCCTTGGCATGATTTGGGCTTCATCTTTGCATAGAATACCCTTTTATTTGTCACCTTTTGAACCTCATACTTGCATTCTTTAGGCCTCATTTTGCATCTTTTAGTGCCCATTTTGCATTCTTTATCTTTCATAGTGCATCCCTTAGCCTTCATTTTGCATCTCCTAGTCTTAATGTTTCAGCCCTGAATCTTCATCTTGCATCCCCCAACTTGCATTCTTACATACCCTAACCCTCATTTGTATGTCTTAATCTTCATTTCTCATGTCGTAATGCTGACTTTTCATCCTCATTCTAATCATAGCATTATCCCTTATCAACTCACTCTCTGGCATAGCAATCTAAAACTTGCACTAATACATTTGGTAGTGAATTTAAATGGCATCTCCATCACAATTATGGCATGCAACCTATCGTCACTGAAACTCCAACAGTGAACCATAAGAATTGTGAATTTGATAGGTTGTGAGTGTCATTAGAATTGCAATGACAAAAGGTTGTGAAAATTATATGTTGTGATTGTCATTGGAATTACAAAAATGACATGTTGCAATGCCATAATTGTAATGGAGCTACTATTGGAATTCAGTACCAAATGTATTAGTTTCACTAAGTCCACAATCACCCAAGTTTTAGCCCACTTTACCAACTGTGCTTTGAAACTGCCAACTATACTCTAACTAGCCTCAATTGTACCTTAAGCATAGTCGGCTCTATAAGAGTGCACTTGGTTGCCAGAGCAACCAATTCTAACTTCTAGATAACACTTTGGGACCCTAGAGTTGACACCAGATGCTTGTACATGTCCTCATTCTGATCATGTCCTGAACATCATTCATGCATGTCTTAACCCTCATTTTACACATCTTAGGCTTCATTTCTCATGTCCTAACCCTCATTTTCATCTCCACTTAATCATAACATCATCCCCAATTAACTAGCTCTCTAACATATCAGTCTAAGAGTCACCAAGTCTAGAATGAGAAAACTTCTAGCCCAACTTCCCAACCATGTCATGAAACTACCAACTGTGCTCAAACTAGCCCAAAGTGCACCCTAGGAGTAGTTGGCTCTGTCAGAGCGCACTTAGTTGCCAGAACAACCAATTTTGGCTTCCAAATTGCATTTTAAGACCCTAGAATTGCCTCAAGATGCCTATATAGGTCCTCATTTTGATCATAACCCACAACATCATTTTGCATCCTAGGATCCTTGCATCTTTCATATCCAATTCACATACCCCTCATTTTGATCCCCTTTAAACCTAGTTTTGAACCTAAAACCTCTTTGAACTTAATAAAAAATTAGAACAAAGTACAATTCCTAGGGTATCTCCTTATGTCGATGGATAATGGATCTTGACCTTAGTCCTTTTGCCATCTTTTTTTTCATTTCATTGGGTCAAACTCTATCTATGTATTAATGGAAATGACCTCTTCATTTTTATCAACTTGACCTTTTCGATTTTTGTCTCTTTTGGTCAAGATCCAAATACCATCTTCCTAAGGTTAAACTCTTAGATTAAAACTTTCCAAATATTTCTCCTAAGTTCAAAACCTTGCATACACTTGTCATAGCATTATAATATCTTAAGTCTCCTTATACATCATTTTTCTTAACCCTAGTTTCATAAGCACTTCCCCTTGCATAGTCTGAAACCCTAACATTCTCTCCAAATATCAAGATCCCACAAACAAATCCAATGATCAACTCATCCAAATCATTCATCAAGCCCAACACTTTTCTTGATCTCATGTCCCTATCATGCATATCCTAAATGTCATTATCAACCTTAGCATAACCCCTTGCATAATCAAACCATCAACCTTTAACATCATTTCCAAGTCTAAGGTCCAACACAATCTACATTTTACATGCCTTAGGATCATTTACATATCCTTTAGTCAAAGTCCAAAATGTCACTTGCATTTGCATTATTTCATCATCCCCTTAGGTCATTTACATCTTACATATCCTAGCCCTAGGTCATTTTGCACTTTCATAGCTTTTATTACACACCTAAACTATTAAAAATTACAAAAAAACATTCATATCTTTCATACCCACTTCCAAATTATCAATTTTCAACCTATTTTACCAATCACACACCTCAAGTACACACTTGGTAGTTTCATGGCATAATTGGCAATTTCATAGTGCACTTGTTAACTAGGAAGTCCATCCTAGGTTCCAAAACCCTAGACTAAATTTCCACACCTTCCACTACATCCCTAAGCCCTAAAAAACACCTAAAAACACTTAGATCATTCATACTATGCATCTTTGTCATCCAAACACCTCATTTTCAAATTTCACTCTTTCTAGATACCAAGTGCACACCTCAAGGGTACACTTGGCACTATTAGAATGTAGTTGGTAGTTTAGGTGTGCACTTCAAAGGCAAGGAGTCCATTTTGAGATTTCTCCATTTCATTTGCATTCTTAGGTATCATGTTAGCACTCACAAGGGCACAATCAACTCAAAGACCGGGAGACTTATATCGACCCTTGTTTTCTAAGGTACAAACACAATCAAAAGCACATCCAAGACAAAATAAGACCAAGAAACCTCAACAAAAATTTGATGCAGATCAATCAAAGCCTCACAACTATTGACCTTATGATCAAATCTTTTGTTAGTTAGTGACTTAACACTTAATCAGTTGCTACTAAGATTCAAAAGGCAATTTACAGTGTATACTGAGCTCTATAGTTGCTACCAAGCTTTAGAAGCAGAATATAGTGTATACTAAGCTTTATAGTTGCCATTGAGATTCACATGCAGAAATTAATGTCTATAAAGCTTCATAGTGTCTACAGAGATCATCAGTGTAAACTGTGTAGAAAATAATGTTAATCGAGTTCTCTAGTGTCTACCGAGCTAGTAGTGTTAAATAAGCAGAATGAAGTGGTGTTAACCAAGCTCTATAGTGTTAAACAAGCTTATTAGTGTTTACCAAGCTGGTAGTATTAAAAAATTAGAATGAAGTAGTGTTAACTGAGCTCTATAGTGTTAATTGAGCTTATTAGTGTTTTCCAAGTTGGTAGTGTTAATGAAGGAGAATGAAGGTAGTGTTGACCAAGCTATAGTGTCAACTAAGCCCTTCGGTATCTACCAAGTTCTTTAATGTTCATTGAGTCATCAAAGTGCTAATCATGTTCAAGGTACTCCCAAGTGATTAATGTGGATTGTGTATCAGTGTCAACCAAGTGCTAGAGCTTTCCAAGTTGACACTGTTGTCGAGTGTTAGAACATCACCCGAGTTTCAGCAGTGAGCCAACTTGGTGAATTATGATAAATTAGGTTTTTTAGCCAACTCCAAAAGGTAATGATTTGGATTGGTATATGTGTAATACATTTTTTCATATCCAAATGAGAAAGAGTGTAACAAGTAAGAGTAGTAAGAGTATAAATTAGAAGAAGGCTACAAACAATACAAGGAGAAGAAGAGACTTATCTATCACAACAAGGTGATCATTATACATCAAAGGAATCTCATTTAGCAAATAGACTTCTAGATCAAAGATCAGCTACTAGTTCATCCTAATAGGTGCATCAGTCAAATCCTCTAACAAGGCAAACTTAACAGTCTTGTATAAAACTCCTAACAGAGTACATACTTAACTATATTATATAAATCCTTTCATAAGGTGGACCTAAAATTCCTTATTTCTCCTAATAGGGCATATTTCCAAAAGTGATCAATTGTAAGCTTTAATGGGCCAATTTTATATTATACTCATAAAGCTTGTGGGTATCATCCCCACTCGAGTTTAACTTTCTATTTGGAAGGTTTATGGGTTACCAAATATTGTGTCAAGTGTTATAAATGTTTTACTACTTCTAGTCTTTTGTGCATGCAATTAGATCAAATTATATTGTGAAGTTTTAATTGATAAACTAAAGTATAAGTTTTATTGGTTCCTAATTCACCCACCACCCACCCCCCCCCCCCCCCCAGTCACCTAGTATATACTACATTTCCAACAACAAACCTTACTTGTGGACCCACTAAGCATGTATCAACCAAATCACAACCCTCAAGACATGAGTCAACCAACCCTAAACAATATGTGTACCATGAAATTTCCCCTTGACACTTCCCCTACACATGGAATGGTTCAATGGAGTCTTGATTTTGAACCCATATTTGTACCTATACCACCTAGATGTGGAAGTGTACCTACAATACTAGAGGATGAACAAACCCACTCCTTTGAATTTAGAAAACCTTACACAAGCACCTTTGATCCTTCAAAAATACAACAAGGTACTTTTCCCCTAAGTGACAATTCTAACATAAACTATGGTATTACTGACTAGGAAATGGATAGAGCTTGTCAAGACAAAACTTTTCAAAAAAACTTTAAGCTCTTGGCGGCCCAAGAAATTGTCAAGTGTAATCCCAACCTTGCAAGAACTAAGTCTAAATTTCAAGATAGCCTCATGTTTGAAAACATACAACCTATGATTAATTTAAACTTGGACAAGGGGAAAAAACCTTTTGAGCATTCAACTACAAAGGTAACACCTAGGAGATCTCATAAAGAGTCAACCATTGAAATTCTCCAAGGTACCTTTGAACATATAAATATCACTCCTCTTCATTCTACTTGTTTAACTAGTGATACATAAATCAATGATCCAACAAAAGGAAGCGCCTAAGGGGAATTGCACCATAAGGATGCCAAACATACTTCCTTTGGAGGAAAATAAACAAAGTGTACCCTTGCTCCTAACTTTACCAACTACTATGAAATCAAATTATATGGAGCCCCCTATGAGTACACCATGTGAAGCATCAACACTTATTACAAAAATCTCTATCGAAGTAAAAAGGAAAAGTATTATTGACATTTCACCCATTCCCCAAAGGAATATGGCCCATTTCCAAATCAATATGATGTCCCAAGGTGAAACATCCAACCCCCAAACATATCAAAACAAGGACCATAACATAATGCTCACCTCTAAAGAACAAAATCAACCTCCAAGAAAACAACAACCTCAAGTGGTACAAGGACCCAACATCCCTAATGCACAACCAAGTCAAAATCCGCTTACCATACATGTGACATATCAACATCCACAACAACAACAAAAAACATGAACTAGTGGCACAAGGACCTAACATCCCTAATGCACAACCCTGTCTAAATCCACTTGACTTACACACAATGTACCAATAACAATTCCAACAAAAATAAGCAATGTTTGCTACACATCAAGAGAATTTAAAACAATAGTTGGAATATCAAAAACTATTAAAGCAAAAAATTACATATCAAAAAAAATTGTTGCAACAACAATATTTTCCACAATAAACTCAATAGATACCCCTACAACAACAATCACATACATGACCTTACATACAACCAATAGAGGTATCTCAACAACAACCACAAAAAATGGCACAACAAAAACAACCCATCATACAACAATCACAATCAATTTCACAAAAAGTACCACAAGGACCTTTTCATCTTTGAGGGTCCAACATACCTCCACCTCCTACTAATACATAACTTGAGTCTTCAAATATTGAAATGTCAGAACCAAGTTGACATAGTTCTCACCATAGAAAAATATCTACTTAGAGACATAAATGACTCGAAGAAAGGATCACCACTCAACACCCTAATGAGGATTTACTAGACCAATTTAAACAATTGGCCAAACAGGTTAAGGCATTAGGATCCCACAAGAAAAAATTTCTATACATAGAGAGGGATTTACATCTAAATTCCTTTGACAAAAGTTTGTATATGCCTCCTTTCCCAAAACATTTCAAGGAACCAAGATTTGAAAAATATCAAGGAAAAGGAAACCCAATTGACCACATCAAATAATTATGTTTCTCTTGTGCTAAGCTCAATGACAAGCCCACATATCTTACGAGACTATTCCCCAATTCTCATGCTAGGCCGACACTTGAATGGTACTCCAAACTACCTAGTAACATCAAATCTTGGTTGGATTTAGCTAAAAAAGTCATATCCCACTTCACCTCCAACATAAAAAATGAGGTAACACTATTTTATTTGTGTTCAATGAAACAAAATATGGGAGAACCATTCATAACATTCTTATTACGTTGGGGAAACCTTGTCAATCAATGCTTATTGGATATTCCCAAAGAACAACAAGTTAATTTGTGCATTGAAAACCTAGTCCCTAATCTAATGTACCCTAATCTAATGTATAAACTCAAGATCAAAATTATGAACACCATTACTTATTTAATGAAAAAGGGAGCTAGTGAAGATGTGTTCATTCATAAAGGCATCTCAAAAACAAACAAGGAAAATACTAGTACAAACTTGTCCAATGACAAGGCAAAAATTTTCTCCAAGAATAAGATTGTAACCAATGAAGGTATTGTGGATGTATGAACAATTAGCACAACACAACCTCAAATGACTCTCGAAGGAAAAAATCCTACAAACTCACAAACTCCTAACCAAACTCCACCTCAACAATAGACAACTGATACCTCCACACAAGAAAAATTGTAAAGATGCCCAAAAAATAAAGATAGAAAATTTACACACTTGGGGATACCACTCGAAACTGCACTCAAAAATTATTCAACAATAACTTCTTGTATTTTCCCCCAGTCAAGGATGAACCATCAAATAAACCCTTTTGGTGGGATGACAATAGATTATGTGATTACCACTGTATCAAAGGACACAAGACCACTTCATGTTTCCAACTTAAACATGAAATCCAAGACCTTATCACTTACAATGTGATTACTATAGACCCTTTGCTACTATCATCCAATTCCAATCACACTATTTTTAAAGATCCTTTGGTAAATCATGAAAAAGGGAAAGCCTCTAGTTCAAACTCAAACTTGTAGGCTAATGTAAATTACACGAGCACTTGATATGACTACATTGTCCATTGTTTCAATGAGTCTAACTCCTGCATATCCACATTCACCCTAAAAGTCAGAGACCCTCATTATTTTTTCACCACACCTTGCACTAGGATTACCTTACTTAGAACCCCAACTAGGCCTAAAACACTAGCTAGACCTATGACCCCTAATAGACCTAGTGATTCAACTTCTTCTTATAATAACCTTGTTGACCATCTTGGAAAAACCCCTCTACAAATATCCATCTAGGATTTTCTCCCTACATCACCCCATCATCAGAAGATCCTTGACCAAGCCCTAAAAGAGTTAGTAGTACCAGATAACATTGATGTTTCCCAGTTCCAAGTCATGGTTTGGAATGTATCTGCATCACAACATATCACCTTTTCACCTCAGGATGTCCCTAAAGACATAACTAACCACAATAATCCCCTTCATCTTGAAGTATTTATCCATAACACCAAGGTCATACATGTCTTGATGGACGACAGACCAATATTAAACATCTATACCCTTAAAGTTGTCAAGGGTCTTGGTTACTCTGAAGAAGATGTGGATCCCTCCTGCAGAATCATAATAAAAGCCTATGACGATGGTGAATGCTTCTCTAAGGGTGTCATCATATTACCTATTAGATTGGGTGCTACTACTAAGAATACATTATTCCAAGTCTTAGATACCAAAATGAACTGTAACATGATACTAGGACGTCCTTGGATTCATGTTATGAAAGTGGTACCTTCTATATATCACCACTCCTTAAAGTTTTCCTATAACAATCTAGAGGTTACCATCCCTGGTGATCTAGATCCTTTCCAATTTTGTGCTAATATGAGAGATGATACTGCATACCAGGTCCCAACCAACAATGAAGTACAACCCATAGATTCCTCTAAATATGTGGGTTCTAATATACTCCTCAATAAGACCAAGGAAAAACTAAAGATTGAAGACAAATATTGTGGATAATACTTTATGTCTCAAAGATTCCACATTAGGGATTCACCAGTTTATCCCTAATTTTGTGGTAAATAAAAATTGTTGCAAGCACAACAACCTAAGATCAATAAAA
This sequence comes from Cupressus sempervirens, assembly GCA_028749045.1. Lineage (NCBI taxonomy): Eukaryota > Viridiplantae > Streptophyta > Pinopsida > Cupressales > Cupressaceae > Cupressus > Cupressus sempervirens. Next base: position 594,582,814 of record CM053793.1, read on the forward strand.
AAAAAAATAACACTTCTATCAATTTTATTATTAAAGGTGTCCTACATGAAGAATGTGTCTATGAGAATACATAAGTTTGTATTGAGAAAGAAAAAGAATAATAGGAAACCACTTTGATATCTCCTAACAAGTATGGACTCGGATTTACTATTATGCAAGAACAAGGCTATGATGGATGTAGTGGTCTTGGATCTCAAAAAAAGGAATCACTGAAACTATCACTATAAAAAGATGACCTCCTAATTTGGGTCTTGGATTCAAACCATTGTGAATAGGTCCTCCTAGTACTAAGGTACACTTGTGTGAGACTGTGAATGTTTTGAATGATGAAAAGACATCTAAGGATACCCAACTTGAAACTAATCATCTTGATAGTCCTTATGTACTTGACCATATATTTGTTAACCTTAATAACCTATCTAGGGAGAATAAATATCTTACTATAACTCCACCTATCACTCAAACCTGTCCTAAATGTTGTAATGAAATATTATGGGATCCAAGTCCTCCATTTTCTGAGCATGACCCCAATGATACCACTAAATTTTATACCCATATATATACCTTTGACCAAAGTCCATTCAACACTAATGATGGCATCCCCTCAAATTACCCAAAACTATTAGATTGGGACCAGCATGGACCACTGATCTTTGATCGATTCAAAAATGAGGACACTTGTAAAAGTCTTTGAACTCCATAAAGGTATTAAAATTGATGACCATAAAGAAGAAATTTCTCCTGAATTGAACATGTTGGCATATTTTGCGAAATCAACTCCATCTCTCAGTTGAAAAATTGAAAGCAAAAGAAAAAATGGAAAATATGACAGGAATAGGTCTCTGGGTAAAAATAGAAAGGTGTCATTAGACCATGAAAATGAAAGACATAAGAAGCTCCCAAGGAATACAAAATAAACAAGTTGATGCTATGAATATAAGTGTTTGAGTGTTCAACCTGCCACAAACTCTTTTTGAGCTCTCTTGATTAGCCTTCATGTTGGTCATTGATATCTTTTTTGCTTAGATATCCTCAAATGCCTTGATTCATGGTAGACATACACTTTCTTACATAAGGTACACGATGGAATATCCTGGGGCAATTCCAATGGTTTGAGTTTTTCAACAAACCTGGAATGAATCTTGTGTAGTTATAGTCACTTGTAGGTATGGAGGTTATCAACTAGCAATACTAACAAAAAGATTCATTTCTCGCATTTGTCAGCGATATCCATGATTCTATCTAAAAGCCCTAGAAAAAATATTTTAAAAATGACAAAAATTTCTTTAAAAATATAAAAAAATAAATGGTAAAAGGGTATGTGCAAGATCATGGTGTGCCAAAAAGTGGCAATATGAAAAAAATAGAGTTTGAAGATGTCTAAAAGTGCTTCAAAATTGGCTCTGACTTTTTTTCACCTATCTAGGTAACAAACCTAGAAAGTAAGGCCCAAGCCTTATCAAATATCCGATTTGATATCGGATATCCGATGTCATATCAGATATCCAATCTCATATTGGATATCCAATTTGAAATTGAATATCCAATACTGGCAGCAAAAACATTGGAGGGAAAAATGAATTTGTGAGTTATATGACTAATTTGAGTTATGAAATATGTAAAGATATAATATATAATCTATATAAATATATAATAATAACATATAATCTATATATTATATAATAATATAATATTATATAATATATATATATATATATATAATAACATTGCCAATAGTGGCATGTTGTGATGGTTAAGTTGTTGTGTTGTTATCCTTGCCATCAAGGTTCAAATCTCATGGGGATGAGGTCCCCTGTTTGTGACCTCATTGGTTCATAGCTCCAGGTCAAAGCGTTTAACCCTCTTAAAAATAAAATTTAAAATTTAAAAAAAAAAACATAACGTAAAGATATAATATATAATCTATTAATATATAATAATATATTATATTATTATTATTATTATTATCTATAAATATAATATATATTATTATATTATATTATTTTTATTTTTACTAGATTTTTATTAAATATAATAATGTAATATTATATATATGTGTGTGTGTGTTATTAATATATATTATTATTATTATCATCTATAAATTATAATATATAATATATTATTATTATTATGACCTATGTTATTAATATATAATAATATATTATGTTATTATTATTATAATCTATAAATATTATATATATATATACATGATTATTACACTATATTATTATTATTTTTACTATATTATTATATTTGTACTATATTATTTCTATTACAATCATTTAATTGGGTCGAAGGGGTCACAGGATAATCTCTGACCCCTTTCGACACATTCCATGATGACATATGTCCCTAGGGCCCTAGGACCCCTAGGGACATATTAGAATCGTTTATATGGGTTGAAGGGGGTCACAGGATGACCTATGACCCCATTTGACACATTCCATGACGACATATGTCGCTAGGGGTTCTAGGACCCCTAGGGACGTATTATAATCATTTATATCGGTCGAAGGGGGTCATAGGATGACCTATGACCCCTTTCGACACATTCCATGATGATATATGTCCCTAGGGGTCCTAGGATCCCTAGGGACATATTAGAATCATTTATATGGGTTGAAAGGGGTCAGAGGATGACCTATGACCTATTTCAACACATTCCATGATGACATATGTCTATAGGCATCCTAGGACCTCTAAGGACATATTAGAATTGTTTGTATGGGTCGAACGGGCTCATATGATGACCTATGACCCCTTTCGACACATTACATGATGACATATGTCCCTAGGGGTCCTATGACTCCTAAGAACATATTAAAATTGTTTATATTGGTTGAAGGGGGTCATAGGATGACCTATGACCCCTTTCAACACATTCCATGATGACATATGTCCATAGGGGTCCTAGGGACATATTAGAATCATTTATATGGGTTGAAGGGGGTCATAGGATGACCTATGACCACTTTCCATACATTCCATGATGACATATGTCCCTAGGGGTCCTAGAACCCCTAGGGACATATTAGAATTATTTATATGGGTTAAAGGGGGTCATAGGATGACCTAGACCCCTTTCGACACATTCCATGACAACATATGTCCCTAAGACCCCTAGGGACATATTAGAATCATTTATATGGGTCGAAAGTGGTCATAGGATGACCTATGACCCCTTTCAACACATTCCATGATGACATATATCCATAAGGGTCCTAGGACCCCTAGGGACATATTAGAATCATTTATATGGGTCAAAGGGACTCATAGGATTACCTATGACCCCTTTCAACACATTTCATGACAACATATGTCCCTAGGGGTCTTACAACCCCTTGGGACATATTAAAATCATTTATATGGGTTGAAGGGGGTCATAGGCCCTTTCAACACATTCCATCACAACATATGTCCATAGGAGTCCTAAGACCCCTAGGGACATATTAGAATCATTTATATGGGTCAAAGGGGGTCACAGGATAACCTATGACCCCTTTCAGCACATTCCATGATGACATATGTAACTAGGGATCCTAGGACCCCTAGGGACATATTAGAATAATTTATATGGATTGAAGGGGGTCACAGGATGACCTATGACCCCTTTCGATATATTCTATGATGACATATGTCTCTAGGGGTCCTGGGACCCCTAGGGACATATTATAATCATTTATATTAGTCGAAGGGGGTCACAGGATGACCTATGACACCTTTTGACACATTCCATGATGACATATATCTCTAGGGGTCCTAGGACCCCTAAGGACATATTATAATCATTTAAATTGGTCGAAGGGGGTTATAGGTCCACCTATGACCCCTTTCGACACATTTCATAATGAAATATGTCCCTAGGGGTCCTACGACCACTAGGGACATATTAGAATCATTTATATAGGTCGAAACGGATTAGAGGATGACCTATGACCACTTTTGACACATTTCATGATGATATATGTCCATAGGGGTACTAGGACTCCTAGGGACATATTAGAATTATTTATATGGGTTGAATGGGGTCATAAGATGACCTATGATTGCTTTCGACACATTCCATGATGACATATGTCCCTAGAGGTCCTACCCCTAAGGACATATTAAAATAGTTTAAATGGGTCAAAGGGGGTCATAAGATGACCTATGACCCCTTTCGACACATTCCATGACAACATATGTCCATAGGGGTCCTAGGACCCCTAGGGACATATTAGAATTGTTTATATGGGTCGAAGGAGGTCATGGGATGACCTATGACCCCTTTCCACACATTCCATGACAACATATGTCGAAGGGGGTCCCTTTTCGACACATTCCATGATGACATATGTCCCTGGGGGTCTTAAGACCCCTAGGAACATATTAGAATCATTTACATGGGTTGAAAGGGGTCATAGGATGACCTATGACCCCTTTCAACACATTCCATGATGACATATATCCATAGGGGTCCTAGGACCCTTAGGGACATATTAGAATCATTTATATGGGTCAAAGTGAGTCATAGGTCATTGACACATTCCATAATGACATATGTCCCTAGGTGTTCTACGACTCCTAGGGACATATTAAAATCATTTATATGGGTCAAAGGGGGTCATAAGATGACTTATGACCTCTTTCGACACATTCCATGCGACATATGTCAATAGGGGTCCTAGGACCCCTAGAGACATATTAGAATTGTTTATATGGGTTGAAGGGCGTCACAAGATGACCTATGACCCCTTTCAACACATTCCATGATGACATATGTCCCTAGGGGTCCTTAGAGCCCTGGGGACATATTAAAATTATTTATATGGGTCGAAGGGGGTCACAAGATGACCTATGACCCCTTTCGACACATTTCATGACGACATATGTCCCTAGGGGTCCTAGGACCCCTAGTGACATATTAGAATCATTTATATAGGTTGAAGGAGGTCACAGGATGACCTATGACCCCTTTCAACACATTTCATGATGACATATTAGGACCCCTAGGGACATATTAGAATCGTTTATATGGGTTGAAAGGGGTCATAGGTTATTTCGACATAGTCCATGACAACATATGTCTCTAGGGGTCCTAGGACCCCTAGGGACATATTAGAATCATATATATTGGTTGAAGGGGGTCATAGAATGACCTATGACCCCTTTCAACACATTCTATGACGACATATGTCCCTAGGGGTCCTAGGACCCTTAGGGACATATTACAATCGTTTATATAAGTCGAAAGGGGTCATAGGATGACCTATGACCCCTTTCTACACATTTCATGATGACATATGTCTCTAGCGGTCCTAGGACCCCTAGGGACATATTATAATCATTTGTATAGGTCGAAGGGGGTTATAAGATGACGTATGACCACTTTCGACACATTCCATGACGACATATATCACTAAGAGTCCTGGGACCCTTAGGGACATATTAGAATCGTTTATATGGGTTGAAAGTGGTCATAGGATGATCTATGACCCCTTTCAACACATTCCATGAGGACATATGTCCATAGGGGTCCTACGACCCCTAGGGACATATTACAATTGTTTATATGGGTCAAAAGGGGCCATATGTCATAGGATGACCTATGACCCCTTTCGATGCATTCTATGATGACATATGTCCCTCAGGTCTTACGACCCCTAGGGACATATTACAATCATTTAAATGGGTTGAAGGGGGTCACAAGGTGACCTATGACCCCCTTCAACCCTTTCCATGATGACATGTGTCCCTAGGGCTCCTAGGACCCCTAGGGACATATTAGAATTGTTCATATGGGTTGAAGGGGGTCATAGGTCCCTTTGACACATTTTGTGATGACATATGTCCCTAGGGGTCCTAGGACCCCTAAGGACATATTAGAATCGTTCATATGGGTCGAAGGGGGTCATAGGTCAACACATTACATGATGACATGTGTCCCTAGTGGTCCTAAGATCCCTAGGGACATATGAGAGTCGTTCATATGGGTCAAAGGGGGTCATAGGCTGACCTATGACCCCATTTGACACATTCCATGATGACATGTGTCCCTAGGGGTCCTAGGACCCCTAGGGACATATTAGAATCATTCATATGGATCAAAGGGGCTGATAGGGTGACCTATGACCCCCTTCGACCCATTACATGATGACATATGTCCTTATGGGTCCTAGGACCCCTAGGGACATATTAGAATAGTTCATATGGGTCGAAGGGGGTCATAGGAAGAACTATGACCCCCTTCGACACATTTCATGATGACATATGTCCCTAGGGGTCCTAGCACCCCTAGGGACATATTAGAATCATTTATATGGGTTGAAGGGGGTCATAGGATGAGCTATGACCCCCTTCGACCCATTCTATGATGACATGTGTCCCTAGGGGTCCTGGGACCCCTAGGGACATATTAGAATCATTCATATGGGTTGAAGGGGGTCATGGGGTGACCGATGACCCCCTTCGACACATTCCATGATGATATATTAGAATCGTTCATATGGGTCGTAGGGGGTCATAGGTCATGTGGGTCAAAGGTTTCTACCCATTCCATGACAACATGTGTCCCTAGGGGTCTTAGAACCTCTAGGGACATATTAGAATCATTCATGTGGGTCAAAGGGGGTCATAGGGTGACCAATGACCCCTTTCAACCCATTCCATAATGACATGTATCCCTAGGGGTTTGACCCCTAGGGGCATATTAGAATCATTCATATGGGTCGAAGGGGGTCATAGGGTGACCTATGACCCCCTTCGACCCAAACTACGAGGAAAAAACACAATTTTTTTTTAAAAATTTATAATAATTATAATGCTCAAGTTTGATAAGTTTGTGATCACAGTTTAAGTAAGGTTCTTTACAACTCATCTTAAGTTACATATCTTGAGAAGGAATAAATCATTAAATTGAAGCTCTCGCTATTAAATAATATTGACGTTTATTTCGTTTCATATTAATCTTAAAACAATAGATTTAAATTTTCTCTATAACAATATATGAAAATTATTTAAATAACATTTTCAATGAGTTCGTTCCAAATTATTTTGAAAATATCAGATCAAGAACTCATTAAAAGAAAATATTACATCTACCCATACACCTATATAAACTATTAAGTTATGATCAATTATCAACTTATTAAAGTAAAACTAAATAATATTCAAAGACTAATTTATCATTGATATTAAAATTAACTAATCTTTTAACTACTCATTAAGTTATAACTTTCTAAATTAATCAAACAACTAAATTAATCTAAAAACTAAACTATCTAAATCTAATAATAAACTAGCCATAATTCTATCCTTAATTACATGATAATCAAATTTTAATGCAACTCTATAAAAATTTAAAGCAATAACTTTTAACAAATAACTATTAAACAAACATAATAACACACAACTAATCCTAAAGATGAAACTAAAAATATAACTTTAAACTTTAAAACTTAAATAAAAATAAAACTAATTAACTAAAACATGCTAGCAACTAAATTAATAATTAACTTATAACTTTGATAAATTAAAATAATTACTAAAATAAACTAACCTTCTTAACTAACAATACTATTAACAAAATCAAAACACAATATAAAAACTAACAAACATAACATAACTTTAACACTAATACTAACAACTAATACTATTTAGAACAACTTAAAACTACAATTAAAAACTTATTATTAAATTAAACTAACTTAAAACTAACATGCTAAATCTAAAATAACTTACAATTTAAATAAATTAAACTAACTAACAAAATAAACTATCCTAACACTAACCCTATTACTAGCACCTAACATCTAACCTAACACCTAACCTTAAACTAACTACCCCTAATACTAACTCTACCCCCTATGTCCCACTTGCTCCTTGGGCAAGCACTTCCCAAGGAATGCTTCCCAACTGCTATCCTTGGGACAGCGCTCTACCCAAGGGAGGCATTGGCGAACCCCCCCCCCCCCCCTTCAAATCATGCGACCAAGTGGGTGGCAGTTGGGAGAAAAGTAAGTTAAAATTGCTTGCTAACATTATTTCAAAAACAACTTTATTGCATTCCCTCATGTGAGCACCCAGCTAGGTGAGGAGATGGGGATGGGACATGGTGGCAGGGTGACGTCACCCCCCCATGATGAAAATCTTGACTTGTTTAAACAAATTTTTCATAATACCATTTTTTTAATGCATTTTCAGAAGTGACGCCCAAGGGAAAGATGGGAAGGAATTTAAGACAAAAATTTTATTAGGTAACAATATAGATATTTAGGATATTTTTAAAATGTTAAAAGTCTATTTTGGAATTTTTACACCTATTTATAAATTGATTAAATTATATGTATATTTTTCAAACAGAATATAAAAAGAATCTTTAAAATATTCTCTGTTGCCCAAGACCATTTAATTGTTTCTCCCATACAAAAGACAGAGAGTTTTTTTACTCTCTTGAAACACATTTTTGTTTTGTCTTATAATTTTCTAAGTATAAAATTTTCAGTTGATTAATAACCAAGAGGGGAATTTTTTATTTTTTTCAAGTACATTGAATAGATCTACTTGCAAATAGATAAACCAAGAGATTTAGGTAATTATTTAAACCACAATGCAAGTATTGATTTAATTCCAATAATCACAAAACTAATCTTTCATTCATAATAAAAATTTTCGTTTCCAACATATAAGAAAACTTGAAATTTTCCTAATTGAATCAACATCATTTCCATCCTATTTTTGATGTGCAACCATCTAATTTAAAATTACGATTAAATCACATGATAAACAATTATACTCAATCACCAATTTTATTGGCAAACCTGATTCAAAGGCTCAACCGGGAAAGAACCAAGAAGAAAATTCGGCTTCATTGCCAATACAGAAAAGTTTGAAAATACAAATTACGTAGGATTTCAATCCTGAATTACAACAATTTAATTGAATTTCCTTCATGACCCTCATCAGGGGGTTCCATAACAATTTCTGCAACACTTTTCTAAGAACTGTGGAGGGAACAGAATCTAATTAGGTGACAACAAGCATGGCCAAGAAACAAATCAAACATGCATATTCATACAAGGTTTTCACAATAGGATTCACAATGAATCAAAACTAGGGAAAGGTGGATTTTTCCAATAGGAGAATTCAAGCACAACACCAAAATAGATGCCCAATTGAGGCTGTAAACCAACAACTTCTGTTCTTCTATTTTAACATGCCATACTCATATGAGTTTTGTGCTGATAGGTAGGGGCTCATAACACCCTACCCTCTCTCCCTCTTCTCGTCTTGAGAAGAAACTCTACACTGGTTGGAGTCCAACTAAAAAGACCTTTCCCAAAATTGGTCACTTCTGCCCTATCCAAGGGTGAGTAAGACCAAAACACCCATACAAGAAAATCTCAAAATTCAAACATAAACATGAAAGGAAAACATCCAAAAAAACATGGTTTTCAAATCTTTCCAACATACCCACAAACATACAAGCATTCAAACAACAACAAGATAGCATAAGCATGAAACAAACATGAAAATCTGTACAAGAGAGATGAAAATTCCTACCTTCAGAAAGAGGTAATGGCAAATGAACAAGTTTGAGTAGAGCTTTTCCCTTCCTTGCTTCAATCTTCCAAGACTCCTCTCTAAATGTAGAGATTTGGTAACAAACTCAATTACTCCAAGAAGGGCCTCTAAATAAGCCTCCAACTCAACCACCACAAAGGCAATAACTTCTCCCACCCACCTACAAATCTAGAAGCTCCTAACTCAACCCACACTATGGTTAACCACTAAGTGGAGGTGAGGTGAAGCAACTCATGGTAGCCATAGTCAATTTTCGCACAAAGGCAAAAAGAGACTTTTTGAGTGATCTCAAAAGTCAATAAAAGGGGCTTAGGGGTTGGAAAAGACCCCCAACCCATACCCATACCCCTTGGGTATAAATATATCATGTTTTAAAGCCTTAGGAATAGGTTTGGAACAAAAAAAAATTAGGAAATAATTTGGGACCATCTAACAACTCTAAAAAAAAATGCAGATTAAGCACTAATCTGGATTAGGGATGACTAAACTCAATTAAGAACCAAATTAGCAAAAGATACTAACTTAATCTGACTTAGATCCAAGGGTTACACAGCTAACCCTAACTAGCACGCTAAAGAGCATAAATTTTACGAGTGTCAAGTGACACTAAAAGAACACAGTTACGAACATTAACATTCACTGATCACAGGAAAATACATACATACATCTCACAATTAAAATACTTGAATTACGAACAACAAGGTTTTCAAAATTAGCACATAGAGATCAGTTCTGTTCCTCCGTTAGTTTTCTCGACTAAAATATCTGCACACTCATTGCACACATCAGTAGTCCCGTAAAATCACATGTATACATATACATATACATATACATATACATATACATATACATATACATATACATATACATACATACATACATACATACATACATACATACATATATATATATGTATCAAAAATTCACATAAATTGAAACATACATCAATTAGGGTTTCTTTCATCCTACTTAATTCTTAACCATTTAAAATCTCTTAAGTCAAAGTATCAATCCTACATTTACTGATTTCATCAACATACATATACATAAAACATTAAATGACAAACATCAAATATCTGAAAATAACATCACACAGCATGAAATAATATAATATGTTCTAAGCATCAGATAATGTCTCGACATCTCGAGTCGTGAGTATCAAAATAATAGTAATGTATCACTATGCTACGATGGGTCAGGGCAAGGCCTCACAAGGACATATTAGAATTGTTCATATGGGTTAAGGGGGTCATAGGGTGACCTATGGCCCCCTTCGACCCATTTCATGATGACATGTGTCCCTAGGGGTCCTAAGACCCCTAGGGACATAATAGAATCATTCATATGGGTCAAAGGGGGTCATAGGGTGACCTATGGCCCCCTTTGACCCATTTCATGACAACATGTGTTGCTAGGGGTCCTAGGACCCATAGGGACATATTAGAATCATTCATATGGGTCAAAGGGGGTCATAGGGTGACCTATGGCCCAATTCAACCCATTCCACATGATGACATGTGTCCCTAGGGGTCGTAGGACCCCTAGGGACATATTAGAATCATTCATATGGGTCGAAGGGGGTCATAGGATGACCTATGGCCCCCTTCGACACATTCCATGACAACATGTGTCCCTAGGGTTCCTAAGACCCCTAGGGACATATTAGAGTCTTTCATATGGGTCATAGGATGACCTATGACCCCTTTCGACACATTCCACGATAATGTATATCCCTAGGACCCCTAGGGACCCATTGGGAATGCTTCGAAAGGGGTCATTAGGGGCCCTAGGGACATATGTTGTCTTGAAATGCGTTGAAACGATGCATTTTATAACAATATTATATTTAATAATTATATAATATTGTTTATTTTAATATTATAATAATATATTATTAGATTATATAATAATAATAATCATATATGTTACTAGATTATAGATTTAATAATAATAACCATATATATTATTATATATAATAATTTAGTCATATCATACTACTATATATATTTAGTAATAATAATATATATCATATATATCACTATACTATATTTAGTTATAATTATTATTATTATATTTATAACTATATTATATTTAATAACAATAATCATGCATATTACTATAATATAATAATAATTTTAATAATATATAATAATATTAATATTAATGTCCACACTTTCCCGAAATAAATTTCTCTCTAAAATAGTCTAAAGTTTTCCTCTTAAATTTATTTTCTCTTAAATTTCTCTCCCTCCAAATTTAAAATTGAAAAAAATTCCCCCTCTCAAATTTCCCTCCAAATTGGTGTGTAAAATTGTCGGGCCTAATCGAATATCCGATATGAAATTGGATATCTAATTTCAAATCAGATATCTGATCAGGCTTGGTATTTACCAAGCCTATTTGGTCAACCCAAAAAGCATGTTTGAGATGGGTTTCAGTGACACTCAGACTTCGGGTAGCCATTTGACAATGTTATTTTGATCAAAATTGAATGAAATGAAAAGGGTTTTTTTATATCACTCTCAAGATTTCATCGATATAGTTGTTGTCAAATTCTAAGTTTGATAAGTATTTATTAGTTAATTTTCAATGAAGATTATTGTAAAGTGTTGATTAACATACTGATTGAAAAATAGCTATAACTTTCAAATGGTATAACATTTTTTAAATCCAAAAGTTGTGTCACATTCTATGCTTTGCCTAGTATAAGAAAAAAAAAATTGGTAAAATTTTCTATTAGTTAAGGTGGTCAAACATGGGAGTTTTTTTTTCGAAAAAGTTTTAGTAGAAAATTCATATTTAATTATTTATTTGGAATAAAATAACCCAAAAATATGCATCACATCCGGGCATGAGTCTACTTTTTATATCTATAATTATATTAAAAAAATGTTATCATTTGATTTTGATTAAGGTGGTCAAATATACACCTATTTTTTATTTTCGCCCTAAAATTTTTGTAGTACTGCATCAAAATCCAAACTTTTGACCAATCAATTTTTTTTTCTCTAGATAAGGCCTAGTAGTTTATAAACTACATTCAATTTTCTATAGATTATTTTCTTACAACTTTTTGATATAAAGTCCATAACCAAGTGCTTTAAAATTATGTGTCAAGTTGACATAACCCTGATTTGTTGATTTTTCACTGCCACTTAAGGCCATAGTTTGGTACACCATGATCTTGCACATACCCAAAATGTCTTGAAAAAATATTTTTAAAATGATAAAAAAGTCATGAAAAAAGAAGAAATTTTTTATTTAAAAATAATATCATGAAAAAATAGATGCCTTGATGAAAACCTGGCAAACAAGGGCATTGGCACGAAAATTTGAGTCAAGAGAAAAATTTTGTCCAAAAGTGAAAACCTGGCAAATAGGCACTTTAGGAAAGTACCATAGTGAAAACCTAGCAAACAAGTTCCATGTGTAATCATGTGTTTCTCCTACATCTATCAGAATTCCATTTGGTTTTTCCCCCTTATCAATTTCTTGGTCACATTTTTCATATTGCAAGACATCCCTAGTCCTTGATCATGGCCCACGAACTAGTTAATGTCTATTGTTATCTTATCCAAGCTTAGCCAGTTTGTACATATTTTTTCTTTGGTCTTCGTACATAGTTTGTGTCTTGTCTGGGGGCATATTATCTACATAGTGCATGAGTTTGAAATTGAATTGGGGTCATGTCCCTAAGCACACATTATCCATTGGACTTATCACATATCAAATTGGAACTAACACTTGTGAGTCCTTTACAATCCTTAAAAAATCCTAAAAATTTAAATATGATCTTGAAAAAACCCTAAAAAAATTCAAATATGATCTTCAAAAAAGACCTAAAAATGATAAATCATCCTAAATAAATCCATCAAAATCATAAAACATCTTGAAAAAATCCATAAAAACATAAAATGTCATGAACAAATCCATAAAAATCATAAAAATGTCCTAAATAAATCTATAAATATCATAAATATCCTAAACAAATCCATAAAAATCAGAAAATGTCTTGAAAAAGTCATTAAAAATCACAAAACATCCTACAAAAATACCTAAAAATCATAAAATGTCTTGAAGAAATGAGCAACACAAAAACATCAGATATCCTAAAAAATCACAAAACCCACCAAAAAATTGTAATAAACCTTGTAAATAGTCACTATGGATAATCACCCCATTTCTCAAACACTTACAATTTTGTAGACTGAAACTCAAAGCACTGTGCTTCAATGTCAATCACACCTTAACCTACTTGTAGTGCCTACCCCTAGTTCACATTTTGTTTTAATTGCCAAACTCTTTTAGGCCAATTTTATACTTGATGTTTAGTAGCATTACTTTCAGATTATCAGATGTTTTTTTACACTCAATTCATTATATGATGAGATTACTTGGTACTCTATATTTCATGCATGTATGATGATTATTCAATGTTTTCAATTATCGATGATGATTAGTTACATGGTTTATTATCACATGTGCTTTCTTATGGATACTTACCCCATACTGCATGTGTATGGTATGCGTGTTTATTTTCTTTATGTATGGTGTTTCTGATGTGGTTAAGGAAGGGAGTCGTAGTCACCTGCTAGTCGGGATCTACACGATGCACCACTTCCTGCCATTGTCTATTTAGCTTAGAATATTGTATCTGTACATGCGTGAATTTTATGTAGGTTGCAGGTACCGAGTATCGACTTCCCTGAATTGCCAGGATGAGCGTACCCTATCGCATTATCTCAATGGTAAGAGAGGGGAGATAAACTCTTAAGTCCAAATCCTAAACCCTTTAGCCAATTGTCCTAATTGATAATTAGGGCAAGTATCTTAATTAAGTACCCTCCGAATGCATCAAATGATGTTATTTCATGATTATAACCCTTTTGTTTGATTTAGTATGTATTTTTCTATGATGGGTTTTCGTATGTTGCTTTATGAGTCCTTGATGTATTTTCTATTAATTAAGTTTAATTAAAAGGATTAATTAATGATTTAATTTAATAAAAAATTATTATGATATTTTAATATTTAATTAATTGAGAAATTAATTAAATAAAAAGAATTAAATTTGGAAATAAAAATTTTAACTATAATTTTAGAATGTGATAATATTTATTTAATTTAATAATAATATATATTTAGAGTTCGTTTTTAAATAAATGCTAAATATTATTATAAATTGAATTAATAAATATTTTATCAATTAAAGTTTCTTAAATAAATTAAAAGTGTTGAGAAGGTGCTGCAACGTTTCTCTATGGAGAATGCTAAAGCTGTCAGCACACCTTTACCTGGTCATTTGAAATTGACTAAGGAGATGTGTCCCAAGACACAGGAAGAGGAGGATAAGATGTCCAAGGTACCCTATGCTTCAGCTGTAGGAAGTTTGATGTATGCTATGGTATGCACTAGGCCAGATATTGCACATGCAGTGGGAGTCGTTAGCAGGTATATGAGTCATCCAGGTTTTGAGCATTGGAATGCTGTCAAGTGGATTCTTAGATATTTGAGAGGAACATCCAATAAGTGTTTACACTTTGGGGGCTCTACTACTGATTTACAGGGCTATGTTGACTCAGATTTGGTTGGGGATATTGATACCAGGCAGAGTACTACAGATTATGTCTTTACTGTTGGTGGGGCAACCGTGAGTTGGGTTTCTAGACTACAGAAGATTAATGCTCTCTCCACTACAGAGGCAGAGTATGTTGCTGCTACAGAGGCAGCCAAAGAGATGATATGGCTTCAGTTCTTCTTGGAAGAATTGGGACATCCTCAGAAGGATAATTATTTGTTTACAAATAGTCAGAGTGCCATTCATCTTGCTAAGAATTCAGCTCTGCATTCTAAGACCAAACACATACAGTTGCGGTACCATTTCATTCAGTCAGTTTTGGAGGATGGACAGTTAAAGCTGGAGAAGATACATACCAATGAAAATCCAGCAGATATGTTGACAAAGGTTGTAACAAGGGAGAAGCTGAACTCCTCTTCAGCTTCAGTTGGTCTTTTAGACTAAATGTGAATAAAAGAACAGCAGAGTCCAGGGTGGTTTGATCCAGTGGGAACCCCATGCGGTAGTTGTATTGCTACAAGATCAGTCTCCAAGTGGGAGATTGTTGTTTAGTGTGGAGCCTGATCAGTCCCCAAGTGGGAGATGGTTTTATATTGGGCATATTCCTTGGATTAGGAATGGTTATTCCTTGGTTTAGGAATGGTTTTATTGAGTTTGATCTTCTTGTGAGAGGCTTACATCCATGATTAGTTATATGGTATGGTTTGGGTGTTGTTGAGGCTTCTTGTTGGGGTTTTATGGAGGAGATCATACTTGCACAGTTTACATCTAGAGGTGTGTGTAGAAGGACATGATACAGGTTATGATTTGCATGGTTTCTCTAGTCTTGGTTATCTTCCTAGATGTTCAATTTTTCCTACATTGGATTTGAGATTGGTTAGAGATTGTGATCACTAGTTTGTGCTCATGCATGTCATGCAAGAGATGCCATGGTTATTTCTTTCTCTTTCCTTTGTTGGTTGTGGAGAATTTGGGAGACTATTGGAGACTTGTTATGAGATTTGTTCTTGTAGGTTATCAGTTGATGTATTGTGGATGTCCTTGATACTACATGGATTCACTTCTTTGAGATGTGTTGAGTGGATTGGTTATAGATTTGCAGATTGGATATGTCGGTGATATGATATTCACTTGTTATACCTTTGAGGTATGGATAGTTGGATGGGTTTGGCACTTGCTGTGGGTGCTATTTCAGCTATGGATATTTTGACAACTATGGATAGATGTGATTACCTTTGGATCGAGTTTTTTGTGCTTGGAATTTTAGTTGGTACAGGATTTTATGATCTTCTAATGTGACAGGTTGGATGGCTTTCTCTTTGGATGGCTTCTATGTATGTCCAGTGGCAGTGTCATAATAAGAGGTGAGATCATTCATGTTCGAGATGCTCGATACTTTGATTTTTTTGCGGGTACTAGGATGGAGCACTTGGTGTATTTTGATCCATGATGGTGGATGTGCTGGGAGGGATTGTTCCCTTGTTCATTTGTGTGGCTACGGATTGACCCTATGCAATGTATACAACAAGTGGGAGATTGTTGAGATAATGGGTGTTGCACACATTGCATAATATTGTTATTTTATTATTTTATTTTATTATGTAATGTTGTACCTAGATGGACGTGCAACATGTAAAGATTCCCATGAAATATTCTTGATAAGTTGTATTGTAACATTGTAAAAATATTTTATGTAATTATTTAATATTGGGGAAAAGAATTAAATGTCCAATATTAAATGTGGGGTCAGTGGGTTAGGTAGCACATGGTTTTAGCACATGGTTTATGTAATACCACTTAGTGGTTTTGTGGGACTTGCTACCATATAAGCAGCCACAAGGGTAGTTGTTGTAGAGAGAGAGAGAGACAAAGAGAAGACAAAAGGCAAGACTCGAGCGGGACAAGGCTTGACAGGTTAGCCAAGGGAGCATTTGTGAAGGTTGAAAGCATGGCATGGGATGTGTGGATTCATGCTTGTTCACATAGTTTGCTCGGTTGTGGCTATGGCCATGAAGGCTTCCATGGTTGTATGGCAATGGTATTTTTGCTGAATAATATATGGTGATGGATGCTTTTGGAGGCTGGGTTTTTTCCCTCAATGAGGGTTTCCCAAGGTATATCTTGTGTCACATTTTATGGGTATGTTGTCTATTCTCTTGCATGTGGATTTTAATTCCGTGTTTATTTCAGATCTATTATGGGTTATGTGGAAACAGTTATATTCTTTGTTGCCAAGTTTCCTTACAAAAAGTGGAAAAGATATTAAATTATTAAAGGTTTCTAGATCGCATGATCTAAGCATGAGTTTAAATATAAAAGAAATTAATTAAAATGATTAATTAATGATTTAATTTAATAGAAGATTATTATGATATTTTAATATTTGATTATATTTAATTAATTGAGAAATTAATTAAATAAAAAGAATTAAATTTGGAGATAAAAGTTTAAGGATAATTTAGAACATTATAATATTTATTTAATTTAATAATAATATATTTAGAGTTCATTTTTAAATAAATGCTAAATATTATTGTTATTTAAGTTAATTAAATATTTTATCAATTAAGTTTCTAAAATAAATTAAAAAGTGAAAATATATTAATTATTAAAAGTTGTAAGATTGCATGATGCGAGCATGTGTTGAAAATAAAGAAATTAATTAAAAGATAAAATAAGAGGAAATTATAATGTTATTTTAATTTCATAAAGTGCGCATGGGATTAAAAGTAATAAAGATTAAAAATAGAAGTCAAGTGGAATATTAAATAAAGTTGTTTAATAATACAACTTAATGTGCATGAAAAGATGAATGCAAAATAAAATAAAAGATTAATAAAAGTTAATTTTGGAGTTAACTCAGTTGAGCAAAGAGTCCTCTCGGGTGAACGGACAATTAGTGCCCCGATTTGAGGAGAAAACTCCTTATCACAACTTTGGGGTTCATTTTTGGGGGACACGAATTTGGACCGTGAATTTTGGAGACAGGAATTTTGGAGAGAGTTTTTGGAAGCAAATTTCAGAAGGAGAATTCTAGGAAAGATTTTCAGAAGAAAGTTATTGAAGAGGAGCGAGTTCTCTTACAGATTTTGGGGATTGTGTATTAGCATCAGGTTCGGGTAGGGTCTAGTATTTTGACCCCTAAATGATTTAAAAAATTTAATATGTTCTGTCTACTTCGTGATTGTAAGAATCTTGTCTTCTTGAATGTATCATTTCTTCGTTCTGGATCTTTTGCTATTCGATTTCATTTGTAATCTAGATTGAAAAACTATTTAGGAACATCCTTCAACAAAATTAAATCGGGATTTAGAATTGAATTAAAATGGAGTAGAGAGAGAATTGATTTGGGGAGAGTTTTGAGATTAAAAAGAAAATTCTTTGGGTTGGAATTATTTTCTCTATTAGATTGCAATTGTTAATGTTTAAAAAAAATAATAATAAAATAAAATAAATAAATAAATAAATAATAATTATAATTATATATATATAATTTTTATTTAATTTATTTAATATTAATCTTTAAGCAAAAATTTTTATATATAAAAACAAAATCATTTAAGCAAATATATATATATATATATATATATATATATATATATATATTTTAAAGTCTAAATTTAAAATTTTATAAAAAAAAAAATTAATTAATTGTTTGGGGAGGCGGGGCCATCACCCCCCCACCGCCCCTTCCTATGATGTCGCGTCGCAGAAAGTACTGCCGCGACAGCAGTACTGCTGTGGCAGTAGGTACTGCTGACGCAGAAGTACCTTGCTGCGGCAGACCGAAGTCTGCCAGCCAGCGGGCCTAAAACGTTGGTCGGCGGGCCTAAAACATTTTTTTATATAATATGTTTTTTTTTATTAAAAAAAAAAAGACATTTAGGGGTTAGTTTTTTTTGTAATATGATTTTTAATTTTTTTTAATTTATTAAAAATAGATTATAATTAATACAATTTATTAAAAATAGTATTATTAATAAATTGTATTTAATTTCTAGAAATAAATTAGTAATGCTATTAAAGTTAGTTTATAATGAATTAAAATTATTAATTATTAATATTGTTAATAAATTTTATTAATATATATTAATAATTAATTAAATATTATTGATATCGTTTAAAATTTAATTATTAACTTAATTAGAATCAGTTGAATTAAAGTTATTATTAATAGATATTATTTGATTAAATTGTAGATTTAGATTATTGATTTAATGGAGGTTATTATAGAAATGGGTTAATTGTAAGGGGTAGTTGCGAAAACTTAGTTACTTGAAATAGATGTTAAACTGGAACTTAAATCTTACCTTAACTCAACAGTATATTATCATTCAGATCCAACTATGTGATGACTTGTTTTCTATGAGATTATTTTGTTGTCTATGTTTTGAGGTTTTGGGGTTTGTTCTAGTATTGACCAGTTTAGGTTGTTACCAGAGGCTCGGGGTTGTGAATGTGATGTCATGATGATTTGGTCTCGATCTTTCTTAACCCGACCATGGTAATGTGATGGAGTGCTCTATGACATGATTGTATTTACTAGTTGTTATTGCTTTCAGTCTTCTTGGGTGAAGCTGAGGTGTATGTTTATGAGATACCTAACTTAACCATTTTCGAGTCTCAATCAGTTATATTTGATAACCATTTTTGAGTCATCGATCAATTATACTTGGATTGCTTTTCGGTCGCTTGAGAGGATTGAAGTGTTTGTTATGTTCTTGATGATGTCATGTGTTGACTTGACCATTTTGGAGTCTTTGATCAGTATTGTGATTTATTATTGGGATACTTTCTAGTTGCTCATTGGAGAACCATTGGATTTTGGTGATTTATCATTGATGCCTTCAGTTGTTGATAGAGAACTGTTGTGACCATATGATTATTATTTGATGCTTATCTGTTGCTCATGAAGAAGTGATGTAATTTTTGTGGCTTATCTTTTATGATTTTTTTCAGTTGCTTGTATAGGACTGAGGTGATTTTATTATGATTCTTTGATTTGTGATTTCATGAGCCTAGGGTAGGTTATCTATGTGTAGTGTCGGGAAGTGGCTTGCAATGGGGATTGGGGCCCTAAGAGGCTGCCTGGAGTAACCCATTGTAACTTGTTTTAACAAGTGAAAACATCTCACCTAAATACTGACTTAAATGAACTTAATAAGATAATTGTATGTTCTCTCCCATGCCTTGAGTGCTAGTACAGGCTAGGATGGGGTAGAGAGAACGCTTGGTTACGACCTTGCATTCCGCAGTATGCCTCGTCAGTACGAGAGGATACTAGTGGCCGCAGGAATCACTAGGGACCCGGGATTCCTAAGGGATTGCTCGGGTAACTTTTATGTGACTTTTGTGATGACACTTTCCCACTTGCATAGCAGGTTTCCTACGTGTCTTTGTGGTGCCTCTGGGTCTAGATGTCTTTCTATGTTGGAACCTTTGAGTTAGTATACTTTTAGGATTTCCCAGACTTAGAGAGTACTTGTGTTTTGTGTTTGATACCTTGTTTGGGACTTGAGACTATCTCCTCAGCGCGGTGGGAGTGGACCATTTAGGTTCCACGCGGTCGGGTGGTAGTGCTTTTTACTCTTACCATTGAGATCCGTCCGTGGTCACCGTGGCTGGAGCTTTCTTGGTTGGCATTTACCTTCACTATGTTCTTGGATTATTATGATGGATGGTTAGATTTTATGATAGATGTTTTATCATTATGGATGTATGGATGTATCAGGTATGTTATTAGTTTCATTTATTTTACTGTACTTTGTATCATGGATTTGAGGATGATGTATCTTTATCTTTACATATGTATATTCTTTTAAGCCTTTCATACCCTATGACATGTACAGTGGATGATTGAGCATTCCGAATTAAATTGCCAAGAGGCATTCGGAACAAATGTATATTATGGACATTGGACTTTCTTATTATTCTTTCATGTGGACTTGGTAGTTGTTAGACTTAGAATTTAATTAAAATTAAATGTGACTCAACGTCTTGGGATCCTTAAGGAATGTAACTTGTGATGTATGTTTGTTGATGATTACATGTTATTGCTTCCGCTACTATGTGTTTGATGTGTATGTTGTACATTCTTACTTTAAAAAAAAAAAAAAGTTTAGCAAACTTAGTGAAACTCTAGGTTAATTCTTTTGGATCCCTTGGCGGGGCGTTACACTACTACCCGAGCAATGTGAACGAACAATCAATACAACGTGTCACTATGATCCTATCAACTGAACCAACATCCAAACCTATCACATCATTGATCCAACACAAAATCAAAGACACTAATAAATAAAGTTATAATGGATGAGAATAGTTGTTGTCTCACATTCTTTGGTAAGTGATTTATTTTTTCTTTGTTTTTCTTTGATCATGTTACTATGTCACATGATGATATAAATTGATCTATGAGAGTGGTCAGGATGGTTCATGATTGTCCATTTTTCTTTTCTATGTATTGGATGTACCTTTAAGAGTCTGGAGTGTGGGTGTGTGTGTGTGTGTGCGCGCATGTGCGCAAGCGTGCACACACCTTAGGAGGGATAGGGTCACTCTTTCTATTTGTATCATGATTTTTTACACAAAAGGCTTACATTTTCCCTCTAGCCTTTTATGCCATGATGTGTTACATCCCATTTTCCATATCAAAATAAAGCTCCTTTGACATATAGTGCACTTTATGAAAGAAAAAAGTCCTCACCTCATACTAACTAGTCATCATCTCATCTCTCATGTCTTCTCATGTTAATCTCATCTGCCACCACCATATTCATGTACTATGATATACCAAAAGAATCTTCATCCTGCATTCATGCATAATCATACACTGTCTGTTAACCTTTTGTGGCTTTTTACCAAGTATGGCCTAAGTTTGACCTAGGTTTGACCATTTTTTGCCATGTTTGACTAGGTTTACCTATGTTTTTACCTCTTCTTGGGTTTTTAACATGCACACCAAATTTTTGGTCATTCTGAGTTCATTTGCATTATTTGTGAACCTCGGCCTAACTACTTGTCAACTTTCTACAAAGTTTGACCTAGGTTTGACCAAATTTCAAATGTTTAACCATGTTTGACTGATTTGACCTATGTTTGGACCTCTTTCTATGGTCTTGGGAATCCACACAAATTTTTGGGCCATTTTGAGTCTAGTCAGGCTAATTTCGGCCCCTAAAGCATCCTGGGGCGTAGTTGGGCTTCCCAAGTGCATACAAGGCACACTTGGTCATCCTAGGGTGCACTTGGTCACCTTAGGGAGAACTTGGTAATGCCAAGGGGTGCATTTTGGGTGCAAATGGGGCAGTTGGATGCCCAAAACTACCTCGGGGCCTTGATTGACCCTTGTTTTACACTCTAAACCCCATAACTTTTGCATTTAAGCTCTGATTTTTTATCCATTAGTTTCTATGGATTTTTCTCATCATTGTCAAAAAATTGACCTATTATTTGAATTATTGATCAATTTCTTGAGGGGGCACCCATATATACCACGACTACTGGGGCATGCTTTTATGGTATTTTCATCAGTATACTTTGGCACAATGCTCTAGTCACATTGTATCAAAGAGGGGCAAAATATAGACACTCAAAAATGATTCGCATCTACTATTTAATCACATTTTCATACTAAGAGATCTCATTTTCTCATTTCACTAATTCCAATCTTTTGGCCAATTTGATTATCATTCGAGCATGTTTTGACATTATCCTTCATCACTTGAAATCAATTGTAGATCACTTTAGAATTGATTCTTATTTTATCCAAAATTTTCCATATTAACCCAAAATAATTTCAACATTATTGGAATCCTCTCTAATCAACCCAATATCATCCCAAACCAACCCAAAATCATCCCAAATCAACCCAGAATCATCCCAAATCAACCCAGAATAATCCCAAATCAACCCTAATCAACCCAAAACATGTCAAAATACCCCTAATCAATCATCATCTATCTAACCCTAGGCATTTTCATGTCCCTCAATGCCTTGGAAATTTATCAAACCTATCAAATCTGACCTTAACACTGTCATGTCCCTCAGTGCTAGGTCAAAACCCAATTCTCATCATCCAATCATTAACATTGTCAAGTCTCTCAATGTCAAATTGTGACATTATCCAATCAGATTAACAACATTGAAAATGTTTTTTGATGTTATTATAATCAATCTTATCAGTCAATTTCAATCTTGTGGCCTTTATAATGTCTATTGAAAATCACCCGTCCTTAATCCATGTCATATGTCCTTGGCATGCTATCAATTGTAATGAATCAATCAATTTGATCATAGCTTTGATCTACCCACCATTGTCCTGATTGATCTTCATAAACATCACATTTCATCAAAAGGGTAATCTCACATTTATTTCATCAAATTGACCAATCATTTACTAATTCGTCCTATAGGATTAGTTAACCCACAATCTAGTCCTATGTTTTTTCAATCATTTTCATCCCACATTACTAATTATTTTTACTAACTAACATCCTTAATTAATTAATATTTATTATTTAATTGATTCATCTTGACAAACTATGGGAATTCTCAATTTCCAAAATTTTATTTCCCACCTCTAATTTCTATTTCACTAATTTCCATTTGTGTGGAATTATGAATTTTCAACGCAAATATTCTACCTAGTCTTGACACATGGACATCCTACATAATAGATTATCTTCCTACACTTGGCTAATATGTGTCATATTTGACATATATTATTCCTTACACATAACTATAATAAGCCACCTTCGTCATAGATTCTTGTCTACAAGTGGCTTTGATGTGTCAAATGCACGTCATAGATTCCCCTGCACATTTAGCCATGTTGACTTTTGTGTATCATAGAATCCTATATGTGGCATCTTGTATCATATTTTTCATAGATACTCTAATGAATATCATGCCAATTTTCACATTTGAATTGAGAAGTGTCCATCTCCTCATTCATGTCTTACCTCTTGCATTTTGGCTATAAACTGAGCCATCTTGAACTCATTTTCGATCTTCAACCCCTATCCTTAAGATCATGCCCAAGCCACACTTATAGTACTCTCAATAACATTCATCCCATCATTGTTATTTTCTTTTAATTAGGTGAACTATAGGCAATTGAAGCTACATAAAAATGGAGAAGAAAGAAGGACATGGGAACTACAATTAAAGAGGGTGTTTTACATGTTTTTATTTCTTTTATTTCAATTGTTTTTCATTGTGTATTACAAGGGTTTAGTGTATTTTGATTGAGTTTTGTCATTGCTCATAGTATTCTAGGTTCTAACCCATTTAATAGTCCTACACCATCAAGATGAGCTTGGATGGAAATTCCCCTCTACCTTCTATTTTATTATTCTCATTCAAGGGAGAATTCATAATCACCCATTAGCAACCACAAATAATCCATGATAGTGTTTCTAAAAGAACCCAACCTTTTCAAAAAAGCCAACCTCCCATTTTTTGAATTAGGGGCATAAATATTAGAGAGATTCCAAGAGAATTTGTCCCTAATATAAGAAAACTTTATAGAAATATTATCATTTTTCAGCCAAAAGAACCTCACCTAGGATAAGAAAATTATTCTAGAAGACTGACACACCTCCTGAGGCTCCTTCAAAATTACACCTAACTACTTTACTATTCTTAACAAACAAAGGACTTAGACTATTTCTTTAGACATTTTAGTTTCTTATATTAACAACACATCTAGTTTATGATCCTAAATCACATTCCTCACTACATTTTTCTCATAAGGGGAATTCAATCTCCTTATATTCTAGGATATGCCCTCATTTAGATTTAGGGGAGACAATCTCCAAGATGGTTCTTTATTTCCCATCTACTATCCTGTTTGATGGCTGACTCCTGAGCCTACTTTTTATTTTTCTTACCAGGGCTTGATTTCTTGTCCCCTACATCTAGTTTGATGATATTTTAGGTCACTTTATTTATAAAAGCTGGCATTTGATGTTTAAACTTTTTTTGATTATTCACAATTTGCAATGGTTAATCAAAATATGAGATCATAGAATTATGCCTTATTGAAGCTTCATTCTCCCAACCCTACAATGACATACAAATTTGAGGGACCTCAAAAAGGACCTTTGAAGCATTAGAAGACTTTTGGACCTGGACTTGATTCCACAATGTTCACCACTACCTCTAGACTAATGATTAATGGACCAGGTAATACACCTTGGGATCAACCCATTTGAAGAAGGGGAACTCACCATTTCAACCTCAACCATTCCATGGGGACCTAAAGATTCATTCATTTCCCCACCTATTTCTTCCTTGCAAACCCTATCAGAAAAACCTTTTTTGTGAAGAAATCAGTTCTCAGGAAAATCCACCCTCTAGGATTGCAAAACATCTACCTTCTTCATAGTAGAAAAGGATTTAGCGACAACCAAGGAAAACAAATCACCTTCTTTCTAGGGACTCCCAAGCTTAACTTCATTGGCTATAATGGAACCAATATGAGAGTCAAACATTATTGAATCCTCTAGGGGAGGATGAATAACTTGAATCACTAGGCCCAAATGCAATGTTCTAATTTTTTAATCCTACATTTCTTTGATCCATAAATGATGTTATGTTGGTTTGAGTGAAATATTATTATTTGTGTTAGTCTCTAGATGAATTAGTTAATTGCAGTGAACTAATTTATGATTTATTGGTTTATATATGCTTTGTAGGAAGAGTTAAGAGATTAACATAGGTCCTACGATGGGGTATTTGTATGATGTTACATGTATTAGAGAGTTTTTTTGGGCCAACCTTCTTCAATGCTTTAGTACATATTTGATTTCGGGTCTAACCTTGGAGGTTTTTGTGATGATCACATTTAGATGACATAATTTATGGAGGCATGCTATGATGTGTTCAGGTCATCTTTATCTCTTGGTATAGGTCACACTCTATTTAAATGCTTAAGGTGGCCAACTCTATATAAATGATACTTATCTCTATTGTGACCAACTTGGTTGTAATTTTGATCGATCAAAATGATATGTAAAAATGAATTGGAAGATTTGTGTGGGTTAAAATTGATTAGTGATAGAGGTGTGTGGATTGAATATGGAGTCAATTTAATGTGCATGTGAAAGAGAAGAAGTAGAAGAGTGATTTTGACAAAGTGTACACAATGTTTGATCACAAGATCCTATATCATCTTATTTCATCATTTCTCTATGCTTGTTATAAGTTTTTTAATTTTTTGGTAGCTTGTGAAAACTTGTATCTTAGCTTAAGGCAACACATCTTATTCCACAACTCATTCTTTAGGGAGAATGGTAGTGAGCCTAAAACACATTGTAATATTGTCATTCACATTGTTAGTAAGATTATCACTATAGTTTTTTCTGCATTGGGTTTCTAAAAAAATCCAGTGTTCTTGTGTGTGTGTGTGTGTGTGTGTGTGTGTGTGTGTGTGTGTGTGTGTGTGTGTGTGTGTGTGTGTGTGTGTGTGTGTGTGTGTGTGTGTGTGATATCATTACAACATAATGTATTGATGGTTATTTGGGTTAAATTTAATAGTTAAGAGATTTTGACATAATAAATAAGTTTTTGGTACATGTTTATTTACCCCCTATCTTAGCACTTGGAGGAGTCAAACATTTGTGGTTCCCTTTTCTTATTCATTAAAGAGCTTTGACTTGTTTGCACAAAAGATTCATGGGAAGAACCTTCTTTATTTATGGGTATGGGAGCATTGTTTTTTTCTTTGATTAAAAAACATAAGCTTTGTTGAAATCAACAATGGTTGCATTGCTCATTTGTTGTGGTGCTTCATGCGAGTGCTTCATAAGGAGTGGTTTTGCATGCAAAACATTGACAGAACATGAACCTAGAGGAATTTTGAGTTGAAGAGAAGTGAAGAATCAGTTCATAAATTCTTTACGTGATTTTTATATAGTTATTTGAACTAGACATTCTTATTAGTACACTTTTGAAAGAATCGACAAATTAATAGAAAGAATGGGATTTTTTTCTAATGGACAACATTTGTGACCTTTGAAACTACATGCTTAGAGTTGGGGTCGAGAAATATAATGACAATGATGTTGTTGGCTAAAAAATATTGGTGTATGGATATTTTTGAGGGTGCAAGTGATGCAGGAGCATCCTGGGTTGCCTTGAAATCCTACTCATTTTTTTCATTCTGGTAGTTATCACCAAGTTTGCAATATTAAGCAAGCAACATTAACCAAATTTGAGTGTTAACCAATTTCCAGTGTTAACTGAGTTCTAATGTTGACTGAATTCTAGTGTTGACCGAGTGTTTCTTCATGTACCAAGTGAACTTGATATTTGTTGATACTTAGTTCCTTCTTTGACCAATTTTGTCTTTGATTGCTTCTTAGTCTGAGTCAACTTATGCATTTAATTTGGATCATGAATTTAATGATAGGATCTTGTCTTAGGATGTGTGTAGACCATTTTAAGTATGACCTTTCTACTTGGTAATGAACTAGAATCTTTTGTAAGCCGTTTTGGCAAGTATAAGTAGAGGTATTTGGTTTAGGTTAGAGAGAACTTAGAGAGTTTAGAGCAGATGTTTCTGAAAAAGAAAATTTTAAGCTAGATCATGGATCTTGAAGTTGTATTTTGTAACAAGTCATAACCTAGAAGGCCTTACATCTAGGCATGTATGCTAATAATTTCATGAATCGATAAAAGCATTTACTCTCGCTCTCTCTCTCTCTCTCTCTCTCTCTCTCTCTCTCTCTCTCTCTCTCTCTCTCTCTCTCTCTCTCCCTCCCTCCTTGGTGTTGTTCTCTGTGTGTTTGCTTTCGTTGTGTTTACTCAGCAAGGGGTTTGGATAGTTAGGTGTGCCTTAGGACCTAGCTATTCATTCCCTCCTTGTGTCAACAAGGAATGGTGAAAGGTGGAGGGTAATAGATTGAGGACACTTCTCATCACTTCCACAAATCTCATGCTTTGATTGATATTATGTCTTTTTATCATAAACTACTCGAGGGTAGATCTATCATTGTGAAGGTGAATTTGAATATTTTAAAGCATCAAGGAAGATTTTTTTCCGTTCTAAATCAGAACATGTAGGCTATTATGGCTACAATCATAATGTTACTAAATGTGAGCAACTTTGATCCCAACTAGTTTGCAAGGACTACGTTAAATAAGGCAATTATTTCTACTATTTTCCTATATTAATCATGGGATGGGATTGTGGATTTTCATTATAATGACTCTATCAAATTTAATTTTATTCTAAAAATAGTGCAAGGATGCTCATATGTGGATGCAATGTTAACAAGGATTCAATTAGTGAAATGTGGAAATGGAAATGAAGCCATCAACGATAGATGATATGAAAAAGGGATAAACCATATGTACAGTGCTAGAAAATTTCTAGAATTTCGGCTCGCGACATTCATGTGTGACAAATGGAATTTAAAAGGAAATTACTTTACAAGAGATAAAATTGTAATCACAAAATATTTTCACATATAGAGTAGAATTTTTATTTTTTTGAGAGTTTATATCTCACTAATAAAGCATATTGCACAACTACAAATATTCATTTTCACCAACGTGAAAGTCACTCAACAAAAATTATGAAAAACATTCATGTGTGACAAATGGAATTTAAAAGGGAATTACATTACAAGAGCTAAAATTGTAATCACAAAATATTTTCACATATAGAGTAGAATTTTTATTTTTTTGAGAGTTTATCTCTCACTAATAAACCATATCGCACAACTACAAATATTCATTTTCACCAATGTGAAAGTCACTCAACAAAAAATATGAAAACTACAACATGAGAGATGGATATTATTTCTCCATAGATCAAATACATGACATAAATAAAGGCCAAGATATGCAGAAAATAAGGTATATTATAAAGTGGATTTTTTACTAGATAATTTGTTTACACAATAGTAATACTATTTTCACTATCTAAATGATTAAGTGGGAAAAACATGCAAATGTTCATGTCAAGTTTATTGTCATGAGGAGAATATGTGTGTGATCGCTAACTATTCTTTCATCACGTATGTTTCTAAGGGAAGGTATGAGGTGGAATGAAAATATAAAATGAAGTGAATCTTTTCAATTGAAAACATATAGATAAAATAATGCAATTCAAAGAGGAGGTGCATATTTCTCTATTTGAAGAAAGAAGAGGGAGGTAGATGTAGGTTCTAGTTGTTGATCAAAATAAGAGGAGGGTGCCAAGTGTCAAATCAAGATTCAATTTCAAGTCCCATTCTTCTATCTATTCTACTTCTTCTTTTTTGTAAAAGGTTTCAACTTCTAAGTGTTTGCAAAGAAAACAAAAGCTTTACATATAGAATTATATTTAGTATTATACGAGGGTGAAGTATATTTTTGCTAGCCATCAGCTTGCAAAATTTCTATGTTTTGAACTGTGCTTCATGAATGTTTTCTATCTTGTAACTGTTACCATGTTGAGATGTAATACCTTTTTAAAACCTAATAACCAAGGACTATTCAAGTTCTGATGCACATTCATTACATTGAATTGTGTTTGTAATTGCCTATTACTCAAGGAGCAAGATAATTGCTTTTATAAATGTAGTGAGATTTTTATGTTTTTAGATGGATTTCTAGGAATGGTTGTTTGCTAGGATTTGATGATCTTGTTATTACCAGGTGATAGCACAAAACATGTTTAGTGTTGCAATGCAAAATGCTTCTTGTGTGACTTTGTTTCCTCTTCTTGGCACTGGTTAATCTTATGTGTTATTATTTTTTAGTTTGGATCCAAATCTTATGATCAAATCAATTTTACTTTCATGTTGTCTACTGTAGATTTAGTTAGGCTTTGATCTTATTGCTATGCAAGATATATGAGATTGTACTTGAAAATGGTGAAATGTAAAACACCCATAACTCATAAATTTGGGAACCATCCACTTTTAGAGGTTTGTAACTTTATTTTGGAATGAGTTTATCTTTTATTTGAACCTACTACTAAGATTACGCTTAAATTGAGTTTTCTAATTACAAAGTGTAAAAGGCTTTTATAACCCTATCCATTCATCATTTCTTGTTTATTGATACTAGTGATTTTATGTTCTAGATCTCTAATCCTATGATTTAGGCATTGTATTTCTCCTTACGACTAAATGTGAAAAAAATTGAATGTGGACTTTCATGTCCTCATTACTAATGCACTTTTAGAGGAGTCTTATGAAAATCTAAATAGCATGAATGATATGGTTTCTTTCTATTAACTATTAGTATATATGAAATTCATTATGGGATAGGCTAATCTCCATCCAAAATGTACTAAAGACAAAACAAAGCCAAACTTCTTCTTTTTTCCAAATGAAAACGTAGTGATTTTTTTTCCAAATTTTTTGTTGTTTTTGACTACAAACTATGCAGATCATGATGATTAAACGAGAAAATTTTAAGAAAAATCCATATTATTTTCGATTTTTTGAAAACTGATCAAATATACAATTTGGATGGAAGATAACTACATCCATTTATTAGTATACTTTTAATTATCATGTTTTAACTTTGAAAAATTAAATATGAGTGAAATCCCTAACTATTGATTTGTCCACTAAATATATAAAATGCTCTTGTAATTTTGACTTTTCGTGGTTCGGTTGGAAGGTTAGAAAGTCTCCATACCATCTCCATCCCTATCGACTGTACTTCTCTTTCATTTCCAAGACGATTTGAATTCCACGGCTTAAATTCATACCAAAAATTCCATCCTACTCACTCTTCCACCATACATGGGAGCCATGAGAGTAAACTATGCAGCTACCACTTTGTAAAGACACTTTCTCATAAAGCTGTGGGCATAAGGTGTGCTAAACAACAAGCATAAGCTGCCACACACATCAAAATGAGAAAAACTTGTCGAGTGGCAATCGGGCCTTCTCGTATGTCCAATGCGGCTGTATTTTAAAATTCGACCTTATCTTCAATCAAAAGATATTTATTTGTTACGGATGTTGATCCCACATATTCTTCCATATCCGTAGATTATTTATCCTATATATCTCTGCTTCTTGTTTCTTACTGACGCATTCACTGGTGTTTAGAAAAGAAAATCTACCCTCGAAGGATTTTTCCGTTACAAGAATAGTTCTTTCTTCAGGTTACAGATTTGATGGGCAAGGGAGGCAAGTCTGAGACGGAGGGTCGAAATGGAGAAGAAGTTACAGAGAATATGGCTGCCTGGCTGTGTGGGATCAATACTCTCCGCATTCAGCCCTTTAAACTTCCTCCCCTTGGTAATTTAATTCTCAGATTCTCCTTTGTGATAAGATCCAAAATTTTCTACAGTTCTTGGTAATTAATGACATAGATTTGGGTGGTGTTTCTGCAGGTCCTCATGATGCAAGAGTCCGCATGAAGGCTGTGGGTATCTGTGGCAGTGATGTACACTTTCTCAAGGTTGGTATTTTTTAGGACCCATCAACTTTAAATGAGTTTATTCGGAATAGATTTAGTACCCATGACAATATTGAGTTCGTCGATATTGCTTGTGAATTTTTTAATTTTTTTTAGCAGTAATCAAATATTGATTGCATTCTAGTGGGGTCAAACGGTCATAACTAAATATAATTCATTTCATTCTGAGTTGGGTTTGTGCATCCGGAGA
The DNA here is from genome assembly GCA_028749045.1 of Cupressus sempervirens. NCBI lineage: Eukaryota > Viridiplantae > Streptophyta > Pinopsida > Cupressales > Cupressaceae > Cupressus > Cupressus sempervirens. Next base: position 594,614,577 of record CM053793.1, read on the forward strand.
GAGCAAGTTAGATTGTCAAAATTTTGTTGTAAGATCACACAGACTATATGATTGAGAGATTTCAATTGAGAAAAGCAATGTAAAAGAAGGAAGGGCTTTATATAAGTATTGATTGTGATAATTTATATCCTTACTTCACTGTATAAGCGTATATGAAAATCTCTGTGATGGCCTATTTTCGTGTTGGAAAGAAGTTTAAGAGATTTTTCTTTTCAATGCCAATGCTCTTATTTAGTTTATGATTGCGATCGAGTCCAAGAATGAAAATGTTTGAATAGCCGGTTGTGGAAGTATTGTTTGGCAGCTCAGTTACATAGGTGAAGTCCAAGAATGAACCAGTTTTAGCAACTAGTTATTGTAGCAGTTTTATGCAGCTTAGCTGCTTGGGTAGAGTCCAAGAATGAAGTAGATATGCTCCAAACATATTTGATATAAGTTCTCACTTGTTTATGAGCATTCATCGTAAAATTAGATTGCTTGCAGAAGGATTTTTTTGATGTTTATGGCTTCTGTAGTTTATTTTCGCTTTTTAACCAACATTATAGTTTACAAATATTAATAGTAAAATGTAATACTGATTTGGTTGCAGCATCTCCGGATGGCCGATTTCATTGTGAAAGAACCCATGGTGATCGGGCATGAATGTGCAGGAGTTATCGAAGAAGTGGGTAGTGAAGTGAAACATCTGGTTGCTGGTGATCGAGTTGCTCTGGAGCCTGGAGTTTCATGCTGGCGGTGCAATTACTGCAGAGAGGGTTCTTATAATTTGTGTCCAGACATGAAGTTTTTTGCAACACCTCCAGTGCATGGTTCCTTGGCCAATCAGGTTTGTTTATTCCCCACTTCTTTTTTTTGTCTCTCCGCGAGAAGTCTATTTAATTTAGTTTTATGGCTGCATTGCTTCTTCCGTTTTAGATAAATACTAAATCTATCACAAGTTTTTATGACAGACTCTTATTATATAGATCAGAAATAAAATCATTGAAAAAAGGAAAGTTCAATTAATCCCATCCCTGAAAATTCACAGTTGGTGTTCCCTTGTTTATACTTGAAAGATGTACTGCTTCTTTGGTTTTGGGTATATAGATCCCAAGTCATTTCAGAAATGAACGCACTGGAGCAGCACGAGTTTAAATTAATCATGTCTAATTATGCAGTTGTACCCTTAATTCACATTTTGTGGTCTTCAGGTAACTTTGTCAGTGTTCATAGAGTTTTTGTAATGGTCGAAAAATTATTGTTTGTAAATGGCATTATAGTTTAATCCATTTTGCTTTCTGGCATCCTGATGATAGATCATGTAGTTTGATCCAAAACTTCAATGATAAAAAAATTCTATACAATCAAATCCAGAAGTTGAGACTACATTTCCATTATAATATAATATTATAGCCTAAGTATGATGCAGGGGCATCCATGTGCAGAAGGGGTAAGCATTGAAATAGAACTGAAGGGGAAATTGTGACTATTATGGAGCATTAATTCTCATCCTCAAAAGAGATAGAAGGAATATTTAAAATGTATCAAAATCTGAACTTTTGATGGTGAAATTGTTTATTTCTTTTTAAAGGAGAGGATTCCTTTGTTTTCCAAGTTTATAAGAGCTTTTTGACGTCTTGCTGGATGGTGCTGAATTCCGTATTGGGCACCATCTTGTGAGGATTAAAATCCTCTAAAATAAATGAAAAGATTGCAGATTTCGTTAATGAAAAGGAAGTGGAGGTAGGGGAAGTGGCTAAAGGAAAAGTAAGAAATGTATGGTTGGTATTAGGGAAAAAGGGCTACCTAGGATTGGAAGGAGGAGCTGGCGGTGTGAGTGGAGGAGGCTGCATTGAAAGGCAAGAGAAGAGGGTACAGCGAGGAAAGAAGAGGCCTGGGATAGTATGATAGGGGCTGCATAGGAGAGCAAGAAACGAGGCAACAGAAAGAGCGCAGGAGGAAGACCTGCGTAGTAGAGAAAAGAACAAAAAAGTGTGGCAAGGATTTATTGTAGGGAGCTGTGTGAAGCTTTGACAGAGGCAAAATTAGAGGTATAATTGCCTGGAGAGCCTAGGCTCTTTATGGCAAAGAGGGAAGTTGGGTTTGTTTTAACTCTTGAGAACAGAGGATTGGGATTTTCAGCTGTTGAGCAGTGTTCATATGGAAAAGATGCAGAAGAACACTAGTCAAAGCTGCAGCTTTTATGTTGCATTTGGTTGATATATAGTTTAATTTTCTTTTAACGATGGCCACATTGTGGAAGAATAGAGTCTCTGTTGATTTTTGAAGTTGCAGGTAGGAGGCTGATTTTGTTCTTACATCAGTGTTATCATTATGAAAGTGGGTTGATTTTGAGTGTGCAGGCAGATCATGTGAGAGAGGCAGTTTGCACCTGGATTTAGCTTGTGGGTGCTGTGAAAAATGTATGCAAGAGGGGCCACGCGTGGTTGGGGTAGAGGATGAGTTAGAAGTGGAGGTAGAAATCCTCCTGATGCTGTTCATGTTGAAGATTTCAGAGCCTTGAAAAGGCAAGTCGAAGCATTACAAGAATAAATTAGAAGAGGTTTTCCTCAAAGGAGAGAATGTGAGGGTGAAGACGATGAAGCTACAGAAAATGACAATGATGCAAATGGTGAAACAGCAGCGGCCGCTTTGAATGATCCTTTGGTGAGGATATTGTCAAGATAGAGAGGTGCAATTAGAACGAGGAAGAAGAGGTAAAGACAAGATTACAAATCAAAATCGAATGATTGAAATGAAATGACAATTTAACTTACTAGACTATGAATTAGGCTTGTTAAAGAAGAATTTGAGTGTTAGACAAGGAGGAAAAATAGTGAAAGAATATACAGGACTTCTATGGGATTTTGATTAGGACTGGTCAATCAAAGTCCAACGAAGAGACAGTAGACTGTTACATTAATGGGTGTTTAAGCCAAGTATACAAGAAGAGATGGCTTTGGTGAGAATTGTCACGATGGAAGATGTATACTAGTTTGCCTTGGAGATTGAAGAAAGATTGAACAAGAGATTTGAGAACAAGGAAAGAGGAAGAAGCTGAGAAGAAAAGAATGTCATGCTCAAAATATGGGGCAAAGACACATGTAAATGTTTTTTAAAGAAAAAACATTACTAATAATACAAAATTGAATCTTACATGATAAAAATAATATATGTTTTAATTCAATTGAGTTAATCTAAAACAATATATTATTTTTATTTACTTTTAAAAATTCTATACGTAAAAGAACAATTGCACTAAACCTACTGGTAAATATGAATTACAAATAGAATTAATTTTAAAATATAATTAGCTTAACAATTATAATATTAATTAAGCAAAATACTAATTATCAACATAATTAAATTACTTTAGTAATTATTTAATTCCAATTTTTACTAATCAAAATATTAAATTTAAACAAAATAATTAACTATAGTAGTAAAATATACCTTACTAGTCTACTAACATCTTTTAATTAAAATAACTACTAACTAATTTAATACAACACAAAAAAAAAATTAAAACTTACCCATCTTAACATCAAATATATTTACAACTAACCTGAAACTTACCACTTTAACTTTTAACCATAAATCCTAACTATAAATTTTTAAAATGATCTAAAAGAAATTATAATCCTAAAATACTAATCACTAATATTATCTTTAATAAGATAAAACAACGTAACAATTTAAAATATCTAACTCCAACCTTTAATGTAATTAAATAAACTAATTTAAACATTTTAATATAAAATTTTTAACATAACATAACTCTAAATACTATCAAACTTAAACACTACTAACCTTACTAACATTTAACATTATTTAATTTAAAAAGATTTACTAAAATCATATTATATAAAAATGAATACTAACTACATTAACTAAAACTAAAATAAATTATAATATTAAGATATACTAATAAATAAATAAATAAACATACTAATTACTTTTACTTTAATTAACTTTAACTTAACAAATAACTAAAATCTATTTCAAAAAAACATTAACTATCTAACTTACATCCCAAAAAAAAAAACCAAACTTTATTAATACTACTTACCATTAACAATTTATAACTTACTAACTAAACCCTTATTAAGAGAATTTAATAAAATCTAATTTCAAAAGAAAACATTAACTACAACTAACTTTAACTAACTAACTAACTTAACCTTTTACTAACTTAATGCAATAACATTATCTAATTTTAAAAAAAATTACCAAATTCAAACTTTGGAACACTAATAAAATCTAACATTAATTATACTAATTTAAAAATACTAAAATAAAATAACACTAACCTTAACTTCCCTCAAACTAACTACTACCAACCTACCCCACGTACCCTATCCCTATGCTTGTGCACTTTAACTGCACAAGTTTTTAAACTGCCAATAAGTGGGGATTGCACGTGATTCCAAGGCCAACACATTTGTTGTTGAGCAAAATTCGCATGGGGAGAAATGAGGGGTTTTAAAGCCCTTGTCACATCATTTTTTAAACCAAGACCCCCTTCCATGTCCAAACTTAAATGCATACCAAGTCAATTATGCCTGCGCCAAGGGTGGTGAGAATTAAAAGCATAAAGTTTAGTAGTTGGGTCTTTTAGGATAGGATTAGGATATTTAGGATATTTGTTTTAATAAATTTCTTTTGTTTTCTCTTCTTTTTATTTAATTATATAATATTTTAATAAATCAAAATAAGAATATTTAAAGGATCTTTATTATATGCTCTTTTCAAAAGAAGGGATTAATCCATTCCCCATACAAAAGACATGACTATTTGTTTTAAGGATGAACAAATTTTTCAGGACCCATTTTTTTCAAGTGTTAAAAAAAATTTACGTATTTTGGACATGACAAAGAAATAGGGAAGATCATGTGGAGATTGGGAATAAGGATTTAGATCTGAAAAACCAAAAAAATAAAGAGCATCGCAATGATAAAACTTGAAGGTAAGATGTTTGATACCCCTGTGCTCAATATTCTAGAGGAAGAGGAAGATTAGGTATAGAGTTTGGAAGAAGAAACTACAAGATAACTTGTTCTAAACATGGAGGAGGAGGGCACAAAGCATATGAATGTACATGTGGAAATGTAAAAAGGAGAAATGAAAGCAAAGCAAGAGTTGCCAATGTTAATGAGGAAGTTGAATCTTCACAATTAGAGGATGCTGAAAATGAAAGTGTTAAGTCACTAGGAGAATTTGTTGAATGAATCAGTTCAAACAAAGAATCTGTTTAGAACGAGATGCAAGTGTTAAGACATAGTATGTAATGCTTTGATTAAGAAAACATGTTTTGAAGGGCCCCTGAAACCCTATACATTGCATCAGAAAGATTTAACCTTTCAGCCCATAGGAACTAGCAGAAACAAAACCATACTAGCCAACAACTGAACAAAGGCAAGCCACAAAAAGAAAAAAGACAACAACATAAGGAAAGCAAAGAAGAACAGGAAACCCAAGGAACAAAAAACACCAGAGAGACCAAAGAGGGCATTAGCTCATATTCTTGAGGAGCTCTGCAGCTTGTATTTCTATCTGGTTCATCTTGCCCACAACATCTTTGAGTTGCATAGTCTTAGTAGAACCAATAGAAGCCATACTTTTGGTACTTGGTCCTCTTCCCTGGCCCATCTTTACTATCAGCAGCAGCACCTTGGTCATCAGGAACTTTGATGATGGCCTTCTCTACAGGTGAATTCTCTAGCTTGCTTAAGAGAATCTTAATGTGTTCATTAGACACCTTAAGAATACTGTAAATCTAGTTAGCAATACCATTCAGGGAGTCCTCTATTCTATTTACCTTGTCCAACTCTAGGATTTTAGCCTCCGACCTGTAGAAAACCACCATATCAGTTAAGGATCCCATACCAGGGGTCTCCTTGTCAACAATAATGTCCTTTTGAGAATTAACTTTGCCTCCCAATGCCATCATTCTATCCTTGAAATCATTGATTCCATGGACCAGTCGTTTGATGGACCTAAAGTTATCCAGCATGTTGTTATGGGCATTGTTGAGCACATCCATATTCACCTCTTTGCTGGAATCACTAAGAATCAACATTGAGGGATTAATAAGTTCACTGAGATCAACCAAGCTAGGCTTCACTTCCTTAACCATGTGATCAATTTTTTCTCTAGCTATATTGATCCTCACATATTTCATGTCCATGTTCTTCCAAACAAGATTCAGGCAGGGGAGCAAGGTTCTCATCATTAGGTGTCTAGTAATGTTATCATTGATGGTGGAAGCACAAAATTTTTGGTTTCCAAAGAGATGGTGAATAAATTACAGCTAGAGAGGAGGAAGCACCCATATCCATATATGATAGTTTGGTTACAAGATGCCATGAAAGTTTTGGTCAAACAAAGCTTGGTAAAACTCAATATTGGAAAGTATTATGATGAGGTAATGTGTGATATTATGCTTATGAATGTTTGTCATGTTCTGTTAAGGAGGCCTTGACAACTGATAGGAGAGTAGTGCATGATGGGTATGCTAATACATACTCATTGACAAAAGATGGAGTGAAACAGAAGTTGAAGCCATTGCAAGGAGTAATGGAAAAAGTATGCAGCAATGCGAGGGTTTGTTTAGTAGATGGCATAGATGGTAAGAAGCATGAACATGTTTATTTTACTAAAACTAACCAAGAAGTTGAGAAGGGTGATTTACTGATGAGTATTATGGAAATTGATAGAGGATGGGAAAAGTTGATTTAAGGTGGGACAAAGATTGTTGCTGAAGGTGAGAAAAAAATAGACTTTACTAATTTCTTTAACATGAATGAGAGTATGGAGATAGAGCAATTTATTGCAACAGTATTTCATGTTGATATAACTAAAATTAAAGGTACATTGAGAGTTTTTGAGTTCTTGACTATTATTATTATACTCATAGATTAAAATATCACAAATATATTGGCAATAAATGACACAACCTTATTGCTGATTTTATCATTGATTAGTTGTGATTTAAATTACAACTTATCACTGATAAACCAGTGATAAGTTGTTTAAATATTGGCCACAGTTTGCTAAGGGGGACTGAAAGCCCATATGAAGCTCATTTTATATTTCTAAAGTTGCCAAGTGTTGTTGTGGGGAAAAACACGAGTTTCAAGGAAAAGAAAGGTGATTTGTAGGGATCTAGAGCATCTTAAAAATTCAAGAAAATGTTGTGCACCTAGAGTGTTGTATGGTTCTCAAGGTGTTAATTTGGTCTTGGTGGTGGAGGCATTGCCCCTTGACTTTGCCTTACACCATGACAGGGAGCACGCCTAGGGGAAACCCCTTGACCCTTTTGGGGGCATTGTCACTTGACGTTGCTAGGGTGTTATCCCCAAATCCCCATTTACCAATGAATGTATATTCTTGTTTCTTCATAGGTTCCCCTATAGTTAGATATCTGATTAACTCATTTTTGGAGTACATTGTAGTTTTGAGTTTGTGCATTACAAGTCATTATCTACACTCTTGTCTTTAGTCTTCTTGGATATTACTTGATGTATACTTCTTTGGTAGATGGATTTTGTTTTTTTTGGGGGGGGGGGAATGATGTAGTTTGTATAAAATGTATATTGTTGTGCTTGATAGCATAAGTCGAGTAACAATAGTTGTGCAAAGGGATTTAGGTATAGGCACAACAAACTTTTAGGACTAGACTTCCTATCTGTCCAATCATTTTTACTAGAGTTGTTGGGAAGGGAAAGAGGAAGATCTAGACCATTTTGATGTTGTACTTTTATTTATTTATAGTTGTCCAAAGATAATTTTCTATTTACCAGGTTATGGCTACCAACCATTAGCATTCCAAATGAGGATGCCATTTTGTTCCCTATTTTTATTTAAATATATTTAAACTCAACTTGTTTGTTTCATTTACTCATTTATTAACTCACTAGATGCATCTCCTCATTGACTTTTTCAAAAAAAATGCATTTCTAATTAAAATTTGTTAAAATCTAATTAGACTAACATCAGTTTAAATTTTCCTAAGTTTACCTCAATTTCCTTTGTTAATGAGTCTCTGCACCGTGCTACAATTATAGATTATATTCAAACTAGAGTAGTTGGTTATGCTCTGTCTATAGATATTGATTATACTTTTGACTGTAGTTATCAATTATACTCTGACAATAATGAATTACATGTATAAGAGTTGGATTTTTGTGGTACATCATGTTACACCTTGTTAAATTTTTATGAGCTACAGATCAATAGATACTTTGAACAAATACAATCACATGGGCATTTTGGCAGTGAATTAATTGTGTCATAATTTTGGCAGTGAGTGGGGGATATATTTCAATTGTTATATGTAGATGTCATTTGCTATGTTGGTATAGACTTTTGTTGTAAATAATTGTGGAATCATTCTTCAATTTGAATTTTGTAGAATGACATGTTTAGGGAGCATTGATATGAGGGCAGTGTAGAATAGCTTGTGTGATTAGGTGAGATTCTCCTCGTTGTTAATTGTTTTCAATCTTTTTTTTCTAATAATGATAGAAGTCAAGGATGTTTCTCCATGTAGATATTGGTATCAATCACTAATTAAGTGTATTCTCTCATGATTGAATTCAAATTTGAACATGCCCTGATCATTTGATTAGGCTATGAAGTGGTTCTGTCATGAGAGACCCCGTCAGTGCCAATAGCTCTTTTTAGCACAACCTCTATTCAATGAAACTTGACCTAACATAAAAATTTGGCTATGACTAATACATCTAATTAACTTGCCAAGATAAATTATGATTCATGGAATTCTTCAAATCTTAGGTTTTGACTAGAACAATCTATAGCAGAATATCCTAACTAGGGAATCAAAATATAATAATGCTTTCTTCCAAGAACTTAAGGACTATAAAATATTTTTCTGGGCATCATAAAAATCTTGCTGTAGTATTGCTTAATCTGTATTCTAGCACATTTAGGTCTCTCAATTAAGGAGCATCTTTTTGGTTAGTATAAGTTGATATCCTGATGAGAATAGTTACTTCTAAGTCACAAGGTTCGAATTTGAACTTGAATTGGGCAATCAAAATATTTGAATGAAATTTGGCAAGGGTAAAAATTCGGAAAAAAAAATCGACAACAATTTTACCTTATATAAATTTATTTAATTTTAAATATAAATAATATATCTACAAAATTGTCAAGGTAGTTTGACATTGCTAAATAATTAAACTAAATAAGTCTTTTTTTTTTTAAATGAAAGAATATTATATTGAAAAATAATATTATATTAAATATCATAAAAAATTCGGATGATGTTTGAAAGATTAAAAATTCGCTTAAATTCAAATTTTGTTCCTGTGACTTAGGTTTTTGTGTTCTTTTCTTGCATGTATCATCTTGGTGAGACAGGATATATATCTTCAATATGCTTCTTTGAAGTACTATCCTGCTTTTGGATGCATGGCTAACGCTAACACCATTAATTTTCTTGTCCCATTATCGATTCCAGGTTGTACATCCTGCAAATTTGTGTTTCAAGCTGCCAGACAATGTAAGTCTAGAGGAAGGTGCAATGTGTGAGCCATTGAGTGTTGCAGTTCATGCTTGTCGACGTGGTTCTGTATGTGCTGAAACCAACATCTTGATTATGGGGGCTGGTCCTATTGGTCTTGTTACGATGTTATCTGCACGTGCATTTGGAGCGCCACGCATAATTATTGCCGATGTGGATGAACAACGTTTATCCGTGGCTAGAACATTGGGAGCTGATGGTACTGTTCTTGTCTCCATGAAAGCGGAGGTATATAATTCTCCAGGAGTTTTTGTAATTTTGAAATTTTTCGTGTTTGGCGGCTGCTGCCTATATGGTAATTTCATCTTGTTACCAACTCGCTGGTTGTTTTTTAGGATATCGAAGAAGAAGTGAGTCAGATACAACATTTAATGGGAGCAAACATACATGTAACATTTGATTGTGCTGGCTTTGAAAAAACCATGACCACATCACTAAAGGCTACTTGTTCTGGTGGTAAGGTATGCCTCATTGGAATGGGTCATATTCAAATGAGTGTACCACTCACTCCTGCTGCTGCAAGGTATTGTCTTCCTAAAATTACATTCTGGAGATCTTATTTATTGTTTCATTTACAATCACTAGTAAGTTTTTCTGTTAGCTTTGGCTCTCTCCAAGATATTTGTATAGCTTAAAATTTTGTGTTCTTGTTGCCAGGAAGTAGATGTGCTTTACTGATTGTTTTATTTAGAATCACCAGTGAATTGTATGTTAGCTTTGGCAGCTTTCAAAAGATATATTTGAGTTAATATTTTGTGATGTTCTTATCCTCATTACAGGGAAGTAGATGTTGTTGGTGTCTTCCGCTACAAAAACACATGGCCTCTGTGTCTTGAATTCTTGAGAACTGGAAAGGTGGATGTGAAACCTTTGATCACCCATCGATTTGGCTTTTCACAAACGGAAGTGGAAGAAGCCTTTGAAACTAGTGCTGGTGGGGGAAATGCAATCAAAGTCATGTTTAATCTTTGAGAAAAATACGTCACTGAGATCCTGGCTGCACATATCTATGTAGGGACTGTTTAGTTCCTTTTCAGTAAATTTGTAAATGATATCAATAAAGAAAGGTAAAAAAAGAAAAAACTTTTGTATGGTACTCACTATACTTTGTAGGGTACTGAGTATTGAAGTTGAAATTTGTGCTGGTGGGAGAAATCCAGTCAAATCCATGTTTTTAATCTTTGAGAAAAATATGTTATAGATATCCTGGATGCAAATGTCTATGCAGTGACTGTCTAGATCTGTTTCAGTAAACTTGTACACGATATCAATAAATAAGATGAAAAAATGAAACATTCATATGACACTGATTCTGTTTGTATGGTACTGAGTATTGAAGTTGTTCCCTTGTAGTGTTTCTAATTGTTGCATTCCGATTTTAGATGAATACTTTTGATCCATGTCTGTGCCTAGGGCTTTGTTTGGGATCTGCTGTTGATATGTACCCATTATGACATTTGTTCTGGCTCATCACAGATTTTAGAATAGCAGCATTAGCTTGATCCAGGGAGCAAGCAATGGAACCCATCACTTTTTGACTAGGGAATACTCATCCTATATGACTGTTAAAAGTTCATGGATCCAAAAAGTTAGATCCGATAGAATGATTATTAGACAAATTGCTTTGGTTGTGAAATTTATGACTCATACTGCATTGCTGTAGACAGTTTCTGTGAACAGCTACATAAGATTGTAATGGTTCCTATTTATTAACTGTTTGGTGTACATTCATCAGAACTCAATGAAGCAATGTATGGCATCTCTATATTTCTCTAATCGACATAAGATGTTTAGATAATAAAGTATTGTACGGGCTTTGTTTAGCAATTAAGGTATATCAGATAGGCTAATGCTGACTAATTCGTTGATCCAAACTCTTTTAAGCATGGGTTAATTGTCACTGAATTTATCCGCAATTATATGCCCGCGCATGTGTGTACAGAAACTAAAATTCAATACCACGACAGATATTCAGTGGTCTGATCCTCGTAATCCACTCAAAATACTCATAAAATGCAAAGAAATAAACAAATCAGGAAACACAGTATGTTATGTTGATTTGGATTCATGCAATCGTACCATTTAGCGCGGAGTACAATGATAGATCTTCAATGTCATATTTTCATTGCAATTACATCTTTATTATAGAAGCACTTGCATAAAAATATCTGGACTCATAAAGACATGAGTTTTGCTTAGTGCTTCTAAAACTTTTACAGATATCAAACAAGGGGTGTGTGTTCAGTTATATTTTTTGCACCATTTTGTTCAGAATGATGTAGGTGAACACACTTGTGAAGAAACCATCTACTATTTTTCCATCAATGTTAGGTTCAAGATTGCAAACTATCACGGAAAAACATAGAAAAGAAGCAAACTGAGAGTTGACCACTACCTAGGATATAAAAATGATAAAAATCAAAAGGCACATGAACATCCCTTTAATCATTATTAGTTATTAGTTCTTGTCACAAGCATGAATATTTATGCATTCCCACAGATTTAATTAAATGTCACAGCATCAAGCAATCGCAATCCAAAATTAAAATAGGTTGCTATTTGCTTTTTAAAGATTATCATTTTCTTTTTCATATGTACAAATTGTTTCAGATTTAATTCTACAGGCTTTTTAAATGACATCATGGTTTTAAATATCAAATGTCAAAGCATCAACTTGAGCAGAATAATTAAAATAAATTGATAACTTTTCTTATGTTTGTATTTTTTTCCCATTTTGATACTACTGACATTTCACTATTCCATTTTTTCCTACATGATAAAATTGCTTGATTTTTATAATGATATTTAACAAGTTCATACAAATATATATTTTTAATTATTATCATATTTGATTATTTAACAAATAATCAGTTGAGCAATTCATACATATTATTATATAGTCATTAATAATAAATAGAAGAATAATTACTTTAAATAAGAATAGATATTATTAATAACAAATATGATTAAAAAAAAAATTTTAATGGTGAATGTTTTTTATTAGAGCTATGAACCAGAGGGGTCAAGGTAGGGGATTCCATCCCTCTGTGGTATGGGCAAGTGCTAATATCTTAAAGCTTCCTAGATTTATCCCTCTGTCAATTTCTACATTGTCCTTATTAAATTGTTTGTTTGAGTGCCTCACTATCTCTTCTTGACTCCTTTTCCCTTCATGACTATTATTATCTCTCTATTGCCCAAATTGTCATATCTTCTTATATCTCTTATTCTCATCGTCTATAGCCAGTTATCTATTTGATTATCTCACTACTACATTTGGGACCAATTGTCAACAACTATTTGTTGTACAATCTAATGCCTAGGTCGAAATTCCAACGAACTATGTCATTGCTAAACGAGCGCCAAACGGATCAACGGGGAGTGAATTTGTCAGAGTTCCAATGGCACGGCTAGCCTGGACTGATGAAAAACTATCAGCTTTAAGTTCAGGTTGTTGAAATGTCAATGGCCACCAGATCAAGATATCGACAATAAATAGAAGCAGTTACTGACAAGGATGTCGTTAGGAGTATGACATCCTTGTCAAAAGCACTATTACTGGCTGTCAAAATTTTGATATGTTAGTTTGTGGTGGTTGATCAGGGAAGTACTATACATAAATTCTTTGGGACAATTTTTTTTTAGGTTACTATTCGCCAATGGTGGGCTACTATTTGCCAATGGCTAATATTCACCAATTGGCTATTGTTTATATTCGCCAATTTATGGCTAACATGTTGTAACTAATTTTAACCCTAAAGCGGCAAAAATACTTGTATAAAAGGGCTTAGGGTTAGGGATTGTTTCATAAGGTGCGATGCAAAAATTGGTTCTTGCGGTAGTATTGAGCTATAAGGGATTATAGATTGTAATCAAGTTGTAATCATTGGATCATAATAATATCGGACTTACCATTTGGTGGACATAGCCGAGGGATTGCGTTAACCATGTTAAATCTTGGTGTCTTGTGTTCTCTTCTGTGTGCTCTATTATTTTCTAATATTGTTTATATTTACATGTAATTGTTATTTTTGTCCGTGGTTAAATCCTAACACGACGTCAAGAGTTGAAGTTATTGAGAGGGATGCCATTAGGAATATGGTATTCTCGTTAGAGTTTATGCCAAAAAATGTTGATGTGATGCCAAAATTTTAACAACCTATGTATGATACTTTTGAGGAAGCAAGTCTGGGGCAATAAAACGACAATCCATATGCATGGACAATAGGTAGAGATGAAAAATTACAATTTTCAACACAAGTTTGCATTTTTTTTCGAGGTGGATTATTTTTTAAGGTTATAGATCATCACAATTGTTAGAATTTTGACTCTTATAGGCAAGAGAATGCCTCGAACAAGCAAACAAATCAAGACACTTGACACACTAGAGAAAGGCTAGTCAAAACAACTATGGACACCCTTATTAAAAAAAATACCAAGGAGTTCTAATCACCAATAATTTTTTGAATTTTCTCAAAATATATAGCCTTTACCTCTACATATAAGAGTTACTTAGAGAAGGTACATGCACATGTGACGAACTCGGATTTGTCAAACCATTGCTAGGAGCTTGACCCAAACCCAAATGTACTAGTGATGATTTTTTTAAGATTTGGATATATCAATAGTACATTTGTGGTTGGGTCATCTCCCAATAATACTTCACCAAATTTTGTGTGCTCGCCACCTATGCATATACCTTCTATGATACACTCTTATATATAGGTAAAGGTTGTATATGATGAAGATATTCAAAAAATTGTTGGTGGTCAGAACTCCTTGGTGGCTTTTAAGTAGTCAAGTTCTTAACTATTTTGATTAGAAGTCTTTCAATCTTTTAGCTATTTTAATTTGTTTTCTTTTTAAGGACATTACCCTCACCTATAGGAGTGGGAATTCAGATGTCCACCGTAGTCTATAACTTAAAAAACCTATACACATCTCTAATAGACATGTAGAGATGTGTTGGAATTTTTAAGCTTTGTCTATCATCCATGCTTATGGATTGAGGTTTCAATTGTCCTTGACTTGCTTCCTCAAAAGTACCATGTGTGTGTGTGTGTGTGATAGTGGAAGCAAAATTACTTGAGCAAGACTACTATTGATCTTTGATAATGAATTAGTGTTGCCTCCTGCATCACTTGAAACCAAGAGATTGATGCAACAAATATCCAATATTAGCATTCATAATGATTATATTTACACAATGCCCATAATCAATTCCACAAAATGCATACCTTAAAATTAGCATACATAACGATTATATTTACACAATGCGCATAATCAAGTCCACAAAATACATACCTTTGCTAGAAAATAATCTTCTTCCGAACAAAACAATGATAAGATTTCCTTGAGGTAAATGCCCAAAAGCAAGGTTCTCCTCCTCCTGCCACTATCTTAATATATGGAATGTTGTACCGGTTCTGAGAGGTTATGTGTTACAAGACCCTATAGTCAATAAGAATCCTCCATAAACCATATTTCTTAAGTTCTCCTTGTTCATCTTCAATGACCAATGTAGATGGTATAAAAGGGAAATCTAGAACAAATAAGGTGTATAAAATGATAATCTCACATTCCAATATACACATAAGTGTGAGTTGTCTTACCAATAGTTTCACATTCTCCAATGCTAAAGCAACCTTATCCATAATTAAATGCAAAAGCATTAAAGTAGTGATTTGAAATCTAATTATTAAACCAACTTAGATAAACAAAATTTTATTTAATTAATGATATACAAATGTGCTCACCTACAATTTTGAAGTGTTTTAGAAGGAAAGAAATTACCTCATATATGTTGTCGGAAGTATGGCATTGAATGATTCAACTAGAGAATAATGACTACTAGAGAACCTATATGTTTATGAAGCATAAACAACAAAAACATCATATTCATAAATTCCTATAATTTAGAAGCACCAAACAAGTTATGTATCGAAGATCCAAGCACTTAAAGAATAGAAAATAATCACACAAGTTCAAGTCCAAGGTTCATGTTTAGTAGAGAAATGATGCACACACATCTAGTTCTTTTGAACCTCTATAGTTACAAAGAACATCTTTGACAATGAAATGAATTTAGAAGTTATGTGGAATAAACATAATAGTTAATCAATGAAACATACACGTGCAATGCCTATAAAAATTGAATGACACTAACAAAAAAATGACTTATTGTAAAAATCAATTGATGACATTGAATGTGAATGACCAAATTGCTCAAGGTTATAGGAACCACATAATATGACACAAAGTTGGTAGGAAAAGGAAGCCAATTAGAGATCAGATCCAATCACCTAACAACTTGCCAAGAGTACACATGGAACAAAACATATAATTGTACTAAAGAGATAGTAGAGTTCATAGATGTATTGATGATAAAATATGCCATAAACAAGTAACCAACATTCCTAGTTGTGAGGTCTTCCAGCTTGCCACCATAACAATGAATTTACAACATCAAAAGCTCATAATCTTGGTCCTTGTACTATCTTCCACTCCTCTCTTATCTACCAACTTCCTTCCTACATCAAATCCAAGTTCTTATATAGCCAGCCAGACCACAAGTTGATCAGTCAAGCATTTAACTATAATATAAGTCCTACCTTGGAGGTATAAACCATAAACTAGGCAATAGGCATCAATTGTTCATGTTCTCTTAAAGATAGGTCCAAACACAAGCAAGGAGATGATTTCCAACCACGCAAGACACAATACCATCATAGGAAACCACATCAAAATAAATAACATGCCACACTAGATAAAATCATAGGAAATAGAGACCAAAGAAAATGACATAGAACTCGAAGCACAAAGCACAAAATCTTATGCACTCTTAGAGTAAGGATCCAAAAGAGGTCCTCAAAATGATGTTAATCGTGCACAACTCAAAACCAAAAGGAGAAACAAATACTTCTCAAACAATAGATTGGTACAGGAAAAAAAACTTTGGTTGACGCAAGATTTCTCATTGACCCAAGATGCTCCTACATCAGACACTTGGGGTAAGTAAAGAACTGATGTCCACATCCAAAAACATCGATATTCTTACTCGAATCATAAATGTCCAACTCATCTTGTGTTATCCATGAACTTTCTTCAACTAGTTTATCCTTCCACTGAACTAGATACTCCATGTAGTCTTTTTCCCTGATACTCTTACCTTCTTTACTATATCCAAAACCTTCTCAATTTTGTCAGCCTTCTTTTTGGGATAATCCAAGTTATCTTTTAGTCCCTCATCTAGCTCAAAGTGCCAAAAGATGTTTGCAATATTGAATATTGGTAAAATATTTTTCTTCTGATAATTCAACTTCAAAAGCATTTCCACTGTCAAACTTTCTCAAAATTATACAAGGACTAAACTTACTCATTTCAGCTTATTGTAAGTACCAATTGGAAATCTATTTTTCTTCAAATGAAACATAACCTCATCTCCAACCTCAAAAGATTTATGTATCCTTTTATTTGCTTTTTGCTTATACTCTGGTTACTATCTTCCATACTCTTCTTTATTTCCTCATGTAGAGTGTTCATGAAATGCACAAATTCCTCTACTTCAACACTTATCTTCACTTCAGCATTCAAATCTATCAACTCAGTAGTCCCTTTAGGATTCAATCTTTTAACAATCTTAAAAGTTATCTTCTTGGTACTTCTGTTCATAGAACTATTATAAGAAGACTATGCTTGTCCTAAATTCAAATCCCAATTAGCATGCTTAATTCTAACTAAACATCTCAGAAAGTCACCAAAAATCCTATTCACAACTTCAGTTTATCCATCTATTTGTGGATGAAATGTAGAATTAACTTCAGCTCTGTATCCAGTTTCTTCCAAAGTGTTCTCCAGAAATAACCAATGAACTTAGTATCTCTAGCTAAAACAATAGTCTTAGGCAATATATGCAATCTCACCACTTCTTTAAAGAATAATTCGGGCACACATATTGCATCAGATGTCTTCTTACAAGGTGTGAAATGAGCCATTTTTAAAAATCTATTAACTACTAGCAGAATAGAATCATTACCTCTCTAAGTTTTCGGTAAATCAAGAACAAAGTCTATACTGATATCTTCCCAAGGTTTATTTGGTATTGGCAATGGTGAATACAATCTCAAATTCTGACTAGTTCCTTTTGTTGTTTGGCAAATCTTGCAACTTCTAACCATATTTTTCACATCCCTCCAAATCTAAGGCCAATAATACCTATCAAAAATCAATATTACTATTTTGTCAATCCCAAATTATCCAATAAGTCCCCCACCATATTTCTCCTTCATGATATTGTCTCTCATAGATCCTCTAGGTACACATAACTAAGTTCTTTTGAACAACATGTCATCTTGAATGAAGTAGTCAATCCACTTATCTTACTCCTCTATCAATTGATTCTTACAAGCCTTCCAAGGTTCTGCAAAATGAGGATCACTTTCATACAAATGTTTCAAATAATCAAAAGCAAGTACCTTAATTCTCAATTCTATCAAAAAAAAATTTCTTCTACTCAAAGCATTAACAACTTTGTTTGATAGTCCACTCTTATGTTTCAACAGAAAGGAAAAGTTTTTTAAATAATCTACCCACTTCATGTGTCTTTGATTCAACTTGTTTTGACTTTCCAAATACTACAAAGTGTTATGGTGAGTTACAACATAAAATCTTTAGGCATCAAATAATGTCTTCATTTCTGCAAGGCATGAATAATAGCATATAATTCCTAATCATAAACTGAATACTTTTTCTTAGCATCATTCAACTTTTTACTAAAGAAAGCTACAATTCTTCCTTCTTGACTCAAAAGAAAATGCAATTGCACTTCCACTAGCATCACAATCAACTTGAAAAACCACATTAAAATCAAGTAAAGCAAACACAAGTAATTATGCAATCTTCTATTTCAACTTTCAAAACTCTTATGCACTCCATGTGTCCATTTGAAATCATTTTTATTTCCTCTCATCATCTCAGTCATGGCATTACATACCAAACTGAATTTTTTTATGCACTTCCTATAAAAGCTCGCCAATCCATGAAATGATCTAACTTCTCCAACGGGCATGTGCAGGATCATGGTGTACCAAACTATGGCCTTAAGTGGCAGTGAAAAATCAGTAAATCAGGTTTATGTCAACTTGACACATAATTTTGAAGTGGTTATGGACTTTATATCAAAAAGTTGTTAGAAAATAATCTGTAGGAAATTGAATGTAGTTTCTAAACTACTAGGCCTTATCAGGAGAAAAAAATAATTGATTGGTCAAAAGTTTGAATTTTAATGCAGTACTACGAAAATTTTAGGGCAAAAATAAAAAGTAGGTGTATGTCTGACCACCTTAATCAAAATCAAATGATAATATTTTTTTAATATAATTGTAGATATGAAAAGTAGACTCATGCTCGGATGTGACGCATATTTTTCAGTATTTTTATTCCAAATAAATAATTAAATATGAATTTTCTACCAAAAAAGTTTAGGAAAAAAAAAAGTTTCGTGTCTGACCACCTTAACTAATAAAAAATTTTACCAAATTTAATTTAAATTTATTTTTTCTTATACTAGGCGAAGCATAGAATGTGACGCAACTTTTAGATTTAAAAAATGTTATACTGTTTGAAAGTTATAGCTATTTTTTAATCAATATGTCAATCAGCACTTTACAATAATCTTCATTGATAATTAACTAATAAATACTTGATAAGTAGGAGATGATTTCCACAGCTAGTCAAATTGTGATGTGAATATCAGGATTTAACTGTGTGATTTTTGAGTCAAACTCGATGACCCATGTTTCATGAGTAGTGATTCAACATGAATCCATCTCTCATGAGAATAAATGGAACACTTAGCACTCATTGGATCTAGGTGATGCTCACAGGGGTGAAGCATCGGGACTTCCCGGGAGGTCACCCATCCCAGTACTACTCCAGCCTGAGTAATAAATACTTATCGAACTCAGAATTTGACAGAAATTATATTGATGGAATCTTGAGAGTGATATTAAAAAAAAAAATTCATTTCATTCAATTCTGATCAAAATAACATTGTCAGACGGCTACCTGAAGTCTAAGTATCACTAAAACCCTCTTCAAACACGTCTTTTGGGTTGATCGGGTAGGCTTGGTAAGTACCAAACCTAAGTGGATATCAAATTTTAAATCCGATATCCAATATGCTTTGGCAGAATTTGGGTGGAAAATTTCAAATCCCAACCCATTTTAGAGGGAAAATTGCGTTTAAAAGTTATAGCTTATGATTTATAAATTATTTCACTTATATTACTATGAAAAGACGTATATTAATATATTATATATATATATATATATATATATATATATATATATATATATATATATATATATATATATAATAACGTAATGTAAAGATATAAGATATAATCTATTAATATATAATAATATATTATGTTAATCTTATTACAATCTATAAATATAATGTATATTATTATTATTTTTACTAAATATAATAACGTAATATATTATATATAAATATATAATATGCATTATATATAATTATATTAATATGTATGTTATTAATATATATATATATATATAATAACATAATATTTTCATTAAATATAATAACGTAATACATACATATATGTGTGTGTGTGTGTTATTAATATATATGTATATTATTTATATATGAGTCAAAGAGGGTCATAGGTCAACCATTGACCCCCTTTGACGCATTAAATGACGACATATGTCTCTAGGGGTCCTGGGACCCCTAGTGACATATTACAATGGTTAATATGGGTCAAAGGGGGTCATAGGGTGACCTATGAACCCTTTTGACCCATTAAATAACGACATATGTCCCTAGGGGTTCCAAGACCCCTAGCGACATATTAAAATTGTTCATATTGGTCAAAGGGGGTCATAGGGTGACCTATGAACCCCTTTGACCCATTAAATGACGACATATGTCCCTAGGGAAACTAGGACCCCTAAGGACATATTAGAATGGTTAATCAAAAGCGGTCATAGGTTGACCTATGACCCCCTTTGACCCATTAAATAATGAGATATGTCCCTAAGGATCCTAGGACCCCTAGAGACATATTAGAATGGTTAATATGGGTCAAAGGGGGTCATAGGGTGACCTATGACCCCTTTTGACCCATTAAATGATGACATATGTCCCTAGGGGTCCTAGGACCTCTAGAGACATATTAGAATGGTTACTATATTTGAAAGGGGGTCATAGGTTGACCTATGATGCCCCACGACCCATTAAATGACGAAATATGTCCCTAGGGGTCCTAAGACACCTAAAGACATATTAGAATGGTACCCTTTGACCCATTAAATTACGAGATATGTCCCTAGGGGTCCTAAGACCCGTAGGGAAATATTAGAATCATTCATATGAGTGAAAGGAGGTCATAAGGTGACCTATGACCCCCTTTGATCCATGAAATGATGACATATGTCCTTAGGGGTCCTAGGACACCTAGGGACATATTAGAATCATTCATATAGGTCAAAGGGGGTCATAGAGTGACCTATGACCCCTTTCGACCCATGAAACAATGACATATCTCCCTAGGGGTCGTAGGACCCCTAAGGACATATTAGAATGGTTAATCTGGGTCAAAAGGGGTCATAGGTTGACCTATGACCCCCTTTGATCCATTAAATGACGAGATATGTACCTAGGGGTCCTAAGACCCCGAGGGATATATTAGAATGGTTAATATGGGTCAAAGGGAGTCATAGGTTGACCTATGACCCCTTTGACGAATTAAATGATGACATATGTCCTTAGGGGTATTGGAATGGTTAATCTGTGTCAAAATGGGTCATAGGTTGACCTATGACCCCCCATGACCCATTAAATGACGAGATATGTCCCTAGGGGTCCTAGGACCCCTAGTGACATATTAGAATGGTATATATGGGTCAAAGGGGGTCATAGGGTGACCTATGACCCCCTTTGACCCATTAAATGACGACATATGTCCCTAGGGATCCTAGGACCCCTAGGGACACATTAGAATCGTTCATATGGGTCAAAGGGGCTTGGTATATATGGGTCAAAAGAAGTCATAGCGTGACCTATGACCCCCTTTGACCCATTAAATGATGACATATGTCCCTAGGGGTCCTAGGACCCCTAAAGACATATTCGAATGGTTAATATGTGTGAAAGGGGGTCATAGGTCAACTTATGACCCCCTACAACCCATTAAATGGTGAGATATGTCCCTAGGGTTCCTAGGACCCGTAGGGACATATTAGAAAGGTTAATATGGGTCAAAGGGGGTCATAGGGTGACTTATTACCCGCTTTGACCCATTGAATGATGACATATGTCTCTAGGGGTCCTAGGACCCCTAGGGGCATATTAGAATGGTTAATATGTGTGAAGGGGTTCATAGGTTGACCTATGACACCCTTTGACCCATTAAATTACGATATATGTCCCTAGGGGTCCTAGGACCCTTAAGGACATATTAGAATGGTTAATATGTGTGAAAGGGGGTCATAGGTTGACCTATGACTCCCCACGACCCATTAAATGACGAGATATGTCCTTAGGGGTCCTAGGACCCCTAGCGACATATTAGAATGGTATATATGGGTCAAAGGGGATCATAGGGTGACCTATGATCCCCTTTGACCATTTAAATGACGACATATGTCCCTAGGGGTCCTAGGACCCCTAGGGACATATTAGAATGGTTAATATGTGTGAAAGGGGGTCATAGGTCCCCACAACCTATTAAATGATGAAATATGTCCCTAGCGGTCGTAGGACCCCTAGGGACATATTAGAATGGTTAATATGAGTCAAAGGGAGTCATAAGGTGACCTATGACCCACTTTGACTCATTAAATCACGAGATCTGTCCCTAGACATATTAGAATCGTTCATATGGGTAAAAGGGGGTCATAGGGTGACCGATGACCCCCTTTGATCCATGAAATGATGACATATGTCTCTAGGAGTCCTAGGACACCTAGCTACATATTAGAATTATTCATATGGGTCAAAGGGGGCCATAGGGTGACCTATGACCCCTTTTCACCCATGAAATGATGACATATGTCCCTAGGGGTCGTAGGACCCCTAGGGACATATTAGAATGGTTAATATGGCTCAAAGGGGGCCATAGGTTGACCTACGACCCCCTTTGACGAATTAAATGACAACATATGTCCCTAGGGGTCCTAGGACCCCTAGGGACATATTAAAATTGTTCATATAGGTCAAAGGGGGTCATAGGGTGACCTATGAACTCCTTTGACCCATTAAATGATGACGTATGTTCGTAGGGGTCCTAGGACCCCTAGGGACATATTAGAATGGTTAATATGTGTCAAAGGGGGTCATAAGTTGACCTATGACCCCCTTTGACCCATTAAATAATGAGATATGTCCCTAGGGATCCTAGGAAACCTAGGGACATATTAGAATGGTTAATATGGGTCAAAGGGGGACGAATTAAATGATGACATATGTCCCTAGGGGTCTTAAAATTGTTCATATAGGTCAAACAGGATCATAGGGTGACCTATGAACCCCTTTGACCCATTAAATGATGACATATGTCCCTAGGGGCACTAGGACCCCTAGGGACATATTAGAATGGTTAATATGAGTCAAAGGGGATCATAGGTTGACCTATGACCTCCTTTGACCCATTAAATAATGAGATATATCCCTAGGGATCCTAGGACCCCTAGGGACATATTAGAATGGTTAATATGGGTCAAAGGGGGTCATAGGGTGACCTATGACCCCCTTTTACCCATTAAATGATGATATATGTCCCTAGGGGACATATTAGAATGGTTAATATGTGTGAAAGGGGGTCATAGGTTGACCTATGACCCCCCATGACCCATTAAATGACGAAATATTACCCTAGGGGTCCTAGTACCCCTAGGGACATATTAGAATGGTTAATATGGGTCAAAGGGGGTCATAGGGTGACTTATGACCCCATTTGACCCATTAAATCACAAGATATGTCCCTAGGGGTCCCACCCTATGACCCCCTTTGACCCATATTAACCATTTTAATATGTCCCTATGGGTACTAGGACCCCTAGGGACATATTAGAATCATTTATATGGGTCAAAGGGGTTCATAGGGTGACCTATGACCCCCTTTGATCCATGAAATGATGACATATGTCCCTAGGGGTCCTAGGACACCTAGGGACATATTAGAATCATTCATATGGGTCAAAAAGGGTCATAGGTCACCCTATGACCCCTTTTGACCCATGAAATGACCGCATATGTCCATAGGAGTCGTAGGACACCTAGGGACATATTAGAATGGTTAATATGGGTCAAAGGGGGTCATAGGTTGACCTATGATCCCCTTTGATGAATTAAATGATGACATATGTCCCTAGGGGTCCTACGACCCCTAGGGACATATTAGAATTGTTCATATAGGTCAGAGAGGGTTCATAGGTCGCATAGGGTGACCTATGAACCCCTTTGACCCATTAAATGACGACATATGTCCCTAGGGGTCCTAAGACCCCTAGGGACATATTAGAATAGTTAATATGTGTCAAAAGAGGTCATAGGTTGACCTATGACCCCCTTTGACGAACTAAATGATGACATATATCCCTAGGGGTCTTAGGACTCATAGGGACATATTAGAATTGTTCATATAGGTCAAAGGGGGTCATAATGTGACCTATGAACCCCTTTGACCCATTAAATGACGACATATGTCTGGTTAATATGTGTCAAATAGGTTGACCTATAACCCCCTTTGACCCATTAAATAGCGAGATATGTCCCTAGGGATCCTAGGACCCTTAGGGACATATTAGAATGGTTAATATGGGTCAAAGGGGGTCATAGTGTGACCTATGACCCCCTTTGACCCATAGACATATTGGAATGGTTAATGTGGGTCAAAGGGGGTCATAGGTCACCCATTAAATAACGACATATGTCCCTAGGGGTCTTAGGACACCTAGGGACATATTAGAATCGTTCATATGGGTCAAAGGGGGTCATAGGGTGACCTTTGACCCCTTTTAACTTATGAAATGATGACATATGTCCCTAGGGGTCGTAGGACCCCTAGGGACATATTAGAATGGTTAATATGGGTCAAATGGGGTCATAGGTTGACCTATGACCCCCTTTGATCCATTAAATGAAGAGATATGTCCCTAAGGGTCCCAAGAACCCTAGGGACATATTAGAATAGTTAATATGGGTCAAAGGAGGTCATAGGTTGACCTATGACCCCCTTTGACGAATTAAATGATGACATATGTCCCTAGGGGTCTTTGAAACCCTAAGGACATATTAGAATGGTTAATATGTGTCAAAGGGGGTCATAGGTTGACCTATGACCCCCCACGACCCATTAAATGATGAGATATGTCTCTAAGACCCCTAGTGACATATTAGAATGGTATATATGGGTCAAAGGGGTTCATAGGGTGACCTATGACCCCCTTTGACCCATTAAATGACGACATATGTCCCTAGGGGTCCTAGGACCCCTAGGGACATATTAGAATGGTTAATATGTGTGAAAGGGGGTCATAGGTTGACCTATGACCCCCCACGACCCATTAAATGATGAAATATGTCCCTAGGGATTATAGGACCCCTAGGGACATATTAGAATGGTTAATATGTGTGAAAGGGGGTCATAGGTTGACCTATGACCCCCCACGACCCATTAAATGATGAAATATGTCCCTAGGGGTTGTAGGACCCCTAGGGACATATTAGAATGGTTAATATGGGTCAAAGGGGGTCATAGGGTGACCTATGACCCCCTTTGACCCATGAAATGATGACATATGTTCCTAGGGGTCGTAGGACCCCTAAAGACATATTAGAATGGTTAATATGGGTCAAAGGGGATCATAGGTTGACCTATGATGCCCTTTGACAAATTAAATGATGACATATGTTCCTAGGGGTCCTAGGACCCCTAAGGACATATTAGAATTGTTCATATAGGTTAGAGGGGGTAATAGGGTGACCTATGAACCCCTTTGACCTATTAAATGATGACATATATCCCTAGGGGTCCTAGGTTCCCTAGGGACATATGAGAATGGTTAATATGTGTCAAAGGGGGTCATAGGTTGACCTATGACCCCCTTTGACCCATTAAATAATGAGATATATCCCTTGGGATCCTAGGACCCCTAGGGACATATTAGAATGGTTAATATGGGTCAAAGGGGGTCATAGGGTGACCTATGGCCCCCTTTGACCCATGGACATATTGGAAAGGTTAATATGGGTCAAAGGGGGTCATAGGGTGACCTATGACCCCCTTTGACCCATTAAATGATGACATATGTCCCTAGGGGTTCTAGGACACCTATGGACATATTAGGATCGTTCACATGGGTCAAAGGGGGTCATAGGGTGACCTATGACCCCATTTGACCCATGAAATGATGACATATGTCCCTAGGGGTCGTAGGACCCCTAGGGACATATTAGAATGGTTAATATGGGTCAAAGGGGGTCATAGGTTGACCTGTGACCTCCTTTTATCCATTAAATGATGAGATATGTCCCTTGGGGTCCTACAACCCCTACAAACATATTAGAATGGTTAATATGGGTCAAAGGGGGTCATAGGTTGACCTATGGCCCCCTTTGATGAATTAAATGATGACATATGTCCCTAGGGGTCTTGGGAACCCTAAGGACATATTAGAATGGTTAATATGTGTCAAAGGGGGTCATAGGTTTACCTATGACCCCCACGACCCATTAAATGATGAGATATGTCCCTATGGGTCCTAGGACCCCTAGTGACATATTAGAATGATATATATGGGTCAAAGGGGGTCATAGGGTGACCTATGACTCCCTTTGACCCCATTAATTGATGACATATGTCGCTAGGGGTCCTAGGACCCCTAAGGACATATTAGAATCATTCATATGGGTCAAAGGGGGTCATAGGTCCTTTGACCCATTAAATGATGACATATGTCCCTGGGGGTCCTACGACCCCTAGGGACATATTCGTATAGTTAATATGTGTGAAAGGGGGTTTATAGGTTGACCTATGACCCCCTACGATGCATTAAATGACGAGATATGTCCCTAGGGGTCTTAAGACCCCTAGGGACATATTAGAATGGTTAATATGGGTCAAAGGGGGTCATAGGGTGACCTATGACCCGCTTTGACCCATTAAATGATGACATATGTCCTTAGGGGTCCTAAGGGCTTATTAGAATGGTTAATATGTGTGAAAGGGGGTCATAGGTTGACGTATGACCCGCTTTGACCCATTAAATGACTACATATGTCCCTAAGGGTCCTAGGACCCCTAGGGACATATTGGAATTGTTAATATGTGTGAAAGGGGGTCATAGGTTGACCTATGATCCCCCACGACCTATTAAATGACGAAATATGTCCCTAGGGGTCCTAGGACCCCTAGGGACATATTAGAATGGTATATATGTGTCAAAGGGGGTCATAGGGTGACCTATGACCCCTTTGACCCATTAAATGATGACATATGTCCCTAGGGGTCTTAGGACCCTTAGGGACATATTGGAATCATTCATATGGGTCAAAGGGGATCAAAAGGTCACCTATGACCCCCTTTGACCCATTAAATGATGACATATTTATATACTATTAATACTATTGTAGCATAATAATAATATAAATAAACACTAAATATTAACACTATTATATCTATAGTAATAATAATAATACTATTATAGCTATAATAATAATATATATATTAATACTATTATGGCATAGTATTAATATATATATTAATAGTATTGTAGCATAATAATAATAATATAAATAAACACTAAATATTAATACTATTATATCCATAGTAATAATAAGAATGCTATTATAGGTATAATACTAATATTGATACTATATATTAATACTAATAAACCAAAGTCGGTTTCTCTGCAATTATTATTCTAATATTAATACTAATATAGCAAAGGTTGTTTTCCCTCCAAATCTCACTGGATAATATCGGATATCCGATTTTCCTTAGCACTAGTTTCCAACATATCCATGTCCCTGCAAACCCGACAACATCACTTTTTCTATTTTTTTTTACGGGGTTTGCAAAAAAGTGCATGTTGGGGCCCAACCAGTCAAAAACAATTCGAAAATATAACCTTAGGTGTTTGAATTTTTCATCTCAATGGGGAGCAGCAGTCATCTAAAGGATAAACGCAAAAAGAAGATATCCAATGAAGACATTACGGCATATAGGGAAAGAGACAAAAAGGAACACCGAAGAAAAAGACAAGGTATGCTAAATATCAGTCATGTTGACGATGAATTAGTCGAAGGTGAAATCATAGAGTCAAATAATGAGTATGTACAATTGGGGAATGAAAATGTACCTATTGAAAATGATAATGCTGAAATTGAAAATTTAGAGAATGAAAATTTTGAAGATGAAATGCTACCAAGTCATAATCCAAATTGCATAATTGACCATGTCGAACATGACAATGCACAGGAACCTAATGCACAAGAACGTTACATATCTCCTAATTATAATCGACATGAAGGTTCTAAAACACTGAAATGGATAATTGAAATTGATGAAATGATTATTACTAGTTTGGAATGGAAACAATCAGAAAGAACTATTCGGTTATGGGCTTCAAGACTATATCAGATGTTTTTCGACAACAAGATAGTGGTAGAGCAATGTCAGCTTTTCATGCACTTATTAAATTTGCAAAAGATGAGACCTATGCTTTCCAAATTGAAGATTTGTGTCAATAAAAAGTTGGAAAGAAATGCCATTATTGTGAAGAATCTTTTCAGTGCTCTCAATAGCATTGGGAAAAATAACAGGGAGAAGGATAACAGAGCTGCTCGAAGGGTTATTACAACCTCTTTGGTAAGTCATCATTTGAAAAAGGGTAGATATATGAGACAAACTTGTATTGATTTGAATCTAAATCATACTACTTTGAGAAGAGCACTTAGTTGATGAGAGAAAATTGATGATCCTCTTCAAAATGAAACATGGGCATTTGGTGGGAGACTTCCACATTTTGATAAGAAACTATCTGATGATGTGAAGGAAAAAATTACACAATTTTGGCACTCTAACTCACGAGTATCACCAAATGCTAAAGACGTGTTAAAGTTGAGAATTGGCATCGGAGACCGCATGCCACATCCTAAACACTATTTGGAAGTAAGTCAAACTATGTTGTTCAAACAATTTAGAGAGAGTCATCCAAGTCTTCATATATCACAAAGGGCTTTTGAATCTTTGAAGCCATTTTATTGTGTGCCACTCAAAATTTGAAATACATGTTGCAAATATCATGTCGAGTTTTCTATGCACTATGAACTATTATGCTCCATCCATTCTACTTTGCATAGTAAAGAAATGTTGGAAGATTGTGGTGCTAGTGAGCTTCCAAAATCATCAAGAAACTTGCTAGATCAACTTTTATGTCGTAGAGTTGATGGTTGTTTCTTTTATGGAAATGCTTGCTTAAATGAGAAGTGTTCAGAATGTGGTGGCTTATCCAAGTTTGACACATCTTTCCATGAGGGGTGTGAACAAGATCTTGGAAAGACAATAGTGAAAAAAAAGGTATATGAAATGGTGAAATACACATTGAAGAGTGGAGGTGAGAGCTCTAGATGTGAATTGGTTGGAAAAAATATCAATGTGGCTAGTTTTATTTCAGATTTCAAGGCAAATCTTTTTTACAAGTATGCAAGACATAGTCATAGGTCTAAGTGGTTGGAGGAACAATTTAGAATGTGCAAGAAGACTTTTCCCATTGGCACTATTATATCAGTTGTTGATTTTGCTGAGAACTACACATTGTAACCTCAAAATGAGACACAATCTCAGTATTACAACTCTATTCAGATTGCTATTTTTGTTCACATAACATATAGACATGCCCCTGATAGTGCGGAAGATAATCGAAAGATTATTAGAGAGTATCATTTTTATATGAGTGATGATAGATCTCACTCTCATGAGTTTGTGCAACATTGTTTCGAGAATTATTTTGATTTCTTACACGAGCATGCAATTGCTATGGATACACATATCATTTGGTCAGATAACTGTACAGGTCAATTAAAGAATGCTCGCATGTTTTATTGGTTGTGTAGATGCATGTAGAGAGAGGGGTGCCTCATATTTGAAGTTTTTTTAAGTCCGGCCATGGAAAAGGGGAACATGATGGAGTGGGGGCATATGTGAAGAGAGCTCTAGTCAAGGAGCAACTGAAGATTTCAGTACCAGAGCTTCTTGATGCTCGTAGCATTGTTGATTGGTGTAGTTTAGCATTATCACAGGGGGGGACTCTTGATTCAGTGGTACGTAGGTTCTTTTGGTTGCTTGAGGAAGGGTCTGTAGCTGATAGATTATATTGTGCTACAGTGAGAGACTCATAAAAAATGCATTCATTCCAGAGCTCTGATTCTAGTACATGGACCATTTGGACATGACAACTAGCTTTCTTTTGTCCTAGTTGTTTTCAGTGTGATTGGGATCACTATGAGTCAAGTGAGTGGGTGGACACATGGGCTCCATATTATCTTACTCCATTGTCTATCATATCCTCTATCAAAAATGATGACATGGAAAGTTCACTTGGTCATAACCATCTATCAGATCTACTTTAGCCAAGACATGTCTTTGCATTGATTGCACCACAAGGGAATGATGAGAAATATGATTATTGATTAGCAGGTTGTGTAAGAGGTAAATAAAAACTTGCACAACCAATCACAGATGATGATGGATTCACATATCCTATTGGTTCAGTGGTTGTCGCTGGAACATGGCTGTGGACATACATGCTTAGAAGGAACGAAATTCCTGCATTCGAAGACTATCAGAAGCACAAAATAATTTTCATATATTCACATCTTATTATAGCAACAAATGTAAAGTTGTTGAAGCATCAAGGAAGACCAAAAGTAAAAGAACTTTTTACTATTGCTAATGTTGATCATGAAGCCTTGTTGGAGACCCTAAAACAGAGAGAGGACCCTATTGGAACACTCGACTAGGTATATTTACTTCTTATGTTATTTTCTTCATAATGATTCAATGAACTGATGATTATCTTGTTTAATACAATAAGTTACTAATTTTTTTATGATATTGGAATGTAGGTACATCATGAAGAGTTGGGGGGGTGGTATTGGGGAGAATTCCTAAGATTTATGATGTATTATGATGTAAAATGTGAACTTTTTTTGTATATGGTTTTTGTAATGATGAAAAAGACAGGTTAAATTAGTTGCACATTCTAATTTGTATTTTGGTAGGTCCTTTGTAAGGAATTATAAGAGGAAGATATTGAACAAGTTCTTGCCAATCATATTTGCATGTGATACAAGGCTATAAGGACAATTTTAAGAGCATTTATAACTATATAAAAGATGCTTGCAGATATCTTATTACAAATTTGGTTTTTTCCTTATTTGAAATAAAGCTGACATTATGATTATTAAAACTATTTTTATCAAACTAATCACATAAGAAAAATTTAGAAAGTACAGATGAACAATTAGAATACTTGATTTCTTCCATTTTCAACCAATGATGGCATTTGAAAGCATAAAGAGTCATAATATTGTATAATGTTTTGAAAGACTTTCATATTGAAAAGTTGTAAAGGACCATGAGATTTGAACTTTAGTAATGTCTAAGTTTGCATAGGGTAAGTGAGTCATTACATAGGTCCTAATAAGGTCTCATAATAATCTCAAGTCATTTCATAAGTTGAAACATTCAATAAGTCACTTAAAATTTAGCTTATTGCTTTAGAAAATTCAAATCTTGAATGTAACGGCTACATGAGCATTTTGGAAGGAAACTCTATAGTTTAAATTTTATGAAATACAGGGAACACTAGTGCAAAGCACCTAATCATTTTTATTTTCTTGATGTAATACGATCTAGGGATAGATCTAATGATCTCCCTGTGACCATCCACATTTGTAATGGACACAAGACCCCATGGTGTAACTATAAGCCTTGGCCATCAATTGGTCCAATAAAGTGAATTTTTGGTAAATTCCATGTTTTTTAGGTAAGTCTAGATGTTTAGAACATTATTAGGGTCCCTAGGAGTTTGTAGAGTCTATTTGCAATCAAATTTTCAATAAAACTTGTTTTAGAGCAAAAATTGCAAAAATTGCAAAAAGTTGCTTAGCAACTTTTGCAATTTTCTTGACAACTTTTCAAAATCTAACTCCTAACGGCTAGAACTGTTTGAATCGTCAGTTCCATTAGCTCCAGGTGGGTGGGTGAACCCTAGTGACACCCTTGTTCCAACCATGGAGACCCTCTATCGTCCGTGGCCACCCCGTACCAAGGAGTCCCCAAGGTTCTCTAAGTGCGTTTTGAGGTCGATCTTTTAAGGGTCATAACTCGGAGCTCGTGAGGGCTATCGATGAACTGTCAAATGCAACAAGATAGTGATGTTGAGTCCTAAAATAACCTATCTCATTTTTGAGAGATCACATTCTGTTTGGATTCGGCACAACAATCTCGCTCAATGCCAAAACTCACAGTGTGCCTCAGTTCATAGGTGCACCATAGCGTAACTTTGAAACCGCTGATCGTGGCATCGAATTGTTAGCGCCATTAGCTCCGGATGGGTGGGTGAACCCTAGTCACACCATTTTTTCGACCATGGAGACCATCCATCATTCGCGGCCACCCTGTACCGAGGAGTCCCCAAGGTGCTCTAAGTGCATTTCGAGGTCGATCTTTCGAGGGTCATAACTTGAAGCTTGTGAAAGCTATCGATGAACTGTCAAATGCTACAGGACAATGATGTTGAGGCCTAAAATAAGCTATCTCATTTTCGAGAGATCACATTCTGTTTGGATTTGGCACAGTGATCTCGCTGGATGCCAAAACTCGTAGTTTGCCTCAGTTCATAGGTGCACCACAATATAACTTTGAAACTACTGATCGTGGCATCAAATTGTCAGTGCCATTAGCTCCGGATGGGCGAGTGAACCCTAGTCACACCCTTGTTCCGGCCATGGAGACCATCCATCATTTGTGGCCACCTCGTACTGAGGAGTCTCCAAGGTGCTCTAAGTGCATTTCGAGGTTGATTTTTCGAGGATCATAACTCGAAGTTCGTGAGGGCTATCAATGAACTATCAAATGCTACAAGATGGTAATGCTGAGGCCTAAGATAACCTATCACATTTCATTTGGATTCGACACAACGATCTCGCTCAATGCCAAAACTTGCAATGTGCCTCAGTTCATAGGTGCACCACAGCGTAACTTTGAAACTGTTGATCTTGGCATCGAATCATCAGCACCATTAGCTCCAGATGGGCGGGTGAACCCTAGTCACACCTTTGTTCTGGCCATAGAGACCATCCATCATTTGCGGCCACCCTGTACCGAGGAGTCTCCAAGGTGCTCTAAGTGCATTTCAAGGTTGATATTTTGAGGGTCATAACTCAGAGCTCGTGAGGGCTATCAATGAACCGTTAAAGGAGACAAGTTTGTAAGAAGTAGTGGCTTAGTGTTTTATCTAAAATAAGTTAGTGGGAAGGCTTTATTAGAGGGTCTTGGCCAAACTAGTGGGGTGTCTACCCACTCTCTAATTTTAGAGACAACTAGGTTTTGGAGGGAGATTAGGGGAGCTCTACTACAATTATCCTTACCCTAGCTTGGACCAAGGTTGGTATCTCAAACTTGCTTCTTTTCCATTTCTTTCTTTTAGCATGGTTAAGCAAATATGCAAGTGTGGAGTTTATCAATGGAGTATGCATTGCATTGCATTGTGGAGTAGCATTCATGTGAGTGCTTGAATGGTGTTCATTCCATGTAGATTAGTGTGACACCATTGTGCATCTTGTTGTATTGTGTGGAGTATTGTGAGCATGAGGTTTCGAGTTCCTCTATTTCCTTGTTGTATTATAGGTGTTGTATTATCCATTGTATGCCATAACCATTCATATCTTGCTGGGGGTGATAAGGAAAGTATGGTGTAGAAAGGAAGTTTGAGTAGTTACAGTTGATGGTAGTGGGTTTGGAGGAGGAAATGTGGAGGCCCCGAGAGGGCATTAAATTGTTGATTTATGATAGCCCCGAGAGGGCATGAAATTTTTTTGAATTATGATAGCCCCGAGAGGGCATGAAAATTGTTTATTGTAGATATGGTTTGGTATGGCAAGTCTCTATTTTAGAACACACCTTCACCCTATGTTTATGGTTCCATCTATGAAGCCATTGTGAAATAGCCTCAGGGGGAAATTGTTCAAGTTTGAAATGTAATGTTTATGCATTGAAAGATTGTATGTGTATCCTAGTTTGAGCCTTGTTCCCTAGCGCGGGGGTGGTCTCTTTGAGGCCTATGGTTGGGTGGAAATCAGCCATGGTCCTTGTTATTTTGTTGTGTTGCATATGCAGATTTGTGTCCAAGGGAGAAATGGAAATGGCTTAGAATGATCATCTTGCAGATTGATGTTGGATGAGAAAACTTGACATTGTGTCCTCATTTGTGAAGGAGGATTCACCAGCTTGTTCACATTCTCAACGATCATGTTGGACAATGTTCATGCTACTCATTGTCCATATCTTTCAATGTTCATGTTCCTTATGATTTTGAAAAGTCTCTTATGTTGCCCCATTGTAATGGAAGGAGATTGTATCATTGTTACCTAATGTACGTGTAGAGGAAATGATTGATAAGGTTGTATATGCATGTTTCATTTGGAGTTTATATTGTTATGAAAACATTGGTATGAGTCACAGATTTACTTTGACATCATTGTTATCATTTGAAAATGTGAAAGAAAGTTTTCTCCTTGTGGTATTGTAAATGACTAGTTGATAATAGCAATCCATCGATGTTATGTGATACCATTGATTGTATAAATTTAAAACTTAGTAGATTTCTTACAATCTTGTTGTGCACTCAATAATTTGGAAGGAAAATTTTATGTTCATATCACATGCACTCAATAAAAGCCAAGATTGATCTTGACCGCCATTCTAGAGTAGCCCCCAACATTTCCTAAGCCATCATAATGCAAAAAGTTTTCTCCACTCCCCAAGGCATATTGTTAAATATGACATTCATTCTGACATGTCATGTCAAAACTTTTATCCTTGAGCTTGCCTCCTTGAAAAGGGGTTTCATCCCCATTAATATACTTGGGTGCATAGGAGAAAGGGTGTATGTCACATCCTTGTCTTATGCACTAGTCGTCCCCTTCTTGCAGCAGTGGCCACATGTTCCCAAGCATAGGTAGTCAACTTGAAATTTCTTGCAGCAGTGGTCACGTGTTCCCAAGCATAGGTAGTTGACTTGAAATTAAGGGGGAGTGGGATAGCAATCCCAAGGGATTTGTACTTAGGAGAATGTCAAGTTGACATTTAATATGACTTGTTCACATTAGGATTGCTGATTGGAGGGATGGGAAAAAGATGTCCTAAGGCTTGGATTAGTCAAAATTCTGCACATGACCCACGTGGGACCTTGTGGGGACCATGTGTAGGAAGAAATGTGGCCTTGGTAAGACTTAGAGAATGATGAGGATTTAAGATAGATAGGAGATTCACCCTTTAGATTTGTTTTTATTTTTATCAAATAATTATTTAATCATTTCAAATCTTGAGTAGAGGATAATGACAATTAGTGTATTTGAGCTTAGTTTAAGGGTAATGTTTATATCAAGGGGCTCATTTAGAAACATGTAAAAATTAAACCATATGGTAATGGAAAAGCTCAATATAGGAAAATAAATTAAATGAAATAAATAAGTTTACGAGAATGCATATATAATTGAACATGATGTTAAGTACGGAGGGTTTAATTAAATTAGTGTTAAGACTGTAAATTAGGATAGTTGGATGTAGATATAATAGGGTTAATATGAAGTAAGTTTTCAGGATGATGGGATTGGAGAATCAAGGATAAGGATGGATGGTGGATTAAAATACTAACTCAAATCTAGTTTTATCTAGTCAATAAAGCACATTGATAGATAAGAGTTACTAGATAGAATTGAATGCATGACAAACCTGTGTAGATGTTGGATTTAATGTCAAGTGAATTTTATATTTGGCTTGAGGGAATGTTAGTTAGATAATGAATGTTATGGATTCGATTGAAGATATTAGTAGAATATCAAAGTCGATAGAATATATATACCAATTTGAAAATGTAGTGTAGGAATAAAGCATTAGTTAGCTAGTATGTAATAAGGGTCAATAGGCATGTCATTAGAGGTAGCTCGTCAGCTCATGTACCCTATGTATAATTAATGATAATATGATTCATGTACACCACATTTTACTACGTTAGTTGCATGAAATGATGAATACATATATGTCAGAACAACAAGGTATGTTATATACAAACGTTATTTATACACTTGCACCTAATCCTTGCATAAACAATTCATCTAACAAATTTAAATTGACACACTCAATACGATGATGTAGTAGGATGTGTTTAAATATTGATCATGAATTATTATTGAGTTAAGTACTTTGAATTGGCCCTTAGACTTACTAAGAGTTTCTCATTTTATGTGCTTACTAATTCGTACTATGAAACTACTTTGAATCTTAACATGCTTTGATAATAATAATATTGATAGTGATAAAGTAAGCTTATGGTGAATAATTAGATGTAATAATGTAAAAAGTAAATGTAATAGTATAGTAATTATAGTAATTAAAATAGTAAATGTAAAAGCATGGCAATGTAGCTAGATTAGTTAGTAGTTGATGAGCTAGATAGTTAGTAATTGTCTTTTGTTAGAGTGAGTTTAATTTATGTATTGAAATAGTAATTTTTGTGTTTAGGAAACTATAGTGAGTGCTAGTTTGGTGAGGAAGCAATGTTGATAGAATGCAGAAGGATGACTAAATAGAGTAAAGAGGGAGAAAATGACTCAGTATTGGTCCAATCTTTGAGAGGACCTATAACCAGTAAGATATGGATGCAAGCACATGATACACGTTTGGCACATAAAACAAATTATTTATTCCATAAGTTGTGTATAGTATGTGTTGAATGATGGATACTATCAATACAAGTGGCCCCTTCTCCATCATGTAGACTTCGAAGCTACCTTTGGGGCATATCTTTTCTAATTTCCAATGGTTAGATCCGATATAGTGTGGTAGATAAGTGTACATTTTCTTATTTGACTAAGGGTGCTCATGTGATGAGTACTAAATCTAAATTCTCTAGATACATGTGTTTAATCAATTAAGATATACTACACTTCCACGCCATATAGTAATTGTCACATTAATATATATTGTAATGATTAATGAATGTGTGTACAATGGTAATGAGGATAATAAGTAATTCTGATCCCCTTCCCTTACATGCTAGAATCACAACCTAGTCCATATGATACAACCGATAGACCTTAATAGAATATTAGTATCAGAGGCTTGTTAGGATATGAATTACCTCACTAATTTATGAGTGTTGTATCTTGAACTTGCTCTTTTGACTCGTGATGCTAACTTGAACTAGGCTGTCATCCAATCTATTTGAAAACCACCTATGATTAATATGTTACAACCGGATGACACTATCCACATGAGTCTTGAACTCCTATTCAATGATAACCTTGTTTTACAATATGTAATTTCTTATGCGACTTCATAAGCTACAAAAAAAAAAATTGTTGTGTTTTTACTAGTAAAATTTAGGGCATGACACATGATCCACGATAAATTGAACAATGCTAGATACTAAATTAATATGTATATCATTGTGCATATAAATGACAAAAATATATATCAAAATACATGTATCCATAGACAAAATTTTACACAAATATATATCAAAGATCATGTATCCATAGACAAAGTACTCAAATATATATCAAAATACATAGATCCATATACAAAATGTGGCTGATCATGCCATCAGAATGTGTATAATATCAATGTTTCTGTATACAATGTGGCATATGCCATCTCAAAATGTCTCATGATGCATCCTACAACAACTATACTATCCTAGGGTGTTGGTGGATGATCAAAATGTAGCCTCTTCGTTGCACTAGGTGGATCGGATGCCTCCTACATAAACAAAAAAGGAAAACTCAAAGTTAGACTACTAAATTTATATGATTCTACGTATCTAACATTGAATTACTCAAATGCATAATGATCTTTTATGTAATGGAGATTAATAATATCAAAATTTCATAATAATTACCTCTCTCGTTGACCTCCTGCGCCGGTCAGGAGTCCTCTCGTATGCCCTCAACAATGCTGGTACCTCTCTGATTGTGGGCTATATATGTTCAAATACCTTTGTCAGATGAATCTACAATTTAAACTATAACATTATAATTCATAGCATGCTAAATTTATAACATATTTAATCATGAATTCAAACTACAACTTACTATTGTAGGCTCCTCCTCAGGAGTGAGTGGCTGCATCATCAAATCTACAGAACTCTCCTGTCAGACCTCCTGTACACTAGGAGTCTCCTATGAGATACAAAATAGTAGTTGTTAATATCACGGAAATAAGTTTTGAAATTATTTATGAAGATAAGGATAATAAAAAATAAATAATACTTATACATACAATGGGGCTCTCAATGCGAATGAAAATACCTGATGGTCTACGATGTAGAATCTGTACAGGCTCAACACCAGTAGCGACACCCTATATACAATAAAGAATGTAATTAAATGGGATTACCACAAACATTTTACAAGAATGCATCGATATTTAATCAAATAGAAAGCACCTAATTACCTTTCCTTTGTCAGTGCGTGCTAGCTCACCCTCCGCACTTTGTCCCTCCGGGACAGGTGCTACCTACAAGATAAAAGAAAGATTAGCAACCATATATGCTACAATATCAAATAGAAAAAAAATGCGAACACAACATAATGTACCGTAGATGTCTCAAGGCCAAATGAAATGGCCGAGAGTGTGGCATCATCAATCTGTCTGAGCTCCTCCTCGTTCATCAACTAAACATGAATGAAGATCACATACATATAAAAGTCAATATGGCTTAAAAATTAAAATTACTCTATTATAAAAATTAACTTTAAATCACATATGTCATAACAAAAAAATATATACACCTACCGACACCGAAG
Organism: Cupressus sempervirens; assembly: GCA_028749045.1. Classification (NCBI taxonomy): domain Eukaryota; kingdom Viridiplantae; phylum Streptophyta; class Pinopsida; order Cupressales; family Cupressaceae; genus Cupressus; species Cupressus sempervirens. The sequence goes on from CM053793.1 coordinate 594,653,225, forward strand.
GAGTCCATGCCTCTACATTCCCCTCCTCTCTCGCATCAGGGTCTGTAGCCTCTGCGTGTGTGTCTGGTGTATCCTCGTCTAATACAAAATGATACTTAGGAAGATCACCTATGGGACCCAGGAAAATATTCTTGCACATAATGCAAGTGTGAGGCACACAAACATGTGATGAGCTAGCCGATGATGAACTGGCACCAGCATCATCAACACGAGGAGGCAGGATTGACCTAGCTTGAGATATCATTAGGCTACTCAGCCTATCAATGGCTCTGATAGTCTGAGAGCTAGCCTCTATCATAATATATGGATGTTGCACTCGAGGAGGAGGGGAGATATTAGTGGGGGGGGGCAAAAGTGCCAGCTTTCTTCCGTTGGCAAGAGGGTCTATCTTGAGGAGCTCCTAGTCCTAAGCCCATGTTGGGCTTCATGCTCTAATAGTTCACTTTAAGTTTCAACACAAATTCAACATATAATTTTTTAAGGAAATAAAATGGTATGTCTAAATTTCCATGTGGAGGGATATCAAAGACCATCCACCAATGATCCCAAAAGTTTGCACGTATGGCGTCATTTGTGCACCATTTAATTGATAGTTTGGATTTTTTTGGGTTAACTGGTAAACCCATTTTCGGGTTCGCAAAAAGGCTGGCCAAATTGTCTTTGCTTATGTTGAGGGCCGCAACCTCATCATAATCCAAACCATCATCAAACATCTTGTGCATTTGATCACGCCAACAAAGAGCGACATTTTGTTGGTTTGTAAGGGTTTCAATGTTATCTACTATGGTGTTTAACATGGATAACATAGGAGCCAATGCAGGTACATTATTATATATTCTATGCAAACCTCTCAACTCAGTGAGATTTTCATTTATCAAATCTTTGATTCGAGGAGGGTTTTGAGGGGGTAGAGAATCGTTTGGTGGACGATTTTGTGGGGGTACTAGATCGTTTGGTGGGGGGTTACGAGGAATATTATTCCCTAGCTCAGTGTCATCATTCTAATCAGCCATTCCTATTGAATTGCAAAACATAATATATATTTAAAAAAAACCTTAATTTTAACATTTTTTTTCAAAAAAACTCTAGATTCAACTAAAACAAACAAAATCATGCTAAAATCTATCAAATTTAGATTAAAAATTAGTTTTAAAAAAAAAAACCATACCTCAATATCCGATATCCGATTTTATAACTGATATCCGGTCGCGCGTTGATACTAGCCCCCAAAATGTGAGAAATAAGGACCCGCGGGTCTATTCTTTTTTTTAAATGGAATGTCACAGGTATCGGATATTCGATCGCCCGTTATATTTTATATATAAGATATATAACATATAGCTTTGAAATATTATATTATATTATATTTTATATATATTATATTACATTAATGTATATTCTAATATAAAATATTATATTATATTATTATATTATATTATATTATATTATTATAGTTTATAATATATTATACTTTTTTATTATTATATTGTATTATATATATATTATATTACATTACAATATATTATAATATTAAATATTATATTATTATAATATAATACATTATAATATAATATTATTATTATAGTATAATATTATACGATTATAATATTATAATAATAATATTGTTATATTATAGTATAATTATTATAATAATAATAATATTATATTATATATTTAATAACAATATTATATTATAAATTATAATATAATAATATTATTATTATATTATAGTATAATAATAATTATTATTATAATATTATATTATATATTTAATAACAATATTATATTATATAATGTATTATACTGTTATAATATAATTTTTAATATTATTATAATATTATTATAATAATGCCATGAATATTGAATATCTGATATTAAATCGGATATCCGATGTTAAATCGGATATCCGATATTAGATCGAATATTCGACAAGGCTCGGCCTTTCCTTCCAGGCTTGGTACCTGAATAGGTGGAAAAAAGTCAGAGCGGATTTTGAGGCGCTTTTAAACGTGTTCAAACTCTTATTTTTTCACATCGCCACTTTTTGGCACACCATGATCCTGCACATACCCCAACATTTTCAAGTAGGCCAATCAATAATAACTTTTACCTTTTTAGGATCCATCTTCAAACCATCTGTTGAAATCACAAAACCAAGATAAATAATTTCCTCCTTCAAGAAGGAAAACTTCTTCAAATTAATCAAAAAAAATTCTTCCTTCAATCTCTGTAATACTAGTCTAATATGTTGAAGGTGCTCATCTTTTCTTATTGAATATCAGGATGTCATCAAGATACACAATCAAAATCTTGCCTAATAATTTCTTCAAAAGCTCATTCATCAACTTGATGAAAGTACTAGGTGCATTAGATAAACCAAAAGGCATAACAAACCACTCACACAAACCCTTATTTGCCTTAAAAATAGTTTTCCATTCATCTCCTTCTTTGATTTTGATCTTATGATATCCACTTTTTAAATCAATCTTGGTAAAATACTTTTCTCCACTCAAACCATCCATTATGTTATCCATCCTAGGCTAAGGAAACCTATACTTCACTGTTATCTTGTTTATAGCTCTATAATTAGTGCACATTCTCCATTTTCCATTCTTCTGATAAGCTAATATAATAGGTACAAAAAAAGGACTCAATATTTCTCTAATAAAATGCTTATCAAGCAATTATTGTACTTTTCTATTCAATTCAACATTTTTAGTAGGTGTCAGCCTATGTGATGCTTTATTAGGAAAACTAGCTCTAAATATCATATCCATAAAATGACTAATACTTCTCATAGGAGATAAACCGTCAGGTACATTATCAAAAATAATATCTTGAAATTTAGTCAACACAGATTCAATCTCAATTGCATGCTCATATTCATCCTATTTCTCAATCTTCCTACAAATGAAGGCAAATAAACATTTTTCTCCTTTACATATTTATAATACTGATTTTCTTAAACCAAACATACTCTTACTGTGCTACAATGATTCTCATCAGATTTCTCTACCAAAGGCAACAATACTTGTTTCTTCCTAGTAACCCAAATAGTATAATGATTCAATGTACCATCATGTAAAGCTTGTCTATCATGCTTCCATGGTCCACCCAATATAATATGCAGCGAAAAATTCATAGACATAATATCACACAAGACTTCATCACTTACTAGTAACTTATGCTCCTTTTGGATCCAAGCAACATGATAAGGCTTAGGATGTCTCAACCTTTGCAACTGCAACTTGTTAACCAACTCCTTTGATGCCAAGTTATCTGAACTTCCACTGTCAATGATTACTTTGCAACATTTTCTAGCAACCTTACATATGGTCTTGTATAGGAGTAGTCTATGTTAGACCAAATTGGTGCGTCACTCTATCAAAACTATAAAGCACTACTATGTAGTTATTCCTTACCTCTAGATATCTATGTCTCTACATACATCTCATGTACATATTAATATATCTCCAAGATAACATATGTTTGTAAGGTCTCCATATGATATCAGTTCCCTGCAATCGATGTATGAGAACCCTCCAATATAAAATATCTCCAAACTACCACATCTTACTTAGTGGATAGCCAAATGCTTGTGGATAATTATCATCAATGTCGACCGGTATCCTTTTGGTCTAGCACATGTTTGACCTATACCCAGAGGATTGAGAACTGATGGGTTTTGGGTGCAATGCAAAGTATTTTCATTTTTCCTCCTAGTGAAGTTTACCTTCACAAATTTGGGTCCCAAAATCACTATAAAATTTTCACACCACAAGATATACAATATAGAAAATTCATGTACAAGAAATCTATAGTTCATTTAAGGAGTTAAAGAAAGGAAGCATTCATTTAAAGCATCCATCTATCCATCAATCATTCATATGCTTTCTTCCATAGATCTAGTTTCTTTCTCCATAAGAAAAAATGAGTTGTCCATCAAGGGAGAAGATCTACACCCATTTTTTCATTCTTCTTATTCTCAATCCAAGCATATCAAGCATGCATACATTCATGATCTACAATCTAAGAATTGTAGGTCCATTGCATTTGTAAAGACATCCTACATTCTATAAACACAACATTCATCCAAAGAAAGTATACATCTTTGTGAATATAGAAGATCTATACGAGTGAACCCACAATATTGGGTAACACTTTTGGGGGACGAAGGAAATGCGAAATGATGAAAAATTCGCATATCGAATTTTACGTATGTTCGCCCAAACGTGCTAACTATGTTCACGCAAACATATAATTATTTTATGTTCACATGAACATATTGAGTTTAAATAAGGTATGTTTGCATGAAGATACCTTGTTAATATGTTCATGCGAACATATTTGTAATGGCGATTTTGAGATTAAAATTTCACTTTTTCGTTTGAGACCTTGATAAATTTGCCTTTTTTGTATGTTCTTGCTAACACAAATTATTTTAAATGTTTGCATGAACACGTTAAATTAAATTTCTGATTGCCAGATTATTTTCTCATATGTTTGTGCGAACATGTGTTCGCACGAACATATTAGTCATGTTCGAGCGAACATAGTGTTCATGCGAACATCTCAAATTACAAATTTTTGGTGTTGTTTTCTGGAGAAAAAGTAAAATTGGCTCTTTTGACCCCTAAAATTGAGATTGAATGATCTCCTAAATGCCAATTTGTGCTACTCAGAGCAAGCTTTCCAACAACTATAATTGTAATACATATTATATTCATTAAGACTTTCAAATATGAGTTTAACTCATTATAGGTTCATTACCGATTAAGCATCAACTGACTTCGACACCTCAAGAAAATTAGTAAATTAGGTCAATTTTTTTTTGAAAAATATGTAGGAACTAGCTTATTGAGATAACTTTCTATTCAAAAAAACAAAAAAGTTTCTGATAAATTGACTTCAAATTATCTGTGTCAAACGGAACGTATGTCTTAATTACGATTTGTGTCACTTCAAAACTTCATAAACTATACAATATTCAACCAAAATGAATCAAACCAAATGCATCCTCTGGATATTGATGTTACAAATCTAACACTAAAAGAATTATGTCATTATCATTTCTAGAAAAAAAGTTATGTGTGTCAAACGGACTGCCACTCTTTAAAAATATTGAATTTTATTATGTACTAATTTTTGAAGGAGATGGGAAAATTGACTTAATTTTTTTTTTTTTTAAGATTAAAAAATATGGTTACAAAGTAGGAACAGAGTACTCAAAATCATTAGTTTATGTCATCTTGAAATTATTTATAGTTTTTGAGATATAGTCAGTTGAACATGACGTTTGTTGCAAAAATATTGATTTCAATGTCAAAATTGGTCAAAAAGTGGAACCCATTATTGTGGGATCACCATACCGATTGGGATCACCATATAGATTCACGATGGTTTGAAAAACACAATGAATATTCATTTATCTTGTTTTACATTATTTTACTTATTTTATTTCAAGTTTAATTCTTATACTAGGGCTTGGACAAGACAATCTTGTTTCCCCAAACAATTTCCTATTTCTTGTGTAGGTGTGAATTCATACAATTCCATATTTAGATTTATAGATCTAGAGATACAATATCAAGCATAGTTATGAGACCTCCAGATCTAGCCTTTTTGGTCATAGGTAAAACCTATTTCAACCTATACCTAGTACAATTCAAACTTATTTAAAACTACTCCTACAAGCTTGAGATTTGACAACTAGAAGATATCATCTTCAAGTTTGTAGACCTTAATCAATTTCTAGTTATGTCACATTTTGTAAGGTTTTTCTAGATCTCAATTTTCTTCCTCTACTAGCCCTCAAGGTGAGTTCATCTTCATCTCTATCATTTTATAGAACTTACTTTGATATTATATCTTGTTGTTTCATTGCATAAATATTTACTTTACTTTTCACTTCTATATCTATATTTTCACATAGACAAAAAGGACCCTAGAATCTATATCGCTCAAGGCTTAGATCATTCATCAACACCCCTTTATCTACTTTTCTCATGTTAATCAGATTTTAGTATCCAAAGGGGTTATATTTTAGGGACCCTTCCAATGTATATGTGTTAAATGGTGGTCTAGCATTGATCACTATTTTCCACTATATAGTTTGGTGAACTTGACGTGAAGTCAACATGTCCCACAATCACAAATCAACAAGACTCTATTAGTACATCATATTAATCAATCAAGATCTATCAACTATACAAAAACCAAAAATACCTAGGTATAGGTTGACTTCTTCTGTATAGGTCATATTATTGGAAGATGACAAATTTATTCCTAGGTATAGGTTAAATTCTTAGGTATATGTCAAATTTTTAAGGTTTCTACCTCCAAGTAGCATCACAAGACCACTACAATCAAGATTCTACATCTATAATGAAAGGACATGAATGTTGGAAAAAAAAAAAAAAAAGCACAATAAACAAGATATACCTCAAACAAGGGTGTTCCATTCTCTATTGATCTCCTTGACACCTCCAATATTGCCATTTCCAATTCTATCTTCCTCAAAATGTCCTCCTCCTAAGTTATTATTTCTTCTTTAAGAGCAAAACAAAGGTAAGAGTTACAACTAGACATTCTTATTAGTACAATTTTGAAGGAATCGACAAATTAATGGAAAGAATGGGGTTTTTTCCCAATGGATGACATTTGTGACCTTTGAATACTATGTGCTTAGATTTGGGGTTGAGAAATACAATGACAATGATGTTTTTGGCTAAAAAATATTGATATATGGATATTTTTGCGGGTGCAAGTGATGTAGGAGCATCCTGTGTTGCCTTGAAATCGTACTCATTTTGTTCATTTTGGAAATTATCACCAAGTTTGTAGTATTAAGCAAGTAGTGTTAACCAAATTATAGTGTTAATCAAGCTCTAGTGTTAACCGAGTTCCACTGTTGACTGAGTTCTAGTGTTGACTGGAAGTGATGTAGGAGCATCCTGGGTTGCCTTGAAATCCTACTCATTTTGTTCATTTTGGAAATTATCACCAAGTTTGTAGTATTAAGCAAGTAGTGTTAACCAAATTATAGTGTTAACTGAGTTCCAATGTTGACTGAGTTCTAGTGTTGACTGAGTGTTCCTTCATGTGTCAAGTGAACTTGATATTTGTTGGTACTCGGTTCCTTCTTTGACCGAGTTTGTCTATGATTGCTTCTTAGTTTGAGTCAACTTATCTATTTAATTTGGATCATGAATTTAATGATAGGATCTTTTCTCAGGATGTGTGCAAACCATTTTAAGTTTGACCCTTCTATTTGGTAATGATCTAGAATCTTTTGTAAGTTGTTTTGGAAAGTATAAGTAGAGGTATTTGGTTTAGGTTAGAAAGAACTTAGAAGAACTTAGAGAGTTCAGAGCAGATGTTTCTGGAAAAGAAAATTTGAAGTTCGATCGTAGATCTTGAAGTTGTATTTTGTAACATGCTGTAACCTAGAAGGCCTTATAGTTGGGCATGTACGTTGATAATTTGATGAATTAATAAAAGTGTTTATATTCTCTCTCTCTCTCTCTCCCTCCCTCCCTCCCTCCCTCCTTGGTGTTGTTCTATGTGTGTTTGCTTTCGTTGTGTTTACTCAGCAAGGGGTTCAGATAGTTAAGTGTGCCTTAGGCCCTAAATATTCATTCCCTCCTCATGTTAGCAAGGAATGGTGAAAGGTGGAGGGTAATATATTGAGGACACTCCTCATCACTTCCACAAATCTCATGTTGTGATTGATATTATGTCTTTTTATCATAAACTGTTCAAAGGTACTATCTATCATGTTGTGAAGGTGAATTTGAATATTTTAAAGCATGAAGGAAGATATCTTTTTCCTTCTAAATCAAATTATGTAGGCTATTATGGCTACAATCATAATATCACTAAATCTGAGCAACTTTGATCCTAACTAGTTTGCAAGGACTATGTTAAATAAGGTAATTATTTCTAGTATTTTCCTATATTAATCTTGGGATGGGATTGTGGATTTTCATTATAATGACCCCATCCAATTTTATTATAAAAATTGTGCGACGATGCACATATGTGGATGCAAGGTTAACAAGGATTCAATTAGGGAAATGTGGAGATGGAAATGGAGCCATCAACAATAGATGATATGAAAAATAGATAAACCATATGTACAGTGCTAGAAAATTTCTAGAACTTTAGCTGACAACATTCATGAGTGACAAATGGAATTTAAAAGGAAATTACTTTACAAGAGATAAAATTGTAATCACAAAATATTTTCACATATAGACTAGAATCTTTTTTTTTTTTGAGAGTTTATCTCTCACTAATAAAACATATTGCACAACTACAAATATTCATTTTCACCAATGTGAAATTCACTCAACAAAAGATATGAAAACTACAACATGAGAGACGAATATTGTTTCTCCATAGATCAAATACATGACATAAATAAAGGCCAAAATATGCAGAAAATAAGGTATATTATAAAGTGAATTTTTTACCAAGTAATTTACACAATAATAATACTACTTTCACTATCTAAACGATTAAGTGGAAAAACATGCAAATGTGCATGTGAAGTTTATTGTCATGAGGAGAATATGTGTGTGATTGCCAACTATTCTTTCACCATGTATGTTTCTAAGGGAAGGTATGAGGTGGAATGAAAACATAAAATGAAGTGAATCTTTTTAGCTAAAAACATTTAGATAACATAATGTAATTCAAAGAGGAGGTGCATATTTTTCTATCTGAAGAAAGAAAAGGGAGGTAGATGTAGGTTCTAGTTGTTGATCAAAATAAGAGGAGGGTGCCAAGTGTCAAATCAAGATTTAATTTCAAGTCTCCTTCTTCTATTTATTCTACTTCTTCTCTATTGCGAAAGTTTCCAACTTCTAAATGTTTGCAAAGCATAAAAAAGCTTTGTATAGAATTATATTTAGTATAATATGAGGCTGAAGTATATAGTTGCTAGCCATCAACTTGCAAAATTTCTATGTTTTGAATTTTGCTTCATGAATGTTTTCTATCTTGTAACTGTTACCACGTTGAGATGTAATGCCTTTTTAAAACTTAGTAATCAAGGACTAGTCAAGTTTTGATGCACATTCATTACATTGAATTGCGTTTGTAATTGCCTATTACCCAAGGAGCAAGATAAATGCTTTAATAAATGTAGTGGGATTTTTATGTTTTTAGATGGATTTATAGGAAAGGTTGTTTGGTAGGATTTGATGATCTTGTTATTACCAGGTGATAGCACAAAACATGTTTAGTGTTGCAATGCAAAATGCTTCTTGTGTGACTTTGTTTCCTCTTCTTGGCACTGGTTAATCTTATGTGTTATTTTTTTAAGTTTGGACCCAAATCTTATGATAAAATCAAATTTACTTTCATGTTGTTTACTGTAGATTTAGTTAGGCTTTGATCTTATTGTAATGCAAGATATATGAGATTGTACTTGAAAATGGTGAAATGTAAAACACCCATAACTCATAAATTTGGGAACCATCCACTTTTAGAGGTTTGAAACTTTATTTTGGAATGAGTTTATCTTTTATTTGAACCTACAACTAAGATTACCCTTTTGAGTTTTCTAATTACGAAGTGTAAAAGGCTTTATAACCCTATCCATTCATCGTTTCTTGTTTATTGATAATGGTGATTTTATATTCTAGATCCCTAATCCTATGATTTAGGCATTATATTTCTCCTCAAGACTAAATGTAACAAAAAAAAAAAAAAACAGAATGTGGACTTTCCTGTCCTCATTACTAATGCACTTTTAGAGGAGTCTTATGAAATTCTAAATAGCATTAATGATATGATTTCTTTCTATTAACTATTAGTACATATGAAATTCACTATGGGATAGGCTAGTCTCTATCCAAAATGTACTAAAGACAAAACAAAGTCGAATTTTTTTTTGAGATTCAAAAAAACGTAGTGATTTTTTTTTCAAATTTTTTGTTATTTTCGACTACAAACTATGCAGATGACGAAGATAAAACACTAAATTTTTTAGAAAAATCCATGCTTGAAAATTGGTCAGCTGTATAATTTGAATAGAGGATAACCACATCCATTTATTAACAGAATTTTAATTATCATTTTTTAACTTCAAAAAAATTAAATATGAGTGAACTACCTAGCTATTGTGTTCTCTCCCCCTAACTATTAATTTGTCCACTAAATATATAAAATGCTCTTGTAATTTTGACCTTTAGTAGTTTGGTTGGAAGGTTAGAAAGTCTCGATACCATCTCCATCCCTATCGACTGTACTTCTCCAGCATATATGGGTAAAGCCACCTTTCTAATAAAGCTGTGGGCATAAAGTTTGCATTACAAAACAAGGACGCAAAACGTCTAGTTCCTGCCTTGTTGTGTTGTGATTGGAAGTTTATAGTGTTGAAATGAAATATCTTTTTCAATTGGCCACATATTTGATTTGTTTGTATTTGTTTAGTTGAATTCTTAAATAGGCATTATTTTTTTTCAATTTTTTAGTTAGATTATGTTGGGAGGAAATTAACTTTAAATTGGAGATTTTGGGTTAGAATGCTTCATAATTGTTTACATTATTGCATTGTAAGAAGTTGTGAAGTGCTATCTATTTTAGCTCTATGTTTTGTTTGAGTTTTTGGTTGTATTTGTGAAGTAAATTGTATGTTTTTTTTTATCGTTTGTTATTTTCATCTTTGACCTTTTGCTAAAGATGTGTTAGGTAGTGTAGTTACTGTGAAAAGCATTCAATACAAATTCTTTTGCAAGTTCTTGAATGGGCTATTTGATTTGTAACTATTTGTATTAAAGCATTAGATTGAGAAGATAGTTGTGTAATTTTTTCATCTACTTTATACTGTATCAAATTACTTATTTTAAGAAATAAAATTTATCAGTAAATGGACAAGGCCTTCATTAATTTTATTTAACTTAACTAGAAAGTTACAATAGCTTATCTCCGTTCAAATGGGCACTGGTAGGAAAGAACGAAGAAGAAAACCTCCAGTCTAGCCCGAGAATAAAATTATTTATTTTACAGGTTTTATGTTTTACAGAATTACATAGGAGTTAAACTTGAGTAACCATTGACATTGTAGTTCATGAGGCTTGCAAGCATTTTGTAGCAGAGATTCTTTTCATATTGTTGGCTATACTTTATTCATTCTTCTTTAGCCTGCAATTTCACCCACAAAATAATGTTACATAGTTGTTTTTGACATATGAAACATATCTCTACTAATTCCTATTTGTGATTTTCTTAAAATGTATTTTTTAACTTACTTTATGACTTGCCTGTGTGTTCTGGTTCCGGTTGACATGCACAATTGCATTGGCCTGGGTCAAGGTGAAAGTACCTTCAATGCAAAGCTCTTTAAGCATGAAGATGACATTGGATTTCTGTTGCATATATTCCTCATACTTGATGCTGTGGAGTCGTGGGATTAACTTTTCAATTAATGTGTTGTCAATGAAGCATTGGATTGGCTGTTTATTTTCAGTAAGAAGCAATGTCTTCAAGTGTAACTTGTGCAGATAGTTGACATCTTTCTTGCATCCAATGCAGTGTGCAGTTTCTTCATCAAGGATTCCATATCCTTCAAATTTGTGGTGGCAGTGTGGACAAAATGCAGCAAATGGGTTAGAGAATGGATTTGCAATTTTCAATTTTCCATGTTCCTGTTGCAAAGTGCAGGGTGTAAGTGTTGGTCACATTTAATAGAGACAATTGTTAGATTTTCATATTGCTTATACGTTACCTCTCTATTTTTTTGCATTATGTCATGTAACATTTGCAATGTCATTTTGTCATTTAGCTTGCAAATAAATGTGGAGAGCCCTGTACGAAGTGTATGCTTTTTGTCTGTCTTTGTTACAATATTTCTAAAAAGCAATGTTGGTGTTTCATTTTGAGCAAGATGTTCTTCTGCTGCGGTGTAGTGCTGAAGGAAATTTGGATGGATTTCTAGCTGCATAAAATATACATATACGGAGTTGAAATGATTACGTGGATTATTTGCATATTGAATGCTTTACTGATTAGACTAAGTACAGTTTGAGAAATAATTGCCATTAATTCTTACCTGTGCTTTGTCTTCCTCAGATTGACCATCCTTTATTTCTAGAATGTTGAGATTGCCTTGCTTTTTTGTTGCAAACATCAATGCACCTATTGTTCCAATTGGGTAGTTGCTTGTGCTATTCAGTAGGTTGCTTATTGTAGTGTTGGGGATGAAATTGTAGTCATTGCATATGCGATTGATTGTTTCCACTGTGCTTGTTTCCTTTAGTAAAATAATGCAGTCGCAATCACCTCTATCAAAGTCTGATTTTGGTTGGATGTCAAATCTGGTAATGCAAACACCCATGCCTGGGATTATTTTGTCTTCAAATTGCTGTACTAAGTTTGGATTGACAGTGACTGTTATTGTCATTTCTGCTTTATGATCTGTCAGATCTGCTCATAGCACTTCTCGTGTTTTGTTGACTTTGTCCAAATTGAAATTTGTAGACAACCAACACATCTCCTTCAAATATGTTGCCTCCTTTTCTTGCATTCAAATCTTCTATTGTAATGGAGCCAATAGTTTTCACTTTTGTCCTGCATTGACATGTATGTTAGTGCATTTTCCATGTGCATATAGAATTATAAAATTCATGAAAGCAAGTAGATGTTACCTTTTTGTATATTGTTCTTGCCTCATTTGTGTAGCCTTTCCTGCTCTTTTGTTTGCATCCATTGATTTCTGTGCATAAATTGTGGAAACGAGAAGTTGCTTTAGTGCATCAGATTTCTTCTTACTGTAGACATTTTCCATAATTTTTAGAATGCAATTATTGAAATTTGAAGTTTATTGTTCATATAGTGGTTAATAAAATTTGTTATGTGGAATTGTTTTGAATGTAGAAAATGAATCTTGTGAGTAAATTTGTATTTAAAGTTTTATGATAGAATGACGGAAATGTCATTTTTTTATAGTCATTATGTCAGGTAAATGTATTTTAAGAAATGTAGAGAAATGATCTGACCAATATGCCTCTGTTTTATGGATAAAGCATACATTTGATGTTTTATTTGACCAAATGTGATCTATGAGTGGCTTATTCATGCTATGTCTATGTTGAAGCAAAAATGTGTATTTCATTTGTTGCATATGATTATTTATCTCTTTTGTATTTTTTGTATTAGCTAACATGTCAATGTTAAAATCTCCTAGAATATAAGTGAGTGTAGTTGGATGCATTTTGGAAGTTAGAGTGTCTAACACATTTTTAATATCTATGAAGGGAGTATTTGGCCTTGAATAGATATTGCAAATATTCAATATATTGGTAGATTTTGTTATGGTTAATGTGATCGCTTCTACATGTTTTGATGTATGAGTTGATGATGTTGTTACATTGATATTTTTTCTTACTAATGTCATAATGCCATGTATTCCATGGTTGACATGAATAGTGAAGTCTTTTAGAACTGAATTTTGCTTTATTGAATTTATGTGAATTTCTTGTAAACATATAATGTCTGAAGACATAATTTCAATATCATTGAATAAATCATTGTCATGAGCATGTAGACTTTGTGTGTTTAATGTGCACAATAGCAAATGTTTAGTATTATTTGTGCATGAAGCCTCATTTTCAAGTTTCCAACAGGCACTTGTTTGTAGGCGTTCCATTTGCATGTTTATTTTTGGTTTTACATGAAAATGTTTTTGAGTGAGTGGTTTCACAAGATATAGGTTTTGTATTGTTTTTGTACGTGATAATGCAGTATATGTTATTCCATGGTGTCTTATACTTGTTGGATCAAAAGCTAATCTTTCCATTGTCAATCCTTGAGATCTATGAATTGTGCGTGCAGATGCTAGTTGTATTGGAAATTGTTTTCTAATAGTAATTTTTTTGCTTGTTGAGATTTTTTGGATTGGTCTTGAAATTTGTACAATAGGGACCCATGCTTTCTCAATACTTTGATTGTAGTATTGTGCATATTTTATTTTTTGGAGATTTCCAATATTAGAATCATTAAATTTGATCCAAACAATTTCTAAATTGTTGTGGTTTGTGTAATCTTTGAATATTCCATCTGAACCATTGACTAGTCCATCAGTTGTATTGTAGTTTCCTGAGTATAACTCTATCAACATGTTTCGTTTTAGTTGTATTTCAATTGGGAGGGTTGCCGTATGGTTGTAAAGTCTTATGCCATTTATGTTGTCCTCGTATTCATCTATGGCCCTTAGAACAATAACTTCTCCAGACATATTTGCTAACATTTTTTGGTTGTGTACATATACGCCATTTTTTCTATAGAAAAGGAAAGGAAGTGTTGGGTCATTTGGTATTGGCCGCAAGCATTGTTTGTTCAGATATGTTATATCATCTATTGTTTGTTTTGCCAATCAAATTCTATTAAGTATATGTATAAAATTTTCATCCTTTTGACGCATTGTGGTATGCAATGTGTAACATTTGATGTTATCATTCCAAAAGTTGTAAGGCATTAAGTCTTTGTCTGTAGTTCTATTTTCAAATACTGAAGAGTCAAGAACTGGTTGGGCTTGATATAGGTCACCACAAAAAATTGTGTCCAAATTGCCAAAATAAGAGGTTGGTGTGCGCATTATTTCTCTTAGTCGTTTGTCTATATAGCGTAGGAATGTTGAACCTACTAAAGATATTTCGTCAATCAATATAACTTTGAGTTGTTCATAATGTTTGGACATTTTGTCTAGTGTGTCACTATTTAGTGGAAGAAATTCTGATTTATTGAAAGGAATATGAAATGCAGAGTGTATAGTCATGCCACCGATTTTGTATGCTGCTTTTCCTGTATAAGCTACAACTATTCCCTTTGGTTTATCTGGGTTGTTGTTAATTGTGTTGTTATATATACGCAAGAGTGCTTGATAGATCATCTTTGCCATAAAGGTCTTACCAGTGCCTGCTCCGCCAGTAAGGAATAAGTGAAGTGGTGTTTTATTTGTGACCTTTTTGCAGACAATGTCTTTTACTATTGCCTGTTGTTCTGTATTTAGCATTTGTCAAATTTTAAAGTATTCATCATTATCAATTATTTCTGGGTGTTTTCCTATTTCGAAACCTACATATTTTGTATTTGTAATTTTGTTATATTTTCCAATTTGAATATCATCATGAATGTCATATGTGTCATCTATGACAGTTGTTTTGTTTGTTTTATTATTGTGATTGTTTTCTAATAATCGATTATTGATTTCTGTAGCTTCTTTATCAATGTCACCCCATGCTTGATTTAATTTGTAGTAGAATTTTGAACTATTTTGTCTTATTATATTTTCATGAAAAGTATATGCACTTTCCCAAGTTTTGAAATTTTCTTTTAGTTGAGATTCGTTATTTGTAAATGGTACAAAAAGAAGTAGTTGTTCTCTGCAATAGTTTTCTAAGTCATTGTGTTTATTGTAACTAATAAAGCGTATAATATTTTCTTTTTGTTTTAGTTTTTAATTTTTTCCTCTAACATTATAGTTAGAGATGTACTCAGCTAGGCATATGTTTTGTACACTATCATGGCGATTTTTATAATGGTCTATTAATGATTTTGCTATTACATTTTCTGAGTTATCCGCTTCTTGGTTTAATTCTGAGGCAGATTTGAGTACAAATACTCGCTCATTGTCTGATCTTGTATCAATGAAAACACATTTTCGTGAACTCTTATTAAGGGGAAGTGATAGAACTAAATGTGTTGCTTGTTGTGCTGACATTTGTTGCAAATTTAGTAAAGCATTTCCTAATTTTGTTATCATTTTAACCGCATCTATATTTTCACTTTGGTGATCATCTCTTATTCTTTTGAATGCACGTGTCATAGACTTGTCAACCTTTACCATATATGAACTACAATACATGGCAACAACATATGCGTTTAACACAAATTGGGCATCTGTGTTAGCTCTCCATAGTTTTGGCATTTGTTTGCAGAAACTATTGTTCCATATTTGGGAAGGATTTCTTTGAAGGAATATAGTTGGCTTGTCTATTGTTGATCGTAGTAGAATGATGTAGTCATTATTTGTTATTTGCAATTCATCAATGAACATTTGAAATGTGAAGGAGCTATTGAAGTCTCTTTTTTTCAAAGATTCAAATATTTGGTTGGCAGTTCTGTTAATAGTAGCATCTTTATCGCACAAAGGGTCCAAAATCATTGTATTTGGCATAGGTGGAATTGGGAAATTATATCTACATTTTTTGTACGAAGTTCTTTTGCATTGTCTAGTATGGTGATGTTTATGCAAATTAGCATATTGTGCTTCCAAGTTATCAGTATTGCATGTGATGTGCATGTTCACAAAGTCTACTATTTCATCATTTGTTTGCTTGCCATAGATAGGTGCATTTTCGACCCAAATTAACATGTGCTCATGTTCATTTCCCCTATTTTAAAATTCAGTGACCGAAAAATAGTCTACAACTTTTCCAAATAGTGAATTTTCTTGAAATAGTAGTTTTCTTAAAGCATTAATCCTATGTCGATAGTACCTTGCACATGTTATTGGGTCTTTTTTCACAAGTATTATTTTGTTGGTGTCGTTGCATTGAAATGTGTCATTTGTTTTTATTTTTTGTTGACGTAATTTTTGTAAATATTGGAGAGTCGACATTAGGGGCTCCCAATTCTCTTCTGCACTTGTAAAAGTGAGGAAAAATGTAGGTGGCCCAAGTTGTCGAATCATAGCAAATATGTTTTTTTTCAATTGATGCATGTAGTCTGGGGATATTCGAATTCTTTTGAAATCTACATATCCAATGTCTGATCATAAATTTTTTTCCAAATTTGGTTTTTGCTTTACATCTTTTGCGACTAACTTGCGTCCTTTTAATTGTCCTTTTCTAATTCGTATCCATAGTGTCGATAAGGCCTGATGTATAATTATTTTTATGGCTTTGAAGAAAAGGTTTGTTGTATGAAGTGAAAAATCTTGCTCATAATGAAGTAATTCCCACTGTGATAATTTTTGATAACTAAATTTGTCCATTATGTCATTATTGCGTGGCTCACCGAAGAAGAGGGTTGGAAAATTCATTTCTTCTGCATACTTGTCTTTGAAAATACCAATAGGATAACAGTTCTCAGCAGGTGCAATTTGAATGATTTTGTCATCCATATTGTGGATGCATGTAGAGTCTGTGTATCCATGTATTAAAGAATCAGTTGGATTGTCATATTCAAGATCACTTTCACTTTCACTTTCAGAACAACTTTTGTTTTCACAACCATTGTCTTCATTGTTGATATCTAATGTTTCTATCCACTTTTCATTTATTTGTACATTTTGCATTTGGTAAAGGGTTGTTTTGCTTAAATCGAATAGAGCTTGCATTATTATATATGGTCGTACCATGCCTTTTTGAAATGCATTTTTATATTGCAATTGTCTTTTAAGAGCCACTGCAATTGTTGTTGTATTTGATAGTGATAGTGGTAGAGCATTTTGAATATTGTATATGTTTACAGGGACATTTATGATGGAACCAGTTAGTCCAAGTTGAGACTTTTTATATCCTAATTCCCAAATTTGTGCAAATGCAATTCTTAGTGAAACTAGACGTTCCTCTAGTTGTGTCATTTTTTGTACACTTGGTAATGGCTTATTTTTGCGTATGTTGTGAGGAACTGCATATTCAGGTTTTTTTTTTTTTTTTGAGAGAATCGTTGCATATTTTACATATGTACTCGGTAAGCAGTGGTATGTAAGATTTTGTCAAATTGCGGTATAGAACTCTATGTTCCTCTTTGTATTGTTTTATATCTTTCTTGAAATGGAGCATTTGACAAATTGTGCAAGGATATTTTGGTGTGTCTTTTACTGTGGAAAAAAATTTATCAATTGGTGTCAAAGTTGTCTTAGTTGATTTCCTTTTCCTATTTATTGTTGTTCTGGATTGAGTTTGTGGTTTTATATTATTTTGGTTATTAGTCAAGAAAATATTATTGTTTTCGGTTGTAATTGTTTGTTGATTAATGTTGCAAGCTTGATTTCTAATTAATCTTTTCACTGCACGCAATGTTATATTGTGTTGATTTTTTGCAATAGTATGCTTATCATTGGTAGACATATTGTAGTTCTTTAATGTTTCTTTCTTTTGCTTTCTTTCTTTGAGTGGTGTCTTGCCATTGTTTCTTATCATTTTTTTTAATTTGTGCAATTTGATATTATGTTGTTTTTGTTGTAAGATTGCATTGGTTAGCAATGGTTCAAAGTGCCCTGACAAAGGATTTGCATCATGAAAGAGGATATTGAATGGAGTAGAATCAAGGTGGTTGTTAAAATCTAAATATCGTTTTCCATAAGATGTAGACCAAACACATATACGAATATTGAGCCACTTTGATATCCAATGTATGCAAAATATATCCCCCCACAAACCATTTTGCTTTGTCTTAGTTGATGGTTTTGCGGATAAATGCATTCTTTGCAAATAAGTTGTAATATCTTCTACATTGTGAAGCTCTCTCAGGCTTTGAGGGTGGAGTTCATGGTTATAGGAATTGATAGCTTCCTCATCTCCATTTTGGAGGCAAGCAATGAAGAAATCTATTGTTCCATTACGAATTTCATTTGATGTATGTTGAAATTTTAGTAGATATTCAAATGTATCAAATAAATAATCACCGATATTGTATTTGAAGTCATGAGGCCTATATAAGCCATGCTTTAGAAGAGTTTTGTCAATGTGAGTTGAATGTACATTACAATTACATTTGTTTTGGTCTTGCTGCATGATTTGTAGATGTTTGATTGTTCAATTTGTTCATATAATGAAGTCTTCTACTAATGAGTTTGATTCTTTTTTTTTTTTATTGTTAAATTGCAAGTTGTAGTTTTTTGTTTGTTTCAAATGTAGTATGTAGACAGTTATGTGCTACATTTTGATTGTGCACTATATGCTATAGGTTGGCATCCTGCATTTATTACGAATCAATGTTTACATTAATGTTTCATTTATATTGGGTCACTTTATATATAGAATATTTTTTGTAGAAAATTTTGTTATTTTACTGAAAAACGGCTATCATCTGAACATTGCTATTATACTATTTCAACCAATAGTACTAGATATATAAAATGTTTTGAATTATGGACAATAGTATTTTACAAATTCACTCATTTACACATGATCTATTACACTATTAGTAATTGTAATATTCTAAAAATTTTGATAATCTAAGAATACAAGGCACTTTTTTTGAATTATTTTTCAAGAAAGATTTCTTTAAATGTTGGAAAATAGTGACTAGTTATAAGATTGGCTAATAATTGAATAAACTTGATAATCTAAGTAACAAAGTAATTACATTTCTAAATAAATTTTATGTGAAAGACATTGTAACAGTATTTTTTTGCACACTTTTACACAAACATTTATACTTTTTATGAATATTGATTTGTGAACTCTCTGAATAATCGTTGTTCAAGCTTTAAATTGTTAAATAACAAGACCTTTCATATAAATGTGTCAAGACATTTCATAGTGGTTGGCTACTACCATTGAGAGCATTAAATAGACAGTGTTCAATATTAGTTACAATGCTCTCAATTTTCGATACCTTGCACTTTATGACATTCATTTCCAAATTATTTTTTTCATACAATGCAAGGTGTTTATTGTCAAGATTGTTTGAGGCATGCAAATCACTAGATGTTGAGCTAATTCTTTGTTTGTTTGCTGCATAGGTAGACCCGCTTCTATGGTGCATACTATGTTCAATGTTCATTGAACTCAAGTCATAATTGTATGTATTTTTCTGGATGACTGGGCTAGTTGGGTTCCATGGTAGTCTTTCTTCTCTTGCAGGCCTTGCCATAGTATCATTTCCTACATTAGATTGTGGAATGATATAGTTAGATAAAGTAGTTAGCAGAAATGAGGATATGTACAGAGGCAATATTTTGATTGTAGTAACTATTTTTTTCCATTTACAAATGCTAATCAATTAATCTATTAATGTAAAATGTAGCAACAGGTTTGAGGACATACCAATGCTACCATGTACTTTCATCCATTCTAAGTTTGTAGATTTGAGAATTCCGATAGCTGCTTGGTCAAAATTTGTATCTCCAACGTTGGAACTGTATGTTAATGTTGGCTTTGTGGTAACAACTTTGTGCATGGTTGAAGTACTATATGGCTGGCATATGCTTTCTTGTTCTTCTATTTGTTGTGGATTCTGGGTATCTATGGTGTATAATGGTTGTTGTTGAGGATAACTATATTGTGTGCAATAGTTGGGTTCATATGAGGTAGATAATTTTGTTGGACATTATAAATGTTGAGAATTTCTTGATTGATAGTGATTCATATCTGTAGATGTCAGTAAATATTCTGCATCAGAAGCCAGTATATTCTCAAATGCAATATCATCAAGGCATGGTGAGTGGAATTTTTTTCCTTGAGAGATATCAGTCAACTCTCCACAGACATGACTTTCCATGTTTTTTGAGATATGGTTGCTTTGAGAAAGAGATTCTGTCATTGTCATTATATCAGCAGTATGAATTGCTTCACTATTTGCTCCCAACAAATTTATATGACAATCTATACAATCGGTTACACCTTTCATGGAGAGAGCTGCTTCTCTATATGCATTTGCAGCTTCCTCAAGAGTTCAAAATGTTCCAAGCCATTTTCGATCTTTAGTCTTTGGATTTCTTATTTCTGCACCATAGCTACCCCAAGGTCGTCTCCTCACACCCTTGTACTTTTTATGCTTGGAACATTTCCTTCTTTTGCAACAGGTCTGCTTGATTTTTTCAAAAGTTGATGTTTCTTCATTATCTAAATCAACAATTGGTATTTGCATCAAAGTAGTCATGGTTTTGATTGCTTCTGTGAAGAGAAATTTTTTTTTACATAAACATGATTATTTGAACGGATGAAACAGGGAGAAGTCATTATATTTGACAATTTTAAATTACTTTAATTACAAGATATACTTATTCATTAGATTGGGTGATGCAGTCGTGTCATGATATCATCAACATTAACTACATTTGAATGCAATAATATTTACTTTATTGTCTATGAAATTCTTCTTCGCAATGGACATTACATATATTTCTCAAATAAATAGAGAATTACATAGAAGAGTACTACATTCAAAGTCAACAAATAAACGAAAGTAGGTGTTTCATTCACAGTGAAAAATAGAACCAAGAGAGAGAAAAATTCAACTCTCAATACTATTTCAAGAAGTTCCATTGTTTGCTAAGAGTTTCCAACAGCGACTTTTGAACAACTTCAATGGCTCTTGATGTGAAATTGAAATTTATAGAAAATAGATGTGTCCCTGAAATGTGTCAATCCTGCCACATGAATATATTTTAAAAAGATGACAACCTTTTAAGCTAAAGAGATTATTATCCTTCCATGTTAAGTGCAATTCATGAAATTGCTATAAGTTTGTAATAGTAAAAGACATAGTTAGGTAAACTTAGATATGCAGACATTATTGACATGCCAATGAGAAGATACATATTGCTCTTGATTTTTTCAACTTTTCAGAAATGGAGGCTAATCTTATACATCATAAGTATTTGCTTCTGTCAATCGTCATGATGTAATACGTAATTCATCCATTTGGGATATGCCATCTTCCAATATCTGCTACAAGATGAATGCCAGGTGACATGTCACTATTTGAAAATTCAAACAAATAATGGTATGAGTAATGATGCTTTATGGTTTTAGTTGCTAGATGTCCTCTATCATCATCATACCATTGTCCTACAAGCTCTATATTATCATATCTTATAATCCATTCAAGTGAAAGAGTTCGATATGAGATGATAAGGTTTATTATGTACATAAGTGTGTCGTTTTCACTACTTGCCCTAAATGGTGATAGCTGACAAAATAGCATTTTAGATGCTGGATTGAAAATGGCAGTTAATTCTTGAACACTATGATTTCCGTGAGGGAAATGAATTAAAATATCTTGACAACGAATTATTATATGAGCTTCCCTATATATCCGCACCAGATATTTTAGGTAAATTAATTCTCCATTAGTCATGAATGGAGACAAAACATGAATTTCATTGGTCTCTTCTATCGGCTCAATGTTTCCCCATCCATGATATCGAAACATTGGAGCATGGTTGTCATAAAAATAGCTTTCCAATATTTTCCTTTGGCATTCACTTGGAAGTTTTTGGATTCTTTCAAGGATACAAAGTTGTGGAAATTCAGAGAATTCATCTGTTCGAGAATATGTTATAGTAGATGCATTTATAGTATTCATACTGATGCAATGTGGACAGAGGAAAACCTGTTGAAAACGACCAACATTTCTTAGTTTTTTCTACGAATAATTGAATTCTAAGATATAGCTTAAGTTCAATGTTTTCCATTTTTTTAGAGATATTGTTGGTGGGAAATTCATATGCATCTAATTAATATGTAGGTTTCTATAGATAGATAGCACAAAAATTTCAGATATGTACAATAAAGAGTAGGATGATGTAGTAGGACCCTATACATTGTTACTATTTATAGACAAGTATGCATTTTGAGGCATATGAATGCATCGTAAATATTTGAGAAACCACAAATTATAAATGCACTTTAATTCAATGACATATGATAGTACAATTTTCAACTTGTAAAATAAATTCTAGCCATGTCCTGTTATTTATTGACTAATTAAGTTCTCATTTTTAAGACTACATCTAAATTATATGTTTTTCGTAATACTTGCGTTATTTTGTAAGAAAAAAAGGATGGAAACATACCAGTTAGTTATCAGTTGTTTTTGAGACGTTGTTCTACTTTCACAACCTTCAGTGTCTTTTTTACAACCTTTGCACCTGAAAAACAAATAGAGGAGAACAATTAATTACATAATTCACATTATCATTCCTTACAAATCTACTATATTTATTTTGATAAAGATTACTGAACGAAAAAATTGTATAAAATATAAATATTTGAATCATAGAATGCATTATAGAATATTTCAAAATGAAGAGGAATGTGTACTAAAAATAGTACAAATATGGCTTATATCACTTGTTCAATATTCATTGTCATAATCTAAATAAAAATAAATACAATGCATCCAAAACAAAATTAGGTTGTGGATAAGGAAAAGCAAGACAAGGAAAAGGAGAAGGATGCTAAAAAGGATCAGGCTGTGGATAAAGATAAGTGACAGAAGGAAAAGGACAAGGATGCTAAAAAGGGAAAACACAATCAACAAGGAAAAGCAAGACAAGATTGAGGAGAAAGACAAAAAAAAAGGAAGACGATAAGAAGGGTAAACATAATGGTAAACAAAAGAACTATGAGAAGAAAAAGAGAAATACTGACCAAGAAAAGATGGAAAAGAGAAAAGATGGGGAAAATAATGATGAGGGCAAGAACAAAGATGATAAAAGAAAACGAGGAAATGTACATTAAATTGATCAAGTTTTGGTTTAATTCAAGGAATATAAATGCATTGCAAATATTTGAGAAACCACAAATTATAAATGCATTTTAATTCATTGACATGTGATAGTACAATTTTGTGAGCATAAAAGGATGGAAACATACTAGTTAATTATCAATTGTTTCTGAGATGTTCTTCCAGTTTGACAACCTTCAATGTCTCTTTCACGACCTTTGCAGTTGACAAAGAGAAAGAGAAGAACAATTAATTACATAGTTCACAAAATCATTTCTTACAAATGTATTATATTTATTTTCATAAAGATTACTAAACCAAAAATTCTACAATATATAAAGAATAACAAACTTTCTATAAATTTCATCCATCCGCCAGCATTGCCACAAATTCATTTTTTAAATACAATGTAAAAAGCTCAATACCCTACTGTTCACCACAACAGCCAATGGGAAATGTGAATTTTACATGTTCTTATAAATTAAAATAATGGCCTGAATTCAAAAACATTATGAAACTAGGTTGGAATGCATATATAAAACATTTCAATTGGTCAAAACTTATTGAAAATTTGCATCTACTTGAATGCTATAGTATCCTGCCATATGGAAGGAACTAATAATATTAACTTGTAAAAAAATATAGTACAAATATGGCTCATATCACTTTTTCAATATTCGATTAATTTGGTTTATGACTTATACATTGTGATAATCTAAATCAAAATAAATATGATGCATTGATAACAAGATAATTATATGTATTTTTATTGCAAAAGTTATGAAACATTTTCATTTATCCATTGCATATGTTGTTTACTATGTACATATAAGGATAATATGCTCATCTACTACAATTCCATATGGATGAATGTGTAATAGGTTATATAACATCCCCAGCAGGTTGAGGTTTTGTTGAGCAAATGGTGCTTACATAAGGTGAAATTACAGGAGGAGAAATATGTAGTTGCAAAAGTATCATTGCATTGCAAACATCTGAGATTCTTGATGCACTAAGCTCACAGAAATGAGTTTGGTGAGCAAGCAATGCATGGTCCACTAGAGGCTTGTACTTACTACTTGTTGCAATTTTCAGGGAATAATAAACACAAGTCGTAACATCACAAGAGCTCAAAGATTCAAGAGAGAACAAGCCACCTATGAGGCTAGTACTCATCTCTATAACATATGCATTGATGTATGCATCACAGTCTTCAAGAGGTTTGAAACAAGGCTTCACATACGCATTTGCCATTTTCTTTACAATTTCAGAATTTTTTAAAAGATCCATGCAATTGGTGAGGAATTTAGAAACAATATCTACATAAGTTGTTCTCCCAGATTTATTTTCCAAGAATTCTTCACCAAGCACATTGCGTAATGCTTTCTCAACATTTCTGCATTCTATGACAAATACATGCTCCAAAGTTGTAGACTGAATTGCACCAATGATTGGACAATCCCACCGAGGACCCGGACTTGGAATATAAATTCGTTCAGACATTTTGATAACACAATATCTGTCACATATTCAAAATGAATAAACACTTTCAAGAGAAGTGACATGGTTGACCTAAAATTTAAAAATTCAAACAAAATTATAAAATGCACGTTGCAAACTCGAGTAGTTTTGGAAAATACTAAATAAATCCATGTGTTATTTACTCAATAAATCCATGTGTTATGTTATTTCAAAAAGTCACAATTTAAGCTGTCATTTATAATTTATTGTCTTTTAATCTTTTCACTGATTATAATCATCAATTATATGTGTTTTTTAATAAATTTTGTAAGTGGTATTAAGCTCCTCGACTAGAAGGAGGACTCTTGAATTTAAACTATTTAATAAAAAGTTTTTGCCTTAGACCTTTTATCTATCTAAAAAACATTATCCCTCTATTTTTTTTTTCAATCTTAAAAACTCTTCATGCTAATAGTTTTCGGTACAAATATTTTTTTACTTTCAAATTGTAATCTAATTGGAGATGCTTATTGAGGTACACATGGGTAAATTCCCTAGGAAAAGAGCTATAACCGATGTAAAAATATTCCTAAGCTGAGGAGATACCGCAATATAACAAATAAAACCCATGAGCTTTGGCCAGTGCAAAATCTAATGTCAAAACACAAAATATAAGAATCATGAAAGTACATATCAACCTAATAGAAAGAGCTCACATGACTGGCAAATTAAAAGTCATAAATGTCCAAGCCACATAGCGTTCAGAGCTCCGAACTTCATAATTAACATTGTTTTCTAATTAAAAACAAAATGGGTGGCCAATAAATTCACAGCACAGTTGATAACTAATAAGATTAATAGCACAGTGGGTGGTTCACAAAATAAATCAATCAATATTGCAACAATAGGTAGACAAAGTTTTGGAAGAATTCAACAATATATAAAATACTGTTTATTTGACATTCCAGTGACTATGGTCAATTTAGGCGAGGAATAAATTAAATTTTCCAAAAGAAAATAGGACAAAGGCATAGGGGCCGATATTTATTAATAGCTATGAACAAATAAATACCCCTGACATAGTATGTCTATGCCAGTTAAATCTTTGCATTTGTCTTTAATTGTTGGGAATTAATTAACATTCATTAATGGTTGGAGTCGGTTGGCATTTATCTGGCTATGATAAATTTAAAACATGATGGTTCTGCAAATATGTTCTTCTGCGTTTGACATTGAATATTGTTCGTCCATATTCATGTCTCCCATTTGTCATCCAGGTCTCCGAAGCAGGTGTTGACAAGAGGAATGGTTACCCATTTAATTGTGCTTTTCATTCTCTGATAGCTTCTCATACGCTATCTCATTCTCCATCAGTGTTTTGGTGTGTTCAGCTGAAGAAGGTAAATTGTTCCAGTACATAGTAACATCTGCTCCACAGCCTATGCTTGTTCCAGCACCAAGTGGTAAGGACTCTTTCTGAATTTGGGCATTTCAACGGGGAATTGGGTTTAACTGATCTCCAATTCATATGGGTTAAAAGACTTTGAATTTTTTTTAACTGGGTTCTCAGTTTTAATTCAAATATGAAGGGGGTTTGTAAAATATTTTGAGATGATCGACGCTCATTCCTAACGGATTCCAGTGATTCATCTCCACAAGAGGCAGATAAGGGCACGCAGACAAAATGCTTTGTTTCACTAGCCCATAATCATCCTCCATCAGAGCAAGGGCCAGGTGAAGCGGCATGACTTATGCATGCTCGTGTTTTTGAGCCAGCTCTACACTGGCCACTACAGCTTCCTCAATCTTTCTTGAGCACGCAATATGGGGATCCATATTCTATGGAGTTGCTGCACAATACCAACCTATTGGATGCATTTTTTGGGTTTTTAGTTGTTGTTCTGGCCCCATAGAGCTCACTCAACCGTGGGTGGAGAGGAAAGGGAGGAAGGACCCCAGGTTAGTTCTACCCTATTCGGGCTTTCTCGCCGATGGCCTTTGTGTTCGATGATCAATCTTTCGTCAAATTCAAAGATTGCTCAGGGTCGAATTGCGTGAAGTATTTGTAGAGCTATGGAGGGAAAATCATTCCTCGCCAAGCCGATGGAGAGCTCTGTTACATTGGAGGCAAGACGAGAATCATGGCTGCCGACAAAAACGTCACTTTTGCAGGTTTGGATCAATAATTTTTTGATTTTAGAAGAACACAAAGACTAAATAGAAATGAATTATGTATATACCTAGATTCGCTTGTTTATTGATCGATTTGTTCTTGTTGTTGTTTGGTACAGATTTTGCAGAACAACATTTGCTCGTAGGAAAGAACTTTTGCCTAAATATAGCGACTCAACAGAGCTTGCTAAAATATAGGCCTCTATCAGGCACGCTCAAATCCTCACAAATATGAGAAGACGAGCTACCAAAAGGCCAAACCAATATTGAAGAGTAAATAGAAAGATAAGCCATCTATACACACAGAACGCATATCAAACCTGAAACAATTTTCTAGAAAAAGTAGTGAAGGAAGCAGTATCAACAAATGAAAAACATACCTATTCTCTGCAACAAAATCTTAAGCAAAATACATCACAGAAGGAGAAAAACATACCTGTTTTCTGCAACAAAACTACTTCTCAGAAGCATACAGAAGGGACTGTCCAATTTTCCCGATGCCTCCGAAATCAACAATTACTAATAAATAGGAACTTTAGATGACCAGAATTGAAGAATCCAATTAAATGCAGTCGACAGACAGCCGGAAAACATTCCCCAAGACAATGAGTAAAAGACAGACCAAAGAATTGTGACCACATTTTCTCCCAAAACTGACATCTTTGCTGACAATATGACACCTATACAGTGCACAGTATAAATCCAAATCAAAATACGGTGGATTTCCTAAAGATTTAGATCTGGGAATTGGCTAAGCATAGTGGTTCAGATAAGACAATTGACGAAACATAAAGCCAAGCAATAAATACTACAAAGAAAAACATGTCATTGACAATACGCTTATTTAATGTTAGATCAAATGTTGTCAAAATTGGCCAGATATTGTTCAAAGATAGGTGAATAATATTAATGAAATCACTATTGCTATGTTCCATCCATCCGTCAGCATTGCCACAAATTCATTTTTTAATACAATGGAAAAAGCTCAATACCCTACTGTTCACCACAACAGCCAATAAGAAATTTGAATTTAACATGTTCTTATAAATGAAAATAATGGCATGAATTCAAAAACATTATGAAACTAGGTTGGAATGCATATATAAAACATTTCAATTGGTCAAAACTTATTGAAAATTTGCATCCACTTGGATGCTATAGTATCCTGCCATACGGCAGGAACTAATAACAAACATAAGCTGCCACACACATCAAAATGAGAGAAACTTGAGTGGCAATCGGGCCTTCTCGAATTTCCAATGCGGCTGTATTTAGAAATCCGACCTTATCTTCAATCCAAAGATATTTATTTGTTACGGATGTTGATCCCACATATTCCTCCATATCCATAGATATTATCTCTGCTTCTTGTTTCTTACTTACCCATTCACTGGTGTTTAGAAAAGAAAATCTATCCTCGAAGGATTTTTCCGATACAGCAATAGTTCTTTCTTCAGGTTACAGATAAGCAGATTTGATGGGCAAGGGAGGCAAGTCTGAGACGGAGGGTCGAAATGGAGAAGACGTTACAGAGAATATGGCTGCCTGGCTGTGTGGGATCAATACTCTCCGCATTCAGCCGTTTAAACTTCCTCCCCTTGGTAATTTAATTCCAAGATTCTCCTTTGTGATAAGATCCAAATCTTTCTACAATTCTTGGTAATTAATGACATGGATTTGGGTGGTGTTTCTGCAGGTCCTCATGATGCAAGAGTCCGCATGAAGGCTGTGGGTATCTGTGGCAGTGATGTACACTATCTCAAGGTTCATATTTTTTAGTACCCATCAACTTTAAATGAGTCTATTCGGAATAGATTTAGTACCCATGACAATATTGAGTTCGTCGGTATTGCTTGTGAATTTTTAAATTTTTTTTAGCAGTAATCAAATATTGATTGCATTATAGTGGGGTAAAACGGTCATAACTAAATATAATTCATTTCATTCTTAGTTGAGTTTGTGCATCCGGAGAGGGCAAGTTAGATTGTCAGATTTTTGTTGTAAGATCACACAGACTATATGATTGAGAGATTTCAATTGAGAAAAGCAATGTAAAAGAAGGAAGGGCTTTATTTTAAGTATTGATTATGATAATTAATTATATCCTTACTTCACTGTATAAGCGCAAATGAAAATCTCTGTGATGGCCTATTTTCGTGTGGGAAAGAATTTTAAGAGATTTTTTTTTTCAATGCCAATGCTCTTATTTAGTTTATGATTGCGATCGAGTCCAAGAATGAAAATGTTTGAATAGCTAGTTGTGGAAATATTGTTTTGCAGCTTAGTTACATAGGTGAAGTCCAAAAATGTTTTAGCAACTGGTTATTGTAGTAGTTTTATGCAGCTTAGCTGCTTGAGTAGAGTCCAAGAATGAAGTAGATATGC
Organism: Cupressus sempervirens; assembly: GCA_028749045.1. NCBI lineage: Eukaryota > Viridiplantae > Streptophyta > Pinopsida > Cupressales > Cupressaceae > Cupressus > Cupressus sempervirens. The sequence continues at coordinate 594,682,655 of CM053793.1, forward strand.
TCCAAACATATTTGATATAAGTTCTCACTTGTTTATGAGCATTTATTATAAAATTAGGTTGCTTGCAGAAGGATGTTTTGATGTTTATGGCTTCTGTGGTTTATTTTTGCTTTTTTAATCAACATTATAGTTTAGAAATATCAATAGTAAAATGTAATACTCATTTGGTTGCAGCATTTCCGGTTGGCCGATTTCATTGTGAAAGAACCCATGGTGATCGGGCATGAATGTGCAGGAGTTATCGAAGAAGTGGGTAGTGAAGTGAAACATCTGGTTGCTGGTGATCGAGTTGCTCTGGAGCCAGGAGTTTCATGCTGGCTGTGCAATTACTGCAGAGAGGGTTCTTATAATTTGTGTCCAGACATGAAGTTCTTTGCAACACCTCCAGTGCATGGTTCCTTGGCCAATCAGGTTTATTTATTCCTCACTTTTCTTATGCTTTCTTTGTCTCTCGGTGAGAAGTTTACTTGATTTAGTTTTATGGCTGCATTGCTTGTTTCCTTTTAGGTAAATACTAAATCTATCACACGTTTTTATGACAGACTCTTATTATGTAGATCAGAAATAAAATCATTGAAAAAGGAAAGTTCAATTAATCCCATCCCTGAAAATACACGGTGTTCCCTTGTTTATACTTGAATGATGTACTGCTTCTTTGGTTTTGGGTATATAGATCCCAAGTCATTTCAGAGTCTAATTTGGTAGATCAGAAATGAATGCACTGGAGCAGCACGAGTTTTTAAATTAATCATGTCTAATTATGCAGTTGTACCCTTAATTCACATTTTGTGGTCTTCAGGTAACTTTGTCAGTATTCATAGAGTTTTTGTAATGGCCGAAAAATTGTTGTTTGTAAATGACATTATAGTTTTATCCTTTTTGCTCTCTGGCATCCCGAGTTTGATCCAAAACTTTGATAATAAAAAAATTCTACACAATCAAATCTAGAATATTACATTGCCATTATAGTATAATATTATAGCCTAAGTATGATGCAGGGGCATCCATGTGCAGAAGGGGTGAGCATTGAAATAGAAATGAAGGGGAAATTGTGACTATTATGGAGCATTAAATTCTCATCCTCAAAAGAGATAGAAGGAATATTTAAAATGTATCAAAATCTGGACTTTTGATGGTGAAATTGTTTATTTCTTTTAAAAAAAGAAGATTCCTTTGTTTTCCAAGTTTATAAGTTATAAGAGCTTTTTGACGTCTTGCTGGATGGTGCTGAATTCCATATTGGGCACCATCTTATGAGGATTAAAATCCTCTAAAATAAGTAAAAAGATTGCAGATTTCATTAATGAAAAGGAAGAGGAGGTAGGGGAAGTTGCTAAAGGAAAAGTAAGTAATGTATGGTTGGTATTAGGGAAATAGGGCTACCTAGGATCGGAAGGAGCTGGCGGTGTGAGTGGAGGAGGCTGCATTGAAAGGCAAGAGAAGAGGCTACAGAGAGGAACCAAGAGGCCTGCAATAGTATGATAGGGGCTGCATAGAAGAGCAAGAAACGAGGCAACAGAAAGAGCACAGGAGGAAGACCTGCATAGTAGAGAAAAGAACAAAAAAGTGTGGCAAGGATTTATTGTAGGGAGCTTTGTGAAGCTTTGGCAGAGGCAAAATTAGAGATATAATTCCCTGGAGAGCCTAGGCTGTTTATGGCAAAGAGGGAAGTCGGGTTTGTTTTAACACTTGAGAACAGAGGTTTGGGATTTTCAGCTATTGAGCAGTCTTCATATGGATAAGATGCAGAAGAACACTAGTCGAAATTGCAGCTTTTATGTTGCAATTTGTTGATATATAATTTAATTTTCTTTTAACTATGCCCACATTGTGGAAGAATAGAGTCTCTGTTGATTTTTGAAGTTGCAGGTAGGAGGCTGATTTTGTTCTTACATCAGTATTATCATTATGAAAGCGGGTTAATTTTGAGTGTGCAGGCAGAACATGTGAGAGAAGCAGTTTCCACCTGGATTTAGCTTGTGGGTGCTGTGAAAAATGCATGCAAGAGGGGCTACGCGTGGTTGGGGTAGAGGAGCAGTGTGAGTGGAGGAGGCTGCATTGAAAGGAAAGAGAAGATGCTACAGAGAGGAAAGAAGAGGCCTGTGATAGTATGATAGGGGCTGCATAGAAGAGCAAGAAACGAGGCAACAGAAAGAGCACAGGAGGAAGACCTGCATAGTAGAGAAAAGAACAAAAAAGCATGGTAAGGATTTATTGTAGGGAGCTGTGCGAAGCTTTGACAGAGGCAAAATTCCCTGGAGAGCCTGGGCTGTTTATGGCAAAGAGGGAAGTCGGGTTTGTTTTAACTCTTGAGAACAGAGGATTGGGATTTTCAGCTATTGAGCAGTGTTCATATGGATAAGATGCAGAAGAACACTAGTCGAAGTTGCAGCTTTTATGTTGCATTTGGTTGATATATAATTTTATTTTATTTTAACTATGCCCACATTGTGGAAGAATAGAGTCTCTGTTGATTTTTGAAGTTGCATGTAGGAGGCTGATTTTATTCTTACATCAGTATTACCATTATGAAAGCGGGTTAATTTTGAGTGTGCAGGCAGATCATCTGAGAGAGGCAGTTTCCACCTGGATTTAGCTTGTGGGTGCTGTGAAAAATGTATGCAAGAGGGGCCACGCATGGTTGGGGTAGAGGAGCAGTGTGAGTGGAGGAGGCTGTATTGAAAGGAAAGAGAAGAGGCTACAGAGAGGAACCAAGAGGCCTGTGATAGTATGATAGGGGCTGCATAGATGATGTAGTACTGCTCTGCTACCACTGACAAATATATGCTCTGATACCACTGATGAAGGGCCAACACCACCCGTACCAACTCACAACCAAAAATGCAACAATATGGAGATAGAGAGATGACAAAATGCTTCATAAAGCATCCATTAATACTTGAAAATTCATTAGAAGAGATTACATTCTCTTACAATATAAAAGAGCTTCCTCACTAAGGACTGCCAACTAGAAGAGCTTACAAAAAAAGCTTGTTCACTACAACTTGGGAGCTTCCTTACAAGAGATTACAATAGAAGAGCTTCACTAGAAGAGCTTACACTTGAAGAGCTTCTATTTCCGAACTTGATTACAAATGATAATAAGCCTTGCTTAAATAGGTACTTCTAACCCAAGACATTACAAACACAACCAATGTGGGATAAAAGGTAAATACAACTACCTTTAAATAAATATTAAATTCCCACCCAAATACAACTAAGCATCCAACAAATATTAAATACATGATTTATCCAAAACTTTCTAGAATTTCCACCTACACACCTCGATTAATGGAATGACAACTATTTTTCTTATTTTTCTATTTACGCCACCTATGCACCTTGAAAATAGAAATTCCTCTTTTTCTCCTTTTTCCCTTATTTTATTTTAAAATTATTTTTCCTTCTATTTTCGTCACTTTCTCTCTCCTCCACAATTTTTTTTTTTTTTTTTCCTTTTTTTTTTGCTCTTTTTTTTTTTTTCTAAATTTAATTTTCCCATGCAAGATGCTCCTGCATCAGACTCCCTTGGTAGATAGAAAAGTGTGTCCCACACTTTGACGCCAAAAGAAAGATATACAACCATCTTCATCTTCACCACAAGCTTCCACCTCAACAGGGACAAGAAAACCAACATGCAAATTTTTCACATTTTTTTTTTTTTGCTGATGCATGATGCTCCTGCATCCGACTCCCATGGTAGGAAAAATTTTGTGAATACAGATTCACAAAATGAAGTAGCCATTGCTAACAAAATTTTTTTTCCTCTTCCTCCAACACATTGCTGGAACAAGTATCCAGTGCCGATATATTTCCTTCTTTCTTCTTTTCCAACACCTAGCTAGAACAAGTGTCTGTTGCTGAAATTTCTCCTTTGCAATGAACTCTGGCCAAGTATAAATCTCATCCTCATCGAATCTTGTTGAACTAATCACACATGTAATCAACCCAGCAACACCATACCAATCTTTCTTTGCATACCACACATGACTAACAAAATCCTCATGCAAACCATCATCAATATCTTTCAAACTCATATCAAAGACAACATCCCATGATTCATAAGAATTTACCTCATTGACATAGTCATCTTTACTTGCCTCTTTCATGTCGTCAACAATGCATGTAACTACTTCACTTGCTTGATCTCCAACGAAGGCACTATATGTTTCCTCCATTGCTGCAATCTTCAAATCATCTTGATCTATTTTAGGTTCATAAATCTTGTCATCTTCATGCTTTTCCTCTTCTCGTTCATCTTCTTCAACTTTAGGTTCGCAAATAATTTTCTCTGCATCCTCTTGCTCTTCCACTGGATCATCTTTCTTTTCCACATCCAAGGAATTATCAACATCTCTTTTCTGGTGACATGCTCTTCGTTTCTGCAACTCAGCTTCTAATTCATTCACTTGCTTCTGCAAATCAACTAGCAATGATTGTTGATTTCTTGCTCTAAATTTCTCAAGTCGAGGAATCCTCAGAATCCATCCAATCACAAAAGTCATCTTCTTCTTTCTCTTCTCCATAATCAAGTCTTCAGAAGACAAATCTCGTCCAAAACAAGAACCTCATGCAAACTGCCTCACAGTCGGCGCTCTGTCTACACAATCAAGAACTTCTTCACAAACTTCACCCAACTCAAGGTCCTGGTGCAAACTGCCTCACGTTCGGTGATTTGTCCGCACGCTCAGGAACTCCTGCTTTGATACCACTGATGTAGTACTGCTCTGCTACAACTGACAAATGTATGCTCTGATACCACTGATGAAGGGCCAACACCACCCGTACCAACTCACAACCAAAAATGCAACAATATGGAGATAGAGAGACGACAAAATGCTTCATAAAGCATCCATTAATACTTGAAAATTCATTAGAAGAGATTACATTCTCTTACAATATAAGAGAGCTTCCTCACTAAGGACTTCCAACTAGAAGAGCTTACAAAAAAAGCTTGTTCACTACAACTTGGGAGCTTCCTTACAAGAGATTACAATAGAAGAGCTTCACTACAAGAGCTTACACTTGAAGAGCTTCTATTTCCGAACTTGATTACAAATGATAATAAGCCTTGTTTAAATAGGTACTTCTAACCCAAGACATTACAAACACAACCAATGTGGGATAAAAGGTAAATACAACTACCTTTAAATAAATATTAAATTCCCACCCAAATACAACTAAGCACCCAACAAATATTAAATACATGATTTATCCAAAACCTTCTAGAATTTCCACCTACACACCTCGATTAATGGAATGACAACTATTTTTCTTATTTTTCTATTTACGCCACCTATGCACCTTGAAAATAGAAATTCCTCTTTTCTCCTTTTTCCTTTATTTTATTTTAAAATTATTTTTCCTTCTATTTTCATCACTTTCTCTCTCCTCCACAATTTTTAAAAAAAATAAAAAAATTTAATTTTCCCATGCAAAATGCTCCTGCATCAATAGAAGAGCAAGAAACGAGGCAACAGAGAGCACACAGGAGAAAGACCTGCGTAGTAGAGAAAAGAACAAAAAAGTGTGGCAAGGATTTATTGTAGGGAGCTGTGTGAAGCTTTGACAGAGGCAAAATTAGAGGTATAATTCCCTGGAGAGCCTAGGCTGTTTGTGGCAAAGAGGGAAGTCGGGTTTGTTTTAACTCTTGAGAACATGGGATTGGGATTTTCAGCTATTGAGCAGTGTTCATATGGATAAGATGCAGAAGAACACTAGTCGAAGTTGCAGCTTTTATGTTGTATTTGGTTGATATATAATTTAATTTTCTTTTTAACTATGCCCACATTGTGGAAGAATAGAGTCTGTGTTGATTTTGAAGTTGCAGGTAGGAGGCTGATTTTGTTCTTACATCAGTATTATCATTATGAAAGTGGGTTAATTTTGAGTGTGCAGGCAGATCATGTGAGAGAGGCAGTTTCCACCTGGATTTAGCTTGTGGGTGCTGTGAAAAATGTATGCAAGAGGGGCCATGCGTGGTTGGGGTAGAGGACGAGTTAGAAGTGGAGGTAGAAATCCTCCTGATGCTGTTCATGTTGAAGATTTCAGAGCCCTGAAAAGGCAAGTCGAAGCATTACAAGAATAAATTAGAAGAGGTTTTGCTCAAAGGAGAGAGTGTGAGGGTGGAGACGATGAAGCTACAGAAAATGACAATGATACAAATGGTGAAACAGCAGCGGCCGGTTTGAATGATCCTTTGGTGAGGGTATTGCCAAGAATGGGAAAAAGAACAATATTGATATTCGTACATCCAGTGGGCACCGTGAATCCAGAAGAACTAATTGACTGGATAAATGACAATAAAGAGTAGTTTGTGTTAAAGAAAGTAGAAGACCATAGCAGGGTGATATTTGCAAAGACAACGCTAAAGGGACATGCCTCTATTTGGTGGTAGAGAGGTGCAATTAGAACGAGGAAGAAGAGTTAAAGACAAGATTACAAATTGAGATCGAATGATTGAAATGAAAAGGCAATTTAACTTACTAGACTATGAACTAGGCTTGTTAAAGAAGAATCCGAGTGTTAGACAATGAGGAAAAACAGTGAAAGAATATACAGGATTTCTATGGGATTTTGATCAGGACTTGTTAATCGAAGTCCAACGAAGAGACAGTAGACTGTTACATTAATGGGTTTAAGGCTTTAAGCCAAGTTTACAAGAAGAGATGGCTTTGGTGAGAGTTGACATGATGGAAGATGCATACTAGTTTACCTTGGAGATTGAAGAATGATTGAACAAGAGATTTGAGAACAAGGAAAGAGGAAGAGCCTGAGAAGAAAAGAAAGAGGGAAGATCATATGGAGATTGGGAATGAGGATTCAAAATTCAAATCTGAAAAACCTGAAAAATAAAGAGCATGGCTGTGATAAAAATTGAAGGAAAGATGTTTCATAACCCTGTGCTCAATATTCTAGAGGAAGAGGAAGAGGAAGAGGAAACTACAAGATAACTTGTTCTAAATGTGGATGAGGGCACAAAGCATATGAATGTACATGTGGAAATGTAAAAAGGAGAAATGAAGGCAAAGCAAGAGTTGCCAATGTTAATGAGGAAGCTGAATCTTCACAATCAGAGGATGCTGAAAATGAAAGTGTTAGTCACTAGGAGAATTTGTTGAATGAATCAGTTCAAACAAAGAATCTGTTTAGAACAAGATGCAAGTGTCAAGACACAGTATGTAATGCTTTTGATTAAGAAAACATGTTTTGAAGGGCCCCTGAAATCCTGTACATTGCATCAGAAAGATTTAACCATTCAGCCCATAGAAACTAGCAGAAACAAAACCAGATTGGGCCAGCAACCGAACAAAGGCCAGCCACAAAAAGACAAAAGACAACAACATAAGTAAAGCAAAGAACAACAGGAAATCCAAGGAACAGACAACACCAGAGGGACCAAAGAGGGCATTAGCCCATATTCTTGAGGAGCTCTGCAGCCTGTATTTCTAGCTGGTTCATCTTGCCCGCAACATCTTTGAGTTGCATAGTCTCGGTAGAACCAGCAGAAGCCATCTTTTTGGTATTAGACTTGGTCATCTTCCTTGGCCCATCTTTACTATCGGCAGTGGCACCTTGATCATCAGGAACTTTGATAATGGCCTTCTCTGCAGGTGAATTCTCCAGCTTGCTTAAGAGAATCTTAATGTGTTCATTAGACGCTTTAAGAATACTGTAGATCTGGTTAGCAATACCTTTCACAGAGTCCTCTATGCCATTTACCTTGTTGTCCAACTCCAGGATTTTAGCCTCCAGCCTGTACAGAAAACTGCCATATCAGTTGAGGATCCCATACCAGGGTCTGCTTGTCAGCAACAATGTTCTTTTGAGAATTAACTTTGCCTTCCAGGGCCATCATCCTATCCTTGAAATTGTTGATCCCATGGACCAGCTGTTTGATGGACCTGAAGTTATCCAGCATGCTATTATGGGCATTGTTGAGCACATCCATATTCGACTCTTTGCTGGAATCACTGAGAATCAACATTCGGGGATCAATAAGTTCACTGAGATCAACCTTGCTGGGATTCACTTCCTTAACCATGTGATCATTTTTTCCTCTAGCTATACCGAGCCTCACAGATTTCATGTTCATATTCTTCCAAACCAGATTCAGGCAGGGGAGCAGGGGTCTCATCATCAGGTGTCTGGTGATGTTATCGTTGATGATGGGAGCACAAAATTTCTGGTTTCCAAAGAGATGGTGAATAAATTGCAGCTAGAGAGGAGGAAGCACCCATATCCATATATGATAGTTTGGTTACAAGATGCCATGAAAGTTTTGGTCAGCGAACAAACCTTGGTAAAACTCAATATTGGAAAGTATTATGTGAGATAATGTGTGATATTATGCCTATGAATGTTTGTCATGTTTATTTAAGGAAGCCTTGACAATTGATAGGACAGTAGTGCATGATGGGTATGCTAATACATACTCATTGACGAAGAATGGAGTGAAACAGAAGTTGAAGCCATTGCAAGGAGTAATGGAAAAAGTATGCAGCAATGCAAGGGTTTGTTTAGTAGATGACATAGATGGTAAGAAGCATGAACATGTTTATTTTGCTAAAACTAACCAAGAAGTGAGAAGGGTGATTTACTGATGGGTATTATGGCAATTGATAGAGGATGGAGAAAGTTGATATAAGGTGGGACAAAGGTTGCTGCTGAAGGTGAGTAAAACACAGACTTTACTAGTTTGTTTAATATGAATGAGGTTATGGAGATAGAGCAATTTATTGCAACAGTACTTCATGTTGATATAACTGAACTTAAAAGGTACATTGAGAGTTTTTGAGGAATTTTTGTTTGAGAAATTGTATAGATGAAGGCCCCTTGATTAGAGATTTTGATTCCTTGTTAGGAACTGCAGAAATTATGTCTCTTGATTATTATTTCATAGATTAAAATATCACAAATATATTGGCAATAAAATACACAACTTTATTGCTGAATTTATCACTGATTAGTTGTGATTTAAATTACAACTTATTGCTGATTTCAGCGATAAGTTGTTTAAATATTGGGTGCGGTCTGCTAAGGGGGGACTGTAAGCCCATATGAAGCTCATTTTATGTTTCTAAAGTTGCCAAGTGCTGTTGTGGGGTAAAAAAGGGTTTCAAGGAAAAGAAAGGTGATTTGTGGGGATCTAGAGCATCTTAAAAATTCAAGAAAATGTTGTGCACCTAGAGGCTTGTATGGTTCTCAACTTCTCAAGGTGGTAATTTAGTCTTGGTGGTGGAGGCATTGCCCCTTGATTTCGCCTTACACCATAACAGGGAGCATGCCTAGGGGAAATCCCTTGACCCTTTTGCGGGTGCTGCCGCTTGATGCTGCTAGGGTGTTGTCCCCAAATCCCTATTTACCAATGAATGCATATTCTTGTTTCTTGGTAGGTCCCCCTATAGTTAGATATTTGATGAACTCATTTTTGGAGTACACTGCAGTTTTGAGTTGTGCATTACAAGTCATTATCTACAGTCTTGTCATCAGTCTTCTTGCATATTACTTGATGTATACTTGTTTGGTAGATGGATTTTTTTTTTGGTGGGGGGTGGGGGGGATGATGTAGTTAGTATAAAATGTCTACTGTTGCGTTTGATAGCATAAGTCGAGTAACAATAGTTGTGCAAAGGGATTTAGGCACAGGCACAACAAACTTTTAAGACTAGACTTCCTACCTGTCCAGTAGTTTTTATTAGAGCTGTTGGGAATGGAAAGAGGAAGATGTAGACCATTTTGATGTTGTACTTTTATTTACTTATAGTTTTCCAAAGACAATTTTGTATTTACTAGGTTGTGGCTACCAGCCATCAGCATTTTTCAAACGAGGATGCCATTTTGTTCCGTACTTGCATTTAAATATATTTAAACTGAGCTTGTTTGTTTTGTTTACTCATTCATTAACTCATTAGATGCATCTCCTCATTGAATTTTGCAAAAAAAATTGCATTTCTAATTAAAATTTGTTAAGTTCTAATCAGACTGACATCAGTTTAAATCTTTCATAAGGTTACCTCAATTTCCTCTGTTAATGAGTCTCTGCAACGTGCTACAATTATAGATTATATTCAGACTGTAGTAATCGGTTATGCTCTGTGTGTAGGCATCGATTATACTTTTGACTGTAGTTATTGATTATACTCTGACAATAATGAATTACATGTGCAAGAGTTGGATTTTTGTGGTACATAATGTTACACCTTGTTAAATTTTTATAAGCTACAGATCAGTAGATACTTTGAAGTTTTGAACAGAGACAATCACATGAGCATTTTGGCAGTGAATTAATTGCGTCATAATTTTGGCAGTGAGTTAGGGATATATTTCAATTGTTATATGCAGATGTCATTTGCAATGTTGGTATAGACTTTTTCTGTAAATATTTGTGGAATCATTCTTCAATTTGAATTTTGTAGAGTGGCATGTTTAGGGAGCATTGATTTTCCTTACTGTTCATGTTGTCAACATGATACGAGGGCAGTGTAGAATAGTTTGTGTGGTTAGGTGAGATTCTCCTCACTGTTAATTGTTTTCAATCTTCTTTTTTTAATAATGATAGAAGTCAAGGATGTTTCTCCATGCAGATATTGGTATCAATTATTAATTAAGTGTATTCTCTCATGATTGATTTCAAATTTGAACATGCCCTGATCATATGATTAGGCTGTGAAGTGGTTCTGTCACGAGAGACCCAGTCAGTGCCTATAGCTTTTTTTAGCACAACCTCTGTTCAATGAACCTTGACCTGACATAAAAATTTGGCTATGACTATTACATCTGATTAACTTGCCAAGATAAATTATGATTCATGGAATTCCTCAAATCTTAGCTTTTGACTAGAACAACCTATAGCAGAATATCCTAACTAGGGAATCAAAATATAATAATCAAGGTTGCACGGGTACGTGGGTACGGGAACGGGAACGGGTGCGGGAACGGGTACGGGTACGCATATTTTTCAAAATAGGGGACGGGGGTACGTGTGTATGCCTAATTTTTTTCTATATAATTAATATTTTATAGAAAATATAAAAATCAAAATATATGTCATGAATCATGACATTGAGCATTCAAAACAAGAAATTTGAAAATATGAGCCATAAGTCAAATATATATATATATATATATATATATATATATATATATATATATATATATATATATATATATATATGCTATTGCTGAATGTTTAATGTTTAAAGTATTTTTCATAACAGGCGACGGGGGTACTTGGTTATGTCAAACTTATTTAAAAATTATACTTTTATATTTATAAAAAAATCTGAAATTATGAGTCATGACAATGGTTTTTGAAAACAAGAATAGTGATAAAGTTTGCAAATGTAATGTATTGTTTTCAGTTTCAGATTTGCTATATGTTTGAAATAATAATACATGATAAATGCTTAGATACATAACAAAGAAGGCAGACTTTAAACATGAACAAGAAGATCCTAAATCATATGAAAATGACATATTGCAAATGATAAACTTATGACTTGAACAGTGATAAAGTTTATTGTTAATGAGTATCAAAGCTTCAAACTGTTTTGGTATTGAATTAAGTTTGATAAACAACAAGCTAATACAAAAATAAAAAAACCCAAAAAAAAATCAGAATCTTAATCAAGGTCCTTAGCTATGATGCTCTCCACCGAGTACCCGGTACGTGGGATACGTGTACCCGATACTTGGGTACGTGGGTACGAGTACCAGGGGTGTGGGTACGAGTACCCATGCAACCTTGATAATAATGCTTTCTCCCAAGAACTTAAGGACTATAAAAAACAATTCTGGGCATCATAAAAATCTTGCTGCAGTATTGCTTAATCTGTATTCTAGCACATTTAGGTCTCTCAATTAAGGAGGGTCTTTTTGGTTAGTATAAGTTGATATCCTGATGAGAATAGTTACTTCTAAGTCACAAGGTTTGAATTTGAACTCGAGTTCGGTGATCGAAATATTCGGATGAAATTCGGCAAGGGTAAAACTTCGGGAAAATTTTCTGACAATTTTACCTTATATAAATTTATTTATTTTTAAATATAAATAATATATCTACAAAATTGTCAAAATAGTTTGACATTGCTAAATAATTAAACTAAATAATATCATATTAAATATCATTGAAAATTCAGATGATGTTCGAAAGAGTAAAAATTTGCTGAAATTCAAATTTCATGGATGAAATTCGACATATCCTGTGACTTAGGTTTCTATGTTCTTTTCTTGCATGTATCATCTTGGTTAGACAGGATATATATCTTCAATATGCTTCTTTGAAGTACTATCCTGCTTTTGGATACATGGCTAATGCCAATACCGTTAATTTTTTTGTCCCATTATGCATTCCAGGTTGTACATCCTGCAAGTTTGTGTTTCAAGCTGCCAGACAATGTAAGTCTAGAGGAAGGTGCAATGTGTGAGCCATTGAGTGTTGGAGTTCATGCTTGTCGACGTGCTTCTGTATGCGCTGAAACCAACATCTTGATTATGGGGGCTGGTCCTATTGGTCTTGTTACAATGTTATCTGCACGTGCATTTGGAGTGCCACACATAATTATTGCTGATGTGGATGAACAACGCTTATCTATGGCTAGAACATTGGGAGCTGATGGTACTGTTCTTGTCTCCATGAAAGCGGAGGTATATGATTCTCCAGAATTTTTTTGTAATTTTGAATTTTTTTCGTGTTTGGCAGCTGCTGCCTATATGGTGATTTCATCTTGTTACTAACTCGCTGGTTGTTTTTAAGGATATTGAAGAAGAAGTGAGTCAGATACAACATTTAATGGGAGGAAACATACATGTAACATTTGATTGCGCTGGTTTTGAAAAAACCATGACCACATCACTAAAGGCTACTTGTTCTGGTGGTAAGGTATGCCTCATTGGAATGGGTCATATTCAAATGAGTGTACCACTCACTCCTGCTGCTGCAAGGTATTGTCTTCCTAAAATTACATTCTGGAGATCTTATCTAGTGTTTCATTTACAATCACTAGCAAGATTTTCTGTTAGCTTTGGCTCTCCAGGATATTTGTTTAGCTTCAAATTTTGTTTTCTTGTTGCCAGGAAGTAGATGTGCTGTACTGATTGTTTCATTTAGAATCACTAGCGAATTGTCTGTTAGCTTTGGCAGCTTTCAAAAGATATATTTAAGTTAATATTTTGTGATGTTCTTATCCTCATTACAGGGAAGTAGATGTTATTGGTGTCTTCCGCTACAAAAACACATGGCCTCTGTGTCTTGAATTCTTGAGAACTGGAAAGGTGGATGTGAAACCTTTGATCACCCATCGATTTGGCTTTTCGCAAAAGGAAGTGGAAGAAGCCTTTGAAACTAGTGCTGGTGGGGGAAATGCAATCAAAGTCATGTTTAATCTTTGAGAAAAATGTGTCACTGAGATCCTGGCTGCACATATCCATGTAGGGACTGTCGAGTTCCATTTCAGTAAATTTGTTAATGATATCAATAAAGAAAGGTAGAAAAGAAAAACATTTGTATGGTATTCACTATAGTTTGTAGAGTACTGAGTATTGAAGTTGAAATTTTGTGCTGGTGAGAGAAATGCAGTCAAATCCATGTTTTAATCTTTCAGAAAAATATGTTATAGAGATCCTGGATGCAAATGTCTATGCAGTGACTGTCTAGATCTGTTTCAGTAAACTTGTACACGATATCAATAAATAAGATGAAAAAATGAAGCATTAATATGATACTGATTCTGTTTGTATGGTACTGAGTATTGAAGTTGTTCCCTTATATAAGTTATAGTGTTTCTAATTGTTACATTCCGATTTTAGATGAATATTTTTGATCCATGTCTGTTTACTCAAATTCTTAGGTTTATGTCAAACGCCTAGGACTTTGTCTGGGATCTGGTGTTGATATGTACCCATTATGTCATTTGTTCTGGCTCAGTACAGATTTTAGAATAGCAGCATTAGCTTGATTCAGGGAGCAAGCAATGGAATCCATCACTTTTTGATTAGGGAATATTCATCCTATATGACTGTTAAAAGTTCATGGATTCAAAAAGTTAGACCCGATAGAATGATTATTAGACAAATTGCTTTGGTTGTGAAATTTATGACTCATACCGTATTGCTGTAGGCAGTTTCTGTGAACAGATATATAAGATTGTAATGGTTCCTATTTACTAACTTTTTGGTTTACATTCATTAGAACTCAATGAAGCAATTTATGGCATTTCTCTAATCAACATAAGATGTTTAGATAATAAACTATTGTACGGCTTTGTTTAGCAATTAAGATATATCAGCTAGGTCTGGATGTGTATGCAACATTAACATCCAACTGGCTCTAAATCAATACGTCACAGCAAGTCAAATTTCAAGATTACTATCAGGATCCAACTGGGTATTTTGAGTCAAACTCATCAACCCATGTTTCATGATTCTAAATTGACCCGAGATTTTATTTGTTCAGTGAGATGGCTTTTGTATGTTCAGGTCAGATTATCCACATCTTCCTCAACGGTAGATATGCACCAACAGAAGGATTATACACACATTATGTCCTGAAGGGATTACAATGAACAATCTCCCTGAAGGTAATTGAATTAGTCGTCCTTTTGGTTATATACCATTCTTCCCAATGTCACCGTCCTCTCTATCATATAGACGAGGATGTTTTTGAAAATTATTATATAATATATATTTTAAAAGCTATTTACAGGGATGTGTTATATACCAAGTAGATTGACGAGGAGTGAATTTGTCAGAGTTCCAACGACATGACTAGCCATAAAAAATGGGATGTAGTTGAAAGATTGATACTAATTTCCATCAGGAGAAAATTAGGATGTGAAGCCCCGGACTAATGAAAAACTATCAGCTTTAAGATCATGTTGTTGGAATGTCAATGGCCGCCAGATCAAGATATTGACAATAAATAGAAGTAGTTACCGACAAGGATGTTGTTAGGAGTATGACATCCTCGTCAAAAGTCCTGTCAGTGGCTGTCAGAATTTTGACGAGTTAGTTTGTGGTGATTGATCAGGGAAGTACTGTACATACTTCATAAATTCTTAAAAAAAAAAAAATTGGGCACAATGGGCTACTATTCGCCAATGGCTAATATTCGCCAATGGCTAATATTCGCCAATTGGTTATTGTTTATATTCGCCAATTTATGGCTGACATGTTGTAACTAATTTTAACCCTAAAGCGGCAAAAATACTTGTATAAAAGGGCTTAGGGTTAGGGATTGTTTCATAAGGAGTGATGCGAAAATTGGTTCTTGCTGTGGTATTGAGTTGTAAGGGATTACAAATTGTAATCAGTTTGTAATCACTAGATTGTAATAATATTGAACTTGCTGTTTGGTGGACGTAGCCCAGAGATTGGGTGAACCACGTTAAATCTTGGGGTCTTCTGTTCTTTTCTGTGTGAATTATTATTTTTTGATATTGTTTATATTTACATGTAATTGTTATTTCTGTGTGTGGTTAAATCCTAACACGATGTCAAGTGTTGAAGTTACCAATAGGGATGCCATTAGGAATATGGTATTCTCGTTAGAGTTTATGCCCAAAAATGTTGATGTGATGCCATAATTTCAAACCCTGTGTATGGTACTTTTGAGGAAGCAAGTCTAGGGCAATAAAACCACAATCCATATGCATGGACAATAGGTAGAGATGAAAAATTACAATTTCAAACACAAGTTTGCATTTTTGTTCGAGGTGGATAGTTTTTTAAGGTTATAGATCGTCACAATCATCAAAATTTTGACTCTTATAGGTAAGAGAATGCCCCCAACAAGCCAAAAAATAAAGACACCTGACACACTAGAAAAAGGCTAATCAAAACAACTACAAACACCCTTGTTAAAAAAATACCAAGGAGTTCTAATCACCAATAATTTTCTGAGTTTTCTCAACATATATAGCCTTTAGCTCTGTATATAAGAGTTGCTCAGAAAAGGTACATGCACATGTGACGAATTTAGATTTGTCAAAGCATTGCTGGGAGGTTGACCCAACCCCAAATTAACTAGTGATGATTCTTTAAGATTTGGATATATCAATAGTACATTTGTGGTTGGGTCATCTCCTAATAATACTTCACCAAATTGTGTGTGCTCGCCATCTGTGCATATACCTTCTATGATAAACTCTTATATATAGGTGAAGGTTGTATATGATAAAGATATTCAAAAAATTGTTGGTGGCTAGAACTCCTGGGTGGCTTTTAAATAATGAAGTTCTTAGCTATTTTGATTAGAAGTCTTTTGGTCTTTTAGCTATTTCAATTTGTTTTTTTTTTTAAGGACATTACCCTCGCCTATAGGAGTGGGAATTCAGACATCCACCATAGTCTATAACTTAAAAAACCTATACACATCTCTAATAGACATGTAGAGATGTGTTGGAAATTATGTTTTAAGCTTTGTCTATCATCCATGCTTATGGACCGAGGTTTCAATTGTCCTCGACTTGCTTCCTCAAAAGTACCATGTGTGTGTGTGTGTGATAGTGGAAACAAAATCACTTGAGCATGACTACTATTGATCTTTGATATTGAATTAGCATTGCCTCCTACATTGCTTGAAACCAAGAGATTGACGCAATAAATATCCAAAATTAGCATTCATAATGATTACATTTACACAATTCCCATAATCAATTCCACAAAATACATACCCCAAAATTAGCATACATAAAAATTATATTTATGCAATGTGCGTAATCAAGTCCACAAAATACATACCTCTACTAGAAAACAATCTTCTTCTGAACATAACGATGATGAGATTTCCTTGAGGAAAATATCCAAAAGCAAGGTACTCCTCCTCTTGCCACTATCTTAATATATAGAATGTTGTACCGATTCCTAGAGGTTATGTGTTACAAGACCCTAGTCAATAAGAATCCTCCATAAACCATATTTCTTAAGTTCTTGTTTATATTCAATGACCAATGTAGATGGTATAAAAAGGCAATCTAGAACAAATAAGGTGTATAAAATGATAATCTCACATTATAATATATACAGAAGTGTGAGTTTTCTTACCGATAGTTTCACATTCTCCAATGCTAAAGCTACCTTATCTATTATTAAATACAAAAGCATTAAAGTAGTGATTTGAAATCTAATTATTAAACCAACTCAAATAAACAAAATTTTATTTATTTAATTATATACAAATGTGCTCACTTACAATTTTGAAGTGTTATAGAAGGTACAAAGGAAAGAAATTACCTCATATATGTTGTCAAGAGTATGGCATTGAAGGATTCAAGTAGAGAATAATGACTACTAGAGAAGCTATATGTTCATGAAGCATGAACAAAAAAAGCATCATATTCATAAATAATTTGTAATTTGGAAGCACCAAACAAGTTACACATTGAAGATCCAAGCACTTAAAGAATAGAAAATTATCACACAAGTTCAAGTCCTAGGTTCATGTTTAGTAGAGAAATGATGCACACACACCTAGTTCTTTTGAACCTCTGTAGTTACAAAGAACATCTTTGACAATGAAATGAATTTAGAAGTTACGTGGAATAAACATAATAGTTAATCAATGAAACATACACATGTAATGCCTTTAAAAAATGAACGACACTAACAAAAAAATGATTGATTGTAAAAATCAAATGATGGCATGGAATGTGAATGACCAAATTACTCAAGGTTATAGGAACTGCATAATATGACACAAAGTTGGTAGGAAAAGGAAGCCAAGTAGAGATCAAATCCAATCACCTAACAAATTGCCAAGAGTACACATGGAACCAAACACATAATTGCAGTAAAGAGATAGTAGAGTTCATAGATTTATAGATGATATAATATGCCATCAACAAATAACCAACATTCCTAGTTGTGAGGCCTTCCGAGTTGCGGCCATAATAATGAATTTACAACAACAGAGCTTGAAACTCACAATCTTGGTCCTTATACTATCTTCCACTCCTCTCTTATCTACTATCTTCCTTCCTACATCAAATCCAAGTTCTTATATAGCCATCCAGACCACAAGTCGATTAGTCAAGCATTTAACTATAATATAGGTCCTGCCTTGGAGGTGTAAACCATAAAGTAGGCAATAGGCATAAATTGTTCATGTACTCTTAAAGATAGGTCCAAACAAAAGCAAGGAGATGACTTCCAACCACGCAAGATGGAATGAAATCATAGGAAACCACATGAAAATAAATAACATCCCACACTAGATAAAATCACAAGAAATAGAGACCAAAGAAAACAACATAGAACTCGAAGCACAAAGCACAAAATCTTATGCACTCTTAGAGTAAGGATCCAAAAGAGGTCCTCAACATGATGTTAATCGCACACAACTCAAAACCAAAAGAAGAAACAAATACTTTTCAAACAACAAACTGGTACAGAAAAAAAAACAAATATTTTTGGTTGACACAAGATGCTCCTACATCAGACACTTGGGGTAACTAAAGAACCGATGTCCACATCCAAAAACTTTGATATTCTGACCCGAATCATAAATATCCAACTCATCTTGTGTTATTCATGAACTTTCTTCAATTGATTTATTCTTCCATTGAACTAGATACTCCATGTAGTATTTTCCCTTGACACTCTTACTTTCTTTGCTATCCAAAACTTTCTCGATGTTGTCAGCCTTTTTTTGGGATAATCCAAGTTATCTTTTAATTCCTCATCTAGCTTAAAGTACTGAAAGATGTAAGCAATATTGAATATTGGTTAAATATCCATGTCTTTTGATAATTCAACTTCAAAAGCATTTCCATTTTAAACTACTCATTTCAACTTATTGTAAGTACCAATTGGAAATCTATTTTTCTTCAAATGAAACATAACCTCATCTCCAACCTCAAAAGATTTATGTATCTTTCTTTTATTTGCTTCTGCTTATACTCTGGTTACTATCTTCCATACTATTCTTTATTTCCTCATGTAGAGTGTTCATGAAATGCACAAATTCCTCTACTTCAACACTTCTCTTCATTTCAGAATTCAAATCTCTCAACTTAGTAATCCCTTTAGGATTCAATCTTTTAACAATCTCAAAAGTTGTCTTCTTGGTACTTCTATTCATAGAATTGTTATAGGAAAACTCTGCTTGTCCTAAATTCAAATCCCAATTAGTAGGCTTATCTCTAACTAAACATCTTAGCAAGTTACCAAAA
Organism: Cupressus sempervirens; assembly: GCA_028749045.1. Taxonomy (NCBI): domain Eukaryota; kingdom Viridiplantae; phylum Streptophyta; class Pinopsida; order Cupressales; family Cupressaceae; genus Cupressus; species Cupressus sempervirens. The sequence continues at coordinate 594,701,824 of CM053793.1, forward strand.
ATCCTATTCACAACTTCAGTTTGTCCATCTATTTGTGGATGAAATGTAGAACTAAACTTCAATTATGTATCCAATTTCTTTCAAAGTATTCTCCAGAAATAACCAATGAACTTAGTATCTATAGTTGAACAACAATCTTAGGCAATCTATGCAATCTCAGCACTTCTTTAAAGAATAATTTAGCCACATGTACTACATTAAATGTCTTCTTACAAGGTGTGAAATGAGCCATTTTTGAAATTCTATTAACTACTACCACAATAGAATCATTACCTCTCCGAGTATTCGGTTAACTAAGAACAAAGTCTATACTAATATCTTCCCAAGGCTTAGTTGGTATCAGCAATGGTGAATACAATCTCAAATTATGACTACTTCCTTTTTTTGTTTGGCAAATCCTGCAACTTCTAACCATATTTTTCACATAACTCTAAATCTAAGGCCAATAATACCTATTAGAAATCAAAATTACTATTTTGTCAAGTCCCAAATTGTTGGTGTAAATAAGTATGTACTATTTACACTTACTTAAGTTTACTTAGGTTAATGCATATTTTATTATTTATTTATTAGTCACCTAGGAGTATGTGTACTCTTGTGAGTTGTCATGTTGACAACACAAGAGTTCACACCTCTATTATGCACACGGTGTCTACAATACAGGAGTTAGCACACTAATTAAGCACATGGTGTCTACAACATCTCCACTTGAGATAAACCTCATCATTCTTATCCTCTCATCTAGAATGAAGGATAAGACATGTGCTTAGTTGTCATGCTTATCTTATCTCTTGGTTCTTTCTAGACCCATTCTAGATGCATCTTGAGAGGCCTTTATATACAGGCACTCCTAGTGTGTTTGTACACATAGAGCGATGTATGAAGACATGCTTTGATATATTGATCATACTCTTTTTGGTCTATAGTTGTGCTTGTGTTTGAGTTCTTCGATCTTGGGTGAATTTAGCCCTAAGGAAAAATTCTTACATGGTATCAGAGCTATACCAAATTTTTACACAAATTATCCAATAAGTCCCCCACTATGTTTCTCCTTCATGATGTTGTCTCTCATAGATCCTCTAGGTATGCACAACTGAATTCTTTTGAACAACATGTCATCTTGAATGAAATAGTCAATCCACTTATCTTTCTCCTTTACCAATTGATTCTTACAAGCCTTCCAAGGTTTTGCAAAATGAGGATCACTTTCATACAAATGTTTCAAATCATCAATAGTAAGTACCTCAATTCTCAATTTTGTCAGCAAATTTCTTCTTCTACTCAAAATATTAACAACTTTGTTTGAATGCCCACTCTTATGTTTCAACAAAAAGGAAAATTTTTGTAAATAATCTACCCACTTCATGTGTCTTTGATTCAACTTGTTTTGACTTTCCAAATACTACAAAGCCTTATGGTCAGTGTACAAGATAAAATCTTTAGGCATCAAATAATGTCCCCATTTCTGCAAGGCACGAACAATAGCATATAATTCCTAATCATAAACTGAATACTTTTTCTTAGCATCTTTCAACTTTTTACTAAAGAAAGCTACAATTCTTCCTTCTTGACTAAAAAAAAATCCAATGGCACTTCCACTAGCATCACAATCAACTTGAAAAACTCCATTAAAATCAGGTAAAGCAAGCACAAGTAATTCTGCAATCTTCTATTTCAACATTTCAAAACTCTTATTTGCTCCATCTGTCCATTTTAAATCCTTTTTATTTCCTCTCATAGTCTCAGTCATGGCATTACATACCGAACTGATTTTTATTTTATTTTATGAACTTCCTATAGAAGCTCGCCAATCCATGAAATGATCTAACTTCTCCAACATTTTTAGGTAGGCCAATCAAGAATAACTTTTACCTTTTCAAGATCCATCTTCTACCATTAACTGAAATTGAAAAACCAAGATAAATAATTTCCTCCTTCAAGAATGAACACTTCTTCAAATTAATCAACAACTTTTCTTCCTTCAGTCTCTGTAATACTGGTCTAATATGCTCAAGGTGTTCATCTTTATTCTTACTGAATATCAAGATGTCATCAAGATACACAATCAAAATCTTACCTAATAATTTCTTCAAAACCTCATTCATTAGCTTGATGAAAGTACTAGGTGCATTAGATAAACCAAAAGGCATAACCAACCACTCATACAAACCCTTATTTGTCTTAAAAGCAGTTTTCAATTCATCTCCTTCTTTGATTTTGATCTTATGGTATCCACTTTTCAAATCAATCTCTGTAAAATACTTTCTCCACTAAAACCATCTATTATGTCATCCATCTTAGGAAAAGGAAACCTATACTTACACTTTTATCTTGTTTATAGCTCTATAATTAGTGCACATTCTCCATTTTCCATTCTTCTGATATGCTAATACAACATGTACAACAAAAGTACTCAAAATTTCTCTAATTAAACCCTTATCAAGCAATTATTGCACTTTTCTATTCAATTCAACATTTGTAGTAGGTGTCAACCTATGTGGTGCTTTATTAGGAAAACTAGCTCCACATATCAGATCCATAAAATGACTAATATGTCTCATAGGAGATAAACCATCAGGTACATTATAAAAAATAGTATCTTGAAATTTAGTCAACAAATATTCAATCTCAGGTGCATGCTCAAGTTCATACTATTTCTCAATCTTCTTATGAATGAAGGAAAACAAACATTTTTCTCCTTTACATATTTAGAAAACTAATTTTCTTGAACCAAACATACTTTTACTATGCTACAATGATTCTCATTAGATTTCTCTACCAAAGGCAACAATACTTGTTTCTTCCCAGTAACCCAAATAGTCTGATGAGAATCCATCAGATTTCTTCCCAGCAACCCAATATAATATGTAGCGAACAATCCATAGGCATATTATCACACAAGACTTCATCATAATAATTTCCAATTTTGAATTTAACAAGGCATTGCTCACTTACTAGTAACTTATGCTCTTTTTGGATCCAAGCAACATGATAAGACTTAGGATGTCTCAACCTTTGCAACTACAACTTATTAACCAACTCCTTTGATGCCAAATTATCTAAACTTCCACTATCAATGATTACATTGTAACATTTTCTAGCAACCTTACATCTGGTCTTGTATACGAGTAGTCTATGTTAGACCAAATTGGTGCATCACTCAATCAAAACTATAAGGCACTACTATGTAGTTATTCCTTACCTCTAGATATCTATGTCTCTACATACACCTCATTTTCACATTAATATCTCTCCAAGATAACATATGTCTGTAAGGTCTCCATATGATATTAGTTCCCTGCAATCAATGTATGAGAACCCTTCAATATAAAATATCTTCAAACTACCACATCTTACTTAGTGGATAGCCAAATTCTTGTGGATAACTATCATCAATGTCTACTTGTAACCTTCTAGTATAGTGCATGTTTGACCTATACCTAGGGGATTGAGAACTGATGGGTTTTGGGTGCGATGCAAAGTATTTTCATTTTTCCTCCTAGTGAAGTTTACCTTCACAAATTTGGGTCGCAAAATCACTATAAAAGGATGTCTCTTCCTTTCATTTTCACACTAGAAGATATAAAATATAGGAAATTCATGTACAAGAAATATATAGTTTATTTAAGGAGTTAAAGAAAGTAAGCATTCGCTTAAGGAATTCATCCATCCATCAATCATTCATACATTTTCTTCCATAGATATAGTTTCTTTCTCCATAAGAAAAAAATGAGTTGTACATCAAGGGAGAAGATCTACACCCATTTTTTTCATTCTTCTTATTCTCTATCCAAGCATATCAAGAATACATAGATTCATGATCTACAATCTAACAATTGTAGGTCCATTGCATTTGTAAAGACATCCTACATTCTATAAACACAACATTCATCCAAATAAAGTATACATCTTTGTGAATATAGAAGATCTATACCCATTCATGATGGTTTGGAAAACACGATGAATATTCATTTTTCTTGTTTTACATTATTTTACTTATTTTATTTTGAGTTTAATTCCTATACTAGGGCTTGGACAAGAAAATCTCCTTTCCCCAAACAATTTCCTATTTCTTGTCTGTAGGCATAAATTCATAGATTTCAATATTTAGATTTACAGATCTAGAGATACAATATTAAGCATAGTTATGAGACCTCCAAATATAGCCTTTTGGTCATAGGTAAAACTATTTCAACCTATACCTAGTACAATTCAAACTTATTTAAAACTACTCCTACAAGTTTGACATTTGATAGCTAGAAGATATCATCTTCAAGTTTGCAGATCTTAATCAATTTCTAGTTATGTCATAGTTTGCAAGGTTTTTCTAGATCTCAATTTTCTTCCTCTACTAGCCCTCAAGGTGATTGCATCTTCATCTCTATTCTTTTATAGAACATACTTTGATATTATATCTTGTTGTTTCATTGCATAAGTATTTACTTTACTTTTCACTTCTATATCTTTATTTTCACATAGACAAAAAGGACCCTAGAATCTATATTCCTCAAGACTTAGATCATTCATCAACACCCCTTTATCTACTTTTCTTGTGTTAATCAAATTTTAGTATCCAAAGGGGTTATATTTTAGGGACCCTTCAATTGTATATGTGTTAAATGGTGGTCTAGCATTGATCACTATTTTCCAATATATAGTTTGGTGAACTTGATGTGAAGTCAACATGTCCTATAATCACAAATCAACAAGACTCTATTAGTACATCATATTAATCAATTAAGATCTATCAACTATGCGAAAACCAAAACATGTAAGTATAGGTTGATTTCTTGGTTATAGGTCATATTATTGGAAGATGACAAACTTATCGCTAAGTATAGGTTAAATTCTTAGCTATATGTCAAATTGTTAAGGTTTCTACTTCCAAATAACATCACAACACTACTACAATCAAGACTCTACATTTATAATGAAAGGACACGAATGTTGGAAAAAAAATAAAAGCACGATAAACAAGATATACCTCAAACAAGGGTGTTCCATTCTCTATTAATCTCGTTGGCACCTCCAATATTGCCATTTCCAATTCTATCTTCCTCAAAATGTCCTCCTCCTAGGTTATTCTTTCTTCTTCAAGAGAAAAACAAAGGTAAGAGTTAGAACTAAGCTTATCAAAAGGTAATAATTAACATTTATACACTATTAGGGTTAATTATCTTTTTAATTTTCCATCAAATTTTAATGATTATTTCTCTCTATTAATTCTCTCTACAATTATTTGACACAACTTGATATTGGAAGCTCTGATTCCCACACCATTACAAGAATTGGAATCATCATTCAATGTTCTTGCTATCATGCATTTGGATGTCACCTTATCTTTAATCTTATACATCTATATAAAAAAATTCAACCCCATGAGCTTTGAGCTATTACCATGTGTCCAAGTATGCTTTCTTGATAGCACCAATAGCTGCCACATCTTAATGCAATTTTGAATATGTGTGTGGTTGAGATTCTTCATTCATATTTTTTTTTTATCTTTCTCTCTTTATCACCATTTTAATGTGAAGGAGGAATAATTCACAAGGGTCTAAAAAATAGGTTTGCAGAATCAAGTTTGGTGGTAGCTTGTGAGATTTTTTTCTAATGGTAAAAGCAACCTATATACATGTGCAAAAAGGAAATTTGAGCTCTTATAAGGTATGCTTTTATTTGATCATCCATTTGACTTCAATACATAATATTAATGCCTAGTTTATAATCAAGTTTGAGAGAGTGCTTCATGTAGTGCCATTGGTTAAAAGTAAAAGTGATGAATATTTTTATGGTTATCCAATAAAATCTATGATAAATTTCAATGTATACAATAAATTAAAAAGTTAATTATTACAATTTCATGTTGCTTGGTTTCCTTCATTGTCCATATACAACTCTTTTTCTAGGACATAATTTTGAAATCATTGAAAAATTTAGGAAAATATATATAAAATTTAGGAAAATATATAAAATATTTACCTCTTTGGTAAACTGTTGATGAAGTCAAATGTAAAATGATTACTAGAAGATTACAAGCATGGAATGAATCCCATAATTTCTAGGTCATCATTTTCATGTTTAAAATGGTTCGCTAATAGTTTTGAAATCATTTCCAAGCTTTTGGTTTTGAAACCAATAATTTTTTTTTTTGATATAATGAAAAATGGATATATGTTTTAAAAGAAACTTTATAAGGAAAAAGATAAGTTTTATTATTGACATCTTTACAAAATCTAGTTACTTTATGTTTTTTAGAGTGTTTAGGCTTCCATAGCCTATAGGAAGTTAAAAATAGCTTTGAGAGAAAATCTCTAAGAATTTTGACGACACTCACAATACAAATCACACTATTCTATCAAACCTTAGGATGCCAAAGAGATAAAAACACTTAGTGTCATCTAAAGAATTGATGTTATCAAAAGTACATCACATATTTTTCTATAAGGATTTTTCTAAATCTTCACTAAGATTTGAACTTGTAATCTAAAGACTACAAATATTTAATCAAGAATATGAATAGTGACTAGTGCAATTTTGAAATTTTGCAAAAGAAAAAAACCACTTGATGAAATATCACTCATAATGTGATTGTGGCCTTATGGCCTCACATATGCTCACCATCTAGGCAATCCCAACATCATTGTTGGCCTTCATGTACAACACTATTTAATACCCAAGGAGGTCCTAGCTTGTTTCTTCAACACCTCAAGCAAGGAATCCTTTTTTTGGCTGCATATAAGATGTACCTCCTTTGAAATGAGAAACATAATAGTTTTTTGAAATTCACATTCTAACAACCATATATTGAAAGCTAAAGTTTTTAAATAATGAAGATCTTAAAACTATGGAGGAGTTGTTATTGCCTCACAAGTCATTCCTATTCTATTTCTAGTGGACATACAATTCCTTCATTATTTTAGTAAAGATTTCTATATTTAGCTCATTGTCATTGGAGGATTTGGAGGTCTTTTATTTCCTATTAAAATGGAGTTCAATTTATTATTATATATGGCAATGCACTTAATGTCAAAAAAACATATGTGATGATAATAAAAGACTTAGCAATAATTCATTACAGGCAGTAAATAAGGAAAACACTAACATATAAATCTCATATCAATTACAAAATATACATGCATGTAGAGGAAATTCTTCTAGTAATAGGTTTTTACATAGAGAAAACTTTGAAATATAAGACATCAATACATGTAGAGGCTTGTGTGGACTATCCATTTCGTACATTATTGAACTTTAAAAATAAGGATTTGGCCTAAAATATACACCAACCATTATGCACTCCTAGAATTTAATGTAGAGTTCAATAGAGGAAAATTATTGGCATTTGGCAAAAAGGTGACAAGTTTGGTAAAACCAAATAGGTGACAATTTTTCATTGATGAAAAATCAATGATAGAAGTTCCTGACATAATCAATGAGACTTAGTCATTACCGGTATGGTAAGGAAAATCAAAGGGTTAGAAGAAGATTGTTGGAGATATACATGAGGGAGTACAAACCAAAAGGACCAATCACAGGATAAGATGACATGATGGAAAAAGTTATGATAGAAAGTCACAAGAATGAAATGTAAATAATACTCTACATGTAAGAATGTGATTAGATAATATTCTTGTCAATTACTTATGACAAGAAAAATGATGAAATGATTGGTTAATCAATGTGGTCAAAGACAAAAGAGTAATAATGAATTGTCTTGGAAGAAGTGATCTAACTAGAAAAGTTAGAAGATGGAAACAAGAGAGGTAAAGAGGATTCAAGAAGGAACTTCAATAGGTCAAACATGTTTTGACCCATCTTGGGAATTACATAAGAAGATCCAATGATGATCAAAGGAAATAATTAAAAACATATGAAGGATATAGAGATATGTGAAGTGAACAAGGTATGAACATGACGAGAATATAATGTGAATGAAGGGATGAGATTAAGTGGAGTAAAGAGGTTAAGTGATAAAATAGTGAGTTTAGATTTGATGAAGGGTGCTCCCCTTAATATCAAAAACACATAACAAAAACAAATAAATAACATCAATTGGAAAGAAAAAAATATGGGCTTCTTATTATTGCCGCAAATGCAGACATATAGAATTTTGAAATACAATATGCAAAACCACATGGGCGCCTTACAATAATTTGCAACATAGAGTTGTGAACTATCAGCCAAAGTTGTCATAGGCAATGTATGAGCATTCCTTAAATAGGCATGTTTGCACCGTCTGGGAAGCTTCTAGACATCAAATCCTAACCCTTGAGACCGAAAAACTCTAAAATTACATATAGAGTCATCTCAATACACCTTTTACACTTATTTTAGAAATTTTGGCTGACCTAACTTTGGAAGGCTATAAATTTTTAATCGTTACTCTAATTGGCTATTATAAGAAGTTTTTAGCATCCTTAAGTTTTGATCTATAGAGACCAATTAGTGTAAGCTCTAGTTGATCCCATTTTGGATCCCATCAAGGGCTTCTAAGGTCTTCAAAGGTGAGCCTAAAGTTTTTATACCAAAATTGTACACCAAAAATTTGCAATAAATCCATGAATACTCATGATATGACACTAAGCCCCAGCTGGTAGGCTGATATATCCAAAATGAACATCCACCTTTGAAATCAGGATAGTCTGAGCTTGTATGGTTGACTTACTAAGTAGAAAGCCTCCAAAAATAGAAACTCTACATTGAGACAACCCTTATTAAAGAAATAGAAAGGAATTTTTTTTGGGTGATGCAAGATTGCTCTTACACTGAGGATTCTTTTGCTGCAGACACCTAGGGTAATTTGAGAAGGAGCCCCATCATGTCTCAGGTATTCAAAGGAAAATCAAGATGGTGAACCTCCTCCCTTACTAGCCATGATGAATATTATAAGGGCCTCTCTTTCCATTTTACTAGGTACTCTTCATAAATTTTGTTCCTTGTAATTTTTCCAACATGACTGTCTAGTATCTTCTCAATCTCCGTTGTAGCCAAATTAGTTGTTGAAATACTCTACTGCACTTCTGCAACTTCATCTCCATCACCTCCTTCATAAGACTATTAAATTTGAAATGTTAAATACTAGTGAAATATTCAATTCAATGGGAAATTCTACTTCATAGGCATATCCATAATCATGTCTTTTCACTATCTTGCACGATCCAAACTTCATTTCAGCTTATTATATGTACCCATTGGAAAATGGTCCTTTCTCAAATGAACCATGAATTCATCTCCAATCTAAAATTTCTTATACCTCCTTTTCACATCTACCTTATCTTTGTATTGTGCACTCATCTTAATAATGTGCTTCCTCACCTCCTCATGGATATTCTTCAAATGTTCAACAAATTCTTTTGCTTCAACACTACTTATTTCTCCTTTATCCAATTGCTTCAATTTAGAAGCATTTCTAGGGCTACTCCCATATACAATCTGGAATAGTGATTTACCAGTACTCCTATTAACAAAATTATTATATGCAAATTCTTCTTGTGGTAAAATTAGATCTCAACCCTTTGGTTTATCGCCAGCCAAACATCTCAATGAATTACCCAAACTCTGATTTACAACTTCAGTTTGTCCATCAGTCTTTGGATGATGTAAGGAACTAGACTTCAAATATGCCTTTAATTTCTTCCACAATGTATGCTATAAACACCCTAAAAACTTGATATCTCGATCTAAAACTATACTCTTTGGTAGTAGTCTCACTACTTCTCTAAAAAACAACTCTGTCACATGAACAATCATAGTCTTTTTGGAAGGAATGAAATGTGTCATCTTTGAAAATCTATTAACTACGACAAATATGGAATTATGCCCTCACTATTTCCTTGGTAAACCAAAAACAAAATCCATGATGACATTCTCCCATGCCTTCTCTAGTAGAGGCAATGGCTGATACAACTTACTATTCTTCTTCATGCCTTTTTCCATTTGACATATTCTACAACTATTCACAAAATTCTTCACATCTTGCTGCAATTGTGCCCAATAATAATTCTCATCAACCAAAGAAATTGTCTTATCTCTCCCCAAATGTCCAACCAATCCTCCACCATGCTTCTCCTTGATGAGATTCTCCCTCATAGAACTTCTGGAATGCACAAATGAATTTCTTTAAACATCATACCATCTTGGATTATGAAATCCAATAACTTTTTCCTATCAAGTGTAACATGTTCTATACAAGCTTTCCAAGCTTTGTCAAAATCAGGAACCTCTAGATACAAATCCTCGAGTTCCTTGAACCCAACCACTTCAATCTGCATTTCTGTCAACAAAACTTGTCTTCTACTAAGAAAATCTCCAACTCTATTAGAAATCTCACTCCTATATTTCAAAAAAAATATATAACTTTGCAAAAATCAACCCACTTCAAATTCCTTTGGTTCAATTTTCTTTGACTATTCAAATATTGCAAAGCTTGATGACCAATATACAAAACAAACTCTTCAGGAAGAAGACAATGTCTCCATTTCTTCAATGCCTAAACTATAGCATAAAATTCATGATCATAAACATAATATTTTCTTTTTGCATCATTCAATTTCTCATTGAAATAAGAAATAGGTCTACCTTCTTGACTCAAAATAGCTCTTATTGCAGTACCACTAGCATCACAATCTACTTGAAACACCTTATTAAAATTTATAAGTACTAAAACAATGTGCTTTGTAAATTTTTGTCTCAAAAAATTAAAACTCTTATACACTCCTATAGTCCACTTAAATTCTTTTCTATCCCCTCTCATTGCTTCAGGCAAAGGCCCATAAATAGTGCTAAAATGACTGCTAATTTTTTTGTAAAAACTAGCCAGTCCATGGAAAGTTATTATCTCACCTGCACACCTTGGATTAGGCCATTCAAGGATAACCTTCACTTTCTTAGGGTCTATTTTCAAACCTTCTATTGACACTACAAATTCCAAGTACACCAAATCCTTCTTCACAAAACTACACTTCTTTAGATGATTAGCAACTTTTATTCCCTCAACTTATCAAACACCTTAAAAAGATGCATCGAATTCTCCTCCAATGTCTTGTTAAAGATTAAAATATCATCTAGGTAAACAATGAAAAACTTACCTAGAAACTCCTTTAGTACCTCATTCATGAGCCTCATGAAAGTGATCGGTGCATTGGTTAGCCCAAAAGGCATGACTAACCACTCATACAATCATTTCCTTGTCTTGAAGGAAATCTTCCACTCATCTCCTTCTTTGATGTGAATTTGATGGTACCCACTCTTTAGATCTATCTTTGTGAAATACATAGCTCCAATCAAACAATCCATAATATCATCCATCCTTGGCAATGAAAATATGTACTTGACTATGATTTTTTTGATAGCCCATGAATATTTTCACATCCTCCATTCTCCATTCTTCTTTGGTTCTAATAATATTGGTACAACACTGCATGGACTTAGACTCTCTTGAATCAACCCCTTATGTAATAACTCATAAACTTGTCTGTTCAACTCTTCACTTTCTGCTAGTGTCATTTTATGCACTGCTTTGTTTAGAAAACTAGCTCCTAGAATCAAATCCATCTGGTGACTGATCTTCCTTGGTGTAGGGAATCAAAGAAAATGAATAGTGGTCCTAGTGTTAGGTTTGGAATGCTAATAGGAAATGTTGTGAAAAGACTAAAATGTAAGGTAAATTGGGCTCTAGCTGCCATTATAAACCAAGAGTGCCAATTTTACCGTTGGGTCAAAAATGAGCAATTTTTGTGTTTTTGAAATGAAAATTGGATTTTTATGTTCCTTAGATGGTTTTAATGGTCCTTAGGGTCATTTGGCCAAGTTCTAGGTGTCTAGGAGGTTAGTTGTCAAAATTGTCAAAAATTGCAAAATGTTGTCAAGCAAAAATGCAAAATGCTGACAACTTTGCAATTTGGTTGCAAAAATAGTTGCACATTGGTATAACCATTTGAAATATGGTTATAACCATTGGAAAAAATATATATGAACACGTAATGACCATACATGCCCAGTGTGGTGGTGGATGTACGGATTTGAGAAGTTGTAGAAATAAACAAACCTAATTTTCAGCCATTTTTATTGTGTTTTGGTGTTGTAAAGACATGTACAGATTGGCACATACAATCAAAGTCCATGGTTAGATAGATATGTGAAGAATCTTCCATTTTCATTTCTTTTGAAGGTTTTATCTTCTCATTTGTGTAAGTTATTGCATTTTTGGTGAGGGTTGCTCGTTTAAGCTTGAATTTTGAGTTATTGGCAAACATATGCCTCTAACTTGCAACCCAATAGTGGGGTCTTGATACCTTTTGGAGGGAAGAAAGGTAGGGGTATGGTATTCCATAGGGCAGAGTTTCATGCCCAGAGAAGAAGGTTTGATATTTTTTCTAGTAGGCCCAATGTTGAACATCTCTATGTGTTCAGCCCAAAATTATTGAAGAATTGAAGTTAGACTCCCAAAATGGTTGAGTTGACCTAGGAAGAGGGTGGAATGGATTTGTGGCATGAAGGGGAAGAGATACATGTGGTTGTGTTGATCCTATGAACCCATTTCCTAGTGCTTGCTTTGGAAAGCCAACCAAATTAGGCTTATTAGGTCTGTGAACCTAGTTGGTGTTAGGATATGCTAAAGTGGGGTCATCCCATGAAAATTTGGAATCTTCAAGAACATAGTAAAGGGTATCTAGAAAGGTGATAAGTTGGTCACATTATTTGAGAAGTTTGGGAGTTATCCGAAGAAAATTGAAAATTGACCTACTAGGATTTTTAGGCCTGATTTTAGGAAATTGGTCCTTTGGGGGTGTTAGAACCCTAAAAGTGCATGTATCTCAGTGGTATAAGCCTAATGATTCTGATCCTAGCCTAAGTTTGGAGTTGTGAACCCTGTTTGCATATTTTGCCTTATTTGGCCTAGTTGAGGGCTAGTGTCCCTAAAGCCTAGATTTGACCCAAGTTTGCTAAGGACCCTAGAGAGGAAGAAAGATCTTGGAAAAATGGAGTCCACTTGGAGAGTTACAGGTCAACATTGGGTAAAGGCTGGTAAGCCTGATTTTCATCTTACGGTGGATTGGGTGATACTAGGCACATAGGATGCTTTTGGTGAAAGAAGGTTGTAAGCTCTACATCAAGTGGTATCAAAGCCACTAAGAACCTATTGAGATAGAAAGATGTCTAAAAATGAATAAGGAGAGAGGGAGATACCTCTTAGAGTCACTAGTGTGGAGTTGGCCAAGTTGGTAAAGGAGCAAATGACAGAAAGTAGGGTAGTAAGGGAGGAGAATAGAAGTATGAAAAGAGAATTGGACAAGTTGAAGGGCAAGATGGCTAGAGGAGTCATAGAGGACTCTAAAGGAGAAGAAGAAGTGACTGAATAAAGAGAACCAAGGAAAAAGAGAGAGACAATGCCTACAGATCAGAGAGACATATTGGAGGCCCTAGAAAGGGTAGGAAGAAATGATCGAAGATCAAACTTACCCATGTTTAGTGGTAAATTAAATCTAGAGGAATGCATAGACTAAATTGAAGCACTTGACAATCACTTTGAATGTGATAATGTGCATTAGAATCAAAAGGTAAAAGTCTCTAAATCTAAGATGAAGGGATTTTCCCTGGGTGGAATTTTCTTTAAAATGAGAGGATAGAGGAAGAAAAGGAGCCCATAGCCACTTGGAAGAGGATGGAATCAGAGATCAAGAAGTAATTTGTACTAGAGGACTATGAGGTCCTAATGCATCAAAAGTTGCAAAGTTTAAGGCAAAAGGGCTTGGATATGGGGGCATATACAAAGGTGTTTCATAAACTCACTCTAAGGGCTCAAGTTCCTAAGAATGAGAAGAAAAAGTTGGCAAGATACTTGAATGGGATCAACTATTCCATCAAGGATGAAGTGATTTTTTTCTATCCTAGGAATGTCCAATAATGCTATCAGATGGCCCTCAAGATTGAGGAGAAACACAAGAGGAAAAATGATTCCCATGGTAGAGGGAAAGGAGGAAAGAATAGAGGTGGAGGAAGATTTGGAGGCAAAGGTTCATCAAATAGATCACAAGGTGAGCCTAGCATCAATCAAGAAAAATAAGATGGAGAAGAAAATCCAAGAGGAGGATTTAGAGGAAGAAGGCCGTGGAAGAGACAAATTTGGAGGGAGGACTCCAGGAGTCTTCATAGATAGATGTTTTACTTGTAATTAGACAGGGCATAGGTCTTCAAGATGTCTTGAGAAAATGGGCAGCAATAGCCAAGAAAGGGATAGAAGAGTCCATTTGGTTCAAGAGGAGGATGCACAAAGTGACGAAGGGCAAGAGGAAATGTTGATCCAAAAAGAGGAGAGTCTCTAATGTTTAATAGGACCCTATTGAAGACTATGATATAGCAAGAACCTCCCTAAAGAAAGACGCTATTCATAACTCTCTATAAAGTAAAAGGTAAGGTTTGCAAGGTTATTGTTGATTCTGGTTCAACTGATAACATAGCATTAGTAGAAATGGTAGAGAAGGTTGGATTGAAGAAGTTGCCTCATCCTGACCCCTACAAAGTTTCATGGCTAAATAAGGACTAGTAGGTCATAGTTAATGAACAAGTTTGTGTTGAATTTCAAATAGGGGAGTATAGAGATAAAATTGTTTTTGATGTTGTAGTGCTTGTCATTTTTGTTAGGAAGGCCATGGAAATATGATGTCAATTCTAAGCATGATGGAAGGAGCAATGTCTACATCATCTCCAAAAATGGGAAGGAGTACACTATGAGACCATTTCCAAAAGATGGGAAGGAGACATAACATGCATCTAGTGTGATGGTTGTTGGAGAGGAGTTTTTGAAGACCCTCAAGGTGAGGAATATCCCTTGTTTTTCCATAGTAGTGAAGCCAAGACTTGGAGACAAAGGAAAGGAAGGCAGATCAGATGAAAGGAATGTGGAATCTAAGGAAGTAAGGCAATTATTAGACAAGTACAAATAAGTCATTTCAGACTGTACCATAGATACCTTGCCACCTTTTAGAGAGGTAAGTCATTGCATTTATTTTATACCTGGTTCTACATTGCCTAACATGCCTGCATATAGGTTAACACCAGAGCAAAATAAGGAGTTAGCAAGACAAGTAGAAAAATTGCTTGCAAAAGGGTTGATAAGAAGAAGTATTAGCCCTTGTGCAGTCCCTACATTGTTGGCCCCTAAGAAGGAAAGTACATGGAGGTTATGTACTAACTCTACAGACATAAACAAGATAACCATATCAGGTATAGGTTTCTAATGCCTAGGATGGAGGACTTGATGGATCACCTAGGAGGAGCAAAATTTTATTCTAAGATTGATTTGAAAAGTGGATACCATCAAATCAAAATAAGGGAAGGAGATGAATGGAAAATAGCCTTTAAAACTAATGAAGGACTCTATGAATGGATGGTGATGCCTTTTGGCATTTCAAATGCCCCAATTACATTCATGTGACTCATGAATGAGGTTTTAAAGCCTTTCATTAACCATTTTGTTGTTGTTTATCTTGATGATATCTTGATTTTCAGTAAATCTAGAGAGGAACATCTAGCACATTTGGAGTTGGTTTTGAAGAAACTCAAGGAGAAGTAACTAAGGACTAACTTGGACAAATGTGACTTCATGAAGGAGGAGTTGGTATTCCTAGGCTTTGTTATTTCCAAATGCAATCTCAAGATGGATCCAACAAAAGTGGAAGCATTCTCAATTGGCCTACCCCAAGGAATGCAAGTGAGGTAAAAGGATTTCATGGTTTAGCAAGTTTTTATAGGAAATTCATTAAAGGTTTCAGAAATGTGTCTGCTCCTATGATTGATATAATCAAGGGAGGAAGAAAATGTAGAGTTTGCATGGACTAGAGATGTAGATCAGTCCTTTCAGTATTTAAAGACAATGGTTGTAAAGGCACCTATCCTTGTTTTGCCTAACTTTAACAAGATGTTCACCATTGAGTGTAATGCAAGAAATAGGGCCATAGGAGGAGTCGTAAGCCAAGAAGGTAAACCAAGAGCCTTCTTTAGTGAAAATTTGAATGATGCAAAGCAAAAATATTCAACATATGATTTAGAAATGTATGCATTAGTTCAATCCTTAAGAAAATAGAGGCATTATTTGTTGCGTAAATAATTTGTGCTTTATATTGATAACCATGCTTTGAGATTTCTAAATAGGTAGGATAAATTGAACCATAGGCATGCCAAGTGGGTGGAGTACATCCAAGCATACAATTTCATCATTAAGCATAAGAAAGGAGTTGCTAACAAAGTAGCAGATGCCCTTAGTAGGAGAAATCTGACCATCCAAGAGATTAGGTTGGAAAGCATGGGGATCAATGCTATGAAGGGCATGTATGAGGAAGACGCAGATTTTTCTGAAGCATATCATGTATGCAAGAAGATGGATGATAGGTATCATAATGAGTTTGCAAATTTTATGTTGCAGGAAGGATTACTCTTCAAAGGAAGCCAAATATGTGTCCCTAGAGGTTCCATAAGGGACAACATAATAAAAGGAGAAGCACTGTGGGGGTTTAGGAGGACATTTTGGCGTAGACAAGACTTTAGAATTGGTTAAAAGATTCTATTACTAGCCTAAAATGCAGATAGAGGTTAGGAAGTTTGTTGAAAGGTGCATGGTATGCCAAAAGGCCAAGGGAACAACATCAAATGTAGGTCTATATACACCACTGCCTATCCCAAACAAACCATGGGATTCCATCAACATGGATTTTGTACTTGGACTACCTAAGACTAGCACGGTTATGACTACATATTTGTTGTATTGGATAAGTTTTCCAAGATGGCCCATTTTCTTCGTTGTAAAACAAGCAATGATGCTTCACATATTGCAAGAATATTCTTCAAGGAAGTTGTAAGGTTAAATGGATTGCCATTGTCCATAGTGTCTGATAGAGATCCTTAATTTTTAGGACATTTTTGGAGAACCTTATGGAGAAAGTTGGGGACTAATTTGGAAATGTTGTAAAAAGACCAAAATGTAAGGTAAATTGGGCTCTAGGTGCCATTATAAACCAGGAGTGCCAATTTTACCATTGGGTCAAAAATGAGAAACTTTTGTGTTTTTGAAATGAAAATTGGATTTTAATTTTCCATAGATTTTTTTAATGGTCCTTAGGGTCATTTGACCAAGTTCTACGTGTCTAGGAGATTGGTTGTCAAAATTGTAAAAAATTGCAAAATATGGTCAAGCAAAATTGAGAAATGCTGACAACTTTGCAATTTGTTTGCAAAAATAGTTGCACATTGGTATAACCATTTGAAATATGGGTATAACCATTGGAACAAAGATATATGATCATGTAATGACTATACATGCCAAGTGTGGTTGTGGATGTATGGACTTGATTTTCTGCCATTTTTATTGTGTTTTAGTTTTGTACGGATATGTATGGATTGGCACATGTGATCAAAGGCCATGGTTAGATATATATGTGAAGTAGATTTCATTTGCATTTTGTTTGAAGGTTTTATCTTCTCATTTGTGTAAGTTATTGCATTTTTGGTGAGGGCTGCTCGTTTAAGCCTGAATTTTGCATTATAGGCAAACATGTGCCTCTAACTTGCAACCCAACAATGGGATTTTGATGCCTTTTGGAGGGAAGAAATTTAGGGGTATGATATTTCATATGGCAGAGTTTAAGGTCTAGAGAATAAGGTTTGCTATTTTTGCTAGCAGGCCCTAGGTTGAACATCTCTATGTGTTCAGCTTAGAATTGTTGAAGAATTCATGTTAGACTCCCAAACCGATTGAACTGACCCAGGAAGAGGGTGGAATGGAGTTTTAACATGAAGGGGAAGAGATCCATGTGGTTGTGTTGATCCTATGAATCCATTTCCTAGTGCTTGCTTTGGAAAGCCAACCTAATTAGGCCTATTAGGTCTATCAACCTAGTTGGTGTTAGGATATGCTGGAGTTGGTTCAACCCATGAAATTTTGGAATCTTCAAGAACTTGGCAAAGGGTATTTAGAAAGGTGATAATTTGGTCACATTGTTTGACAAGTTTGGGAGTTATCCGAAGAAAACTAAAAATTGACCTACTAGGATTTTTAGGCCCAATTTTAGGAAATTGGTCCTTTAGGGGTGTTAGAACCCTAAAAGTGTATGAATATTAGTGGTATAAGCCTAATTATGTAGATCCTAGCCTAATTTTGGAGTTGTGAACCCTAGTTGCATACTTTTCCTTATTTGGCCTAGTTGAGGGCTAGTGTCCCTAAAGTCTAGATTTGACCCAAGTTTACTAAGAACCCTGGAGAGGGAGAAAGACCTTGGAAAATTGGAGTCCACTTGGAGAGATAAAGGTCAGCATTGGGTAAAGGCTAGTAAGCCTGATTGGCATCTTGCATTGGGTTGGGTGATACTAGGTACTTAGGAAGCTTTTGGTGAAAGAAGGTTGTAAGCTCTACATCATTCCTCACTTAGGGTAATCCATTAGGTACATTATCTAATACAATATCAAAAAACTCTCCCAACAAATCTGCAACTTCTGCATGTGCCTCCTCTACGTCTTCTTTACCATCTTTTGGGATTACAAAAAAACACATATGATCATGCTTCATATCTTGGAGAAACTCCTTTCCATCAACAAAACATATTTTGGCAGCACTACATACTATTTCAGCTTCTTTATCCTTCAATGGCTTCAACATATGTTTCACTCCATCCTTTGTCAGAGTGTAGGTATTTTCTCGTGCATCATGTGCAACACGTGTATCAAATTTCCATGGCCTTCTTAGAAACATATGACATATGTCCATAGGTATAATATCAAAGAGCAGCTGATCCTAGTAACTTCCAATCTTGAACTTCACTAGGCACTAGTCATTGACCATGACCTTGTGGTCATCCTTCTCCTAGGTAATACAATATGGACATGGGTGTTTCTACCTCTTGAGATTTAACTTTGTGACCATCGTTTCTAACTGTATCATCTTAAGATGGAAGCATTTATGTGTTAATAGTGTTTAGCCCTCTGAGTATGTGGTCTGGGGTTATGTCAAGCACTTTGAAGGTGTCTTTGCATATATCTAGCTATTTTCCCCTTATTCTGCTTCTCTCTCTCTCTCTCTCTATTTCCATCTTATTTTTAACAGCCTACTTTATGAAACTGAGTACTTTGACTTCTGGGTCAAGGATGACCTAGTGGGTCAAAGTCAACCTCGAACTTGACCTCGATCAAGTATGACCTCAACCTTGACCTAGGGTAAGATCAATCTCATCCTTGATCCCAGGTTCATTTTTCAATTTATGGGAGTTTTGGGCTTTTGGGCTTTAGAAAGTTTCTTTTCCCACTTCCAGGTTGACTATTTTGGGTTTTGGAATGGTAGACTTTTAAATTACATTTAATCTAGGACTATTCCTAGTGGTTAAAGTTAAATGGAATTTAATACTCCTATGTCGGCCTTCTCTAAGAGTTAGTGCCCTAGATCTCTATATAAGGAAGCCTTCTTCCCTTATTTTGACATCTACTTTCCATCTAATTTTATATAAGTGAATTTATCATCTACAACCTATCAAGCTTTCAAGTATTCAAGTGTTCAAGCATCCAATTCATCAAGGAGATCCATTGTTAGCCATGGAGCCCTCTTGCTAACGATTTCTCCATGCATATTCATTCAAGCCTTTTTCTATGCAAAGATATATTCAAGATTGGTGCTGAAGATCTAATGCCATTGATTTGAGACATCCTATATACATTTCTACATACATTTGGAGCATTTGTACTTGTGAATTCAAGGATTCAAATCCTTCACAAGGATTTCAATATAAGCAAGGTGAGTTATTTCATTTACTTTGTTTACATATGTTGTAATTTCAATTCAATTTTAAGATTGATTCCAAACTAGGGTTTGACCAAGGAAAACCCCCCATCCAAACAAAGGAAAAAACCCCCATCCAAAAAAAGAAACTATTTTTCTTGCAAATATAGGTGTGGAACAATGAATTGAAGAGCAGATTCAAATACCCTTTTCGTCGAACTTGTGAGATCCATGAACAAAAATTTTGTCAGAGCAATGCAGGTCAAGGTCAACTTTTTGGGGTACAATTGTGTCTAAGGGTAAGATTGTGCCCTACTATCAGGGTTAAGGTCAACCTCCCTTCAAAAAGACAAAACATTTCTGGGTTTTCTCTGTCTTAACATTTCCAACCCAAATTAGATTGTAGAGATCCCAAAAATTGTACATAGACATCAAAAAACAACACTTTTGGGATTCAAGGTTAGTATTTATCTTTTATATATTTCAGGATTGAAGCACATACTCCTCATTATATAAAGTGTTGAAGATCTAATTGAAAAGATCATTATTGAAGAAGGGAGATTGTTTGCAAAGAAGGGAGACTATTGATAAAGAATGTTTTCAATCATTGTTTTGTCACTCATGTCAAACCTGCTATTTGCTAGAATGACAATTGCTTATAAGATCCAAGTACTATCACTTAGTTGATTGATGAAGAGGATTTAATCAATAAGATGTAACAAAAGCACCTAAGGGTAAGGTTGAGTTATGGTTTTGTAATGAATTACAAGGATCAGTTAAGGCAATGGTAAAATGATGTATTGATAATACACTTGAAGATATAGAGGTTGGCTACACTTAGAAACTCTAGAAGAATAAGTTGTAAACAAGCTATCTACAAAGCTTGACTAAATTCATCAGTGGGTGTCGAGCAAGTTAGTTCATGCTGAGCAAATTATTAGTAAGTGCCAAGAAAATGCAAAATCTAGTGTGTGCCGAGTGAAATAGAAGGTGCTGAGCAAGTTCAAGTGCCAAGCTAGATAGAAAAGCAATAGGTGTCGAGCATCAATAAAATTTAGTTGATACCAAGTGAATCCACATTAGGTGCCCTGCATAAAAAAAACTTAGTTGATGTCGAGTAACACAAAATGTGCTGAGCATCAAAAATTCAATAGTGCCAAGCTGCTGCATTATTTGAAAAGTTAAAGATTCACCAGATCTGAGCTAACAAGTTTGTTACCTTGAATTTTGTGAACTAGATGGAAGATAGGGATGATGAGTTGGTGGTATACAATTCTAGGTAAACCATTTTTGGGTGAATACAAGTGGATTCTACTTGATGTTTCTAGAAAAAACAAGATAAGGGGTAGATTCATTGAATCTTACCTAATCCATTTGAACCCAGAATAAGAGCAAGAAGATTAGAGAGGGAAAAACATTCCAGACTTCTATTTAAGGAGTTACAAGTCAAGAAGCAAGAGGGGTTGAAGAGAGTGCATGGTGTCAAGGAGAAGACATCAAGAGAGAGGAACAGAGTACAAAGACTCTGCTTTGGTAGGTGACCACAGAAGTGATTACATTGGCACAATGAGCATATAGACTGAAGAAGATAAAGCTTGAAAGGAAGACAAGATGTCAAAGCTATAGAAACTGAAAGCTAGGCAAATTCATGAGCTAAATTAAGATCTGAAATCTATAAGTTATGTTGTGAGTTGTATTAGATCAAAAGCCCTTATTGTTACTCTCTAGCAATTGTATTAGTTAGGGAAAATCCTATGGACTTAGGTTGGTTTAACAACCATTTGTAAATAATTTAACAAGGTGACATTCCAAGTAAATGTTCTAAAGTCCTTTAACCAAGCCCACTTCTAACAGGGTGGTTGAAATCTTTTAATCAGGTCACATTTAATAGTGTGTTTTGTAGCCTTTAATAGGGCAATCCTTTCATAGGGCATCACTTCAGAAGAGTGAGAAAGGAGTAGCATGCTATTGGTGGTTTTTCCCAAATTGGGTTTCCACATAAATCACTGTGTTATGTGTTGATCTTTCATGTCTTATTCCTGCATGTTGATTTTTTAGTACCTTGCTAAAATAAATAAGTAGCTTGGATGCATGGTTAGTTTAGATGGGCTCACTATTCTTAGTGAAAAAGCTTTATCAGGACATTTGGACCTTGAATAACTGATTCACCCTCCCTAGTTATTCTAAAGCATTTCTAACAATTGGTTTCAGAGCAATCTACTAATTTGGTTTAAAGGTACTAGAAGCAAAAAGATCAAGATGTCCAAGAGAGAAGTTCCCAAGCTTAATATAGATAACTTCACTACATGGAAAAGTCTAATGAAGCTACACCTTGGATCAATAGGTGATAATGCACAAACCTCAATTGAAGTGGAACATGTTGAGCCAGCTGGTGTCCCTACTATAGAAGATTTGAATAAAAAGAAGGAGCATAATTAGGCAATGCTAGAGATTGCCTCTGACCTCAACTATGTTGAATTTGATGACATCAAGGGATGTAACACTATATTCAAGATGTGGAAAGCCTTGAAAAATATTTTTGGAGGAGATTAGAATGTCCAAAGAGAAAAAAGAGAAAGCCTTAGTGGAAAGTTTGATGACATGAGAATGGAGGAAGGTGAGAACATTGCTCAATATGCCTCTAGAATAAAGGAAGTAGTAAGTGTAATAAGAAGTTTAGATGGCCATTTAGATGATGATACTATCAAAAACAAATTCTTAAGAACCTTGCTCCCTATCTATGCTATTAGACTATCAACCATCCAAGAGTTAAGATGCATACCAGGAAACAAACTAACTCTTGAAGGTATAGTGGGAAGACTTATTGCATTTGAGTTATCCAACTTTTATAACTATAGACTCGAGAATGTTGAATCTACTTTCAAGGACAAGCTGTTGTTGAAAGATACTAAAGAAGTGAAAGCAAAGAAGAAGGGAAGAAAGATAACATATGTATCCAGTGAAAAAAACAAAGATGAATAAGATGTGGAACAATTGGAAGCATTGTTGGCTAGAAGATTTCACAGAGGCAAAGGTAAATTCAAAGGTAAGCTACCTATCATTTGTTTTAATTGCAATGAAGTAGGACATATTGTTGCAAGGTGCACATAGAAAAAGAACTATAGAGAAGGAAACAAGCACAAGAATAGAAGAGAAGATGATAACATAGATTATAAAGAGAAAGGCAAAAAGTAGCCATGAAGGATGAGTCAGATGAAGATGAGGCAAAAACATTGGTAACCTATGTAAACAAGAATGACATGTGGATCATAGACAGTGGGTGCTCACATCACATGATAGGAGACAAAAGTAAGTTTATTACCTTAACTCAATATGATGGAAATAGTGTTAGATTTGGAAATGATGCTCCATGTCTAATCAAAGGAAAAGGTTTCATTAAGCTCACAGAGAAAATTTTATGCGATAATGCATATTATGTCAAAGGATTAAATTACAATCTACTAAGTGTGTCACAACTAAGCAATGTAGGATGCAAAGTAGAATTTGGAAACAAAACTGCCAAAATCTATGACACGGATGGAAATCTGATAGGAAAAAGAGACCAAACTAGGAGTAATCTATTTTACCTAGATATGGAGGATGCAACTTGTCTTATTGTAAGATTTGATGATGTGTGGCTATGGCATAAAAGGCTCTATCATGTCAACTTTGACATTTTGATTAACATCAGCAAAATAAAGAAAGTCGGAGGTTTGTCTAAATTGAACAAGCTTGACAATACAATGTGCAAATAGTGTTAGCTAGGAAAGATGACCAAGTGAAGTTTCAAAAGAAAAATCTACACTTCCAAAGAAGTACTAGAGTTAGTCCATACTGATTTATGTGGCCCAATAGGATTGCAAAGTTACAAAGAAGATAGATATATAATGTTGTTTGTTGATGACTACTCTGGGTTGATGATCGTCATGTTCTTAAAGAAAAAATATGATGCATTACAAATGTTTAAGTGGTACTTGGATAGGGTTGAGAAAGAAATAGGGAAGAGTCTGAAGTGCCTAAGATCAGATAGAGGAGAGTTCACATAATTTTTTTTTGAGAAATTTTGCAATGATAAAGGAATTAAGAGACAAACATTAAAACCAAGAACTCCCCCCACAAAATGGAATTGCAAAGAGGAGGAATATATCAGTGATGGAATGTGCCAGAATGTTAATGATGGAGAAGAATGTTGCTCTAAAGTATTGGAGAGAAGCTGTAAGTACAACTATCTACACCCTGAATTGAGTACAAATTAAGAAAGGTATAATGCAACATCTTTTGAATTATGGTATGGTAACTCACCCAATGTAAAACATTTCAAAGTGTTTGGTTGTAAGTGCAATATTCTTAAAGACTCTAGAAATGGAAAGTTTGATGCAAAGAGTGATGAAGGTATAGTCCTTGGATACTCCACTAGAAGTAAAGCATATAAGTGTTTAAATACTAACACTAACAAAATTGTGGAGAGTGCAAATATAAACTTTGATGAGCATATAGAAGTTCAAGATGATAAATCCATCAAGAAACCAGAAGAGTACAAATATTTTGTATACTTCTATGAAGGAATGCTTGCTGAAGAAGGAGCTGCTAATCAAGTTAGGAATCAACAACAAGTTTTGGTATCAGTTGAGTCACAACTAGTGAATGCTGAGTTGCATTCAGAAGCTAAGTTGTAGAATGAAGATAATGCACATTTTGATTTGGAAATTAGTACATATGAAAGAGAAGTGCATAGTGAATTTGAAGTTGAAAGACCAAACATGGAAACAAGGACAGAACCAAGGTTATCCAAGTATGTGAGAAGACATCACCTTTTTGAAAAAAATATTGTTGACAAGGAAGCTAGACCAATGAAAAGGAACAGACTAATAAATGAATCATGTCTACTAAGCAAGATTGAACCCAAAATAGTGAAAGATGCACTACAAGATGATGAATGGTGTAAAGCTATGGAAGAAGAAATTGAGTAGATAGAGCAGAACAAAATCTGGACTTTAGTTCCAAGACCTACTAACAAGAATGTGATTGGTACCAAGTGGGTGTTTAGGAACAAGCTAGATGAGAATGGTGAGATCACAAGAAATAAGGAAAGACTAGTCTGCAAAGGTTATGCACAAGAAGAATGACTAGACTATGGGGAAACATTTTCCCTTGTCGCAAGGATGGAAGGAGTAAGAACTCTACTTGCATATGCTGCTTACAAAAGTTTTAAGGTCTATCAAATGGATGTAAAATCTTCTTTTTTGAATGGTATATTGGAAGAGGAAGTCTACATAGAACAACTAGAGGGATTTTTTGATGACAACAACAAGGATATGGTTTGCAAACTGCATAACACACTTTATGGTTTGAAACAAGTGCCTAGAGCATGGTATGAGAGACTACACGAGTATCTAGTGAAGATATGATTTGAGAAATCAAATGACAACAAAAACTTATATATCAAGGCAGAAAAAGGTAAAGACATTTTGATATCTAAAATCTTTGTTGATGACATAATATTTGGAGGAAAAGATGCACTATGCAAAGATTTTGCTAACTAGATGAAACATGAGTTTGAGATGTCAATGTTTGGGGAAATTAAATTCTTTGTTGGATTGCAAGTACATCAACTAAAACATAGCACATTTGTGACTCAATCAAAATATATCAAGGAGATACTCAAAACATTTGGCTTAGAGGATTCAAAACCAGTCAGTACACTAATGGTAACAAGACATAAGTTGTCCAAGAATGATGAGTCAGTTGAAGTGAATCAGACAATGTATAGATCAATGATTGGAAAGCTATAGTATGTTGTACATAGTAGACCAGACATTGCATTATCTATTGGAATAGTGGAAAGATTTTTTGCAAACCAAGAGAAAATCATCTTATGGGAGTAAAAAGAATAATGAGGTACCTAAAAGGAACATATGACTTTGGCTCATACTATAAGAGGAATGAAAAGTTCGAGTTAAATGCCTACACTAATGCAGATTGGGAGGTAATATTGATGATAGAAAAAGTACTAGTGGAGGATCATTCTTCTTAGGTAGAAGATTAGTCACTTGGACTGTTAAAAAGCAAAGTTGTACCTCACTATTGCTATCAATTGCACCAATATTGTATGGATCAACCATCTATTGAAAGGTGTGAAGGAAGAAATAAATGAGCCTATGATACTCTATTGTGATAACAAAAGTTCCATCAACATATCAAAGAATCTTGTGATGCATGCCAAAACAAAGCACATTGCAGTTAAGTATCACTATGTAAGAGAATTGGTGGACAAGTGAAGATGGAATATGTTAACTCAAAGAAAAAAATTGCTGACATCTTCACAAAACCATTACCTAAAGATGCATTTGAGTATCTTAGAGGTAAGTTAGGGGTGATACCCATATCCAAGGCTGTTTAAGTAACAATAAGATTGCCCTGCATCAAATGAGTTGATTTTTGAAATATTATAAATTGATGTAGAGGATACTTACTTTAGGTTTTTCCTAAAGTAATTAAAGTACTAAAATTCCAAATAAGTCATAGACAAGGTGATAGAGGGAGAAATTGAAGTTCTTGCAAATGCTACACTTGCATAACAAGATGCTAAAGTAATATGTCCTTGGCATTGTTGTCAAAGAGGGAGAAATATAAAATCTATAGGATCAAATGTGTAGAGGGAGAAATAAAAAAAAAATATAGCAGAAAGGAAGGAGAAATGAAATAGAAGTTAAGAGGGAGAAGCAGAAGTAAAGGAATCAATTAGGATAACATATCAGAGAGGGAGCAAAAAAAAGAAGAAGGAGAATATAGTGTATCAACAAAGGAGTTATCCCTAATACTTTGAAAGAAGGGAGTTACAAAATTCAGAAGGAGTCATATGAATAACGAGTTTTCTTTTTGGCACTTGACTTATTGTTTTAACCCAGTTAGTATTTTGATAACTTGGTTGATCAATTTGGTTTGTCATCAATGTCAAAGAGGGAGATTATTGAAGATTTGATTGAAAAGATCATTATTGAAGAAAGAAGATTATTTGCAAAGAAGGGAGATTGTTGATAAAGAATGTTTTCAATCATTGTTTTGTCACTGATGTCAAACCTACTATTTTTTATAAGATCCAAGTACTATCACTTAGTTGATTGATGAGGAAGATTTAATCAATAAAATGTAACAAAAGAACCTAAGGGAAAGTTTGAGTTATGGTTTTGTAATAAAGTACAAGGATTAGTTAAGACAATGGTAAAATGATGTATTAATAATACACTTGAAGATACAGAGGTTGGCTACACTTAGAAACTCTAGAAGAATAAGTTGTAACAAAGTTGTCTGCAAAGCTTGACTAAATTCATCAATGGGTGTTGAGCAAGTTAGTTCATGCCGAGTAGATTATTAGTAAGTGTTGAGAAAATGCAAAATCTAGTGTATTCTGAATGAAATAGGTGCTGAGCAAGTTCAGGTGTCGAGCTAGATAGAAAAGTAATAGGTGTCAAGCATCAATAAAATTTAGTTGATGCCAAGTCAATCCATAGTAGGTGCCGAGCATTAGAAAAACTTAGTCGATGTCGAGTAACATAGTATGTGCCTGTAGACACCTAAAAACCTTTAGAAAATAAAGTATTTTTATTTTCTTAAAAAGTCCTGATGACATCATCATTTATTAATTAATTAATTTATTTTTATGCCATTAAATCCCTTTATCTTAATTAAAAATATTTAATTAAGGAATCCCTCCCAAAAATGTTTAAATCTTATTTAAACATTATTTCCTTATTTATTAATTATTTAATTAATAAATTGACCAAAAAACCCAAAATAAATAAAAAATTTATTTTTTGCCCAAAACTTGGCCAATTTCCTTAAGACCACTAACCTCTTCCAAAATCTTCTAATCCTTCTTTAATTTTAATTAAAGGCTAATCCCATCATTTCCTACCCCTAATCCCAACTCAAAATATTTAATTAAGATTAAATATTAATCCTCATGTTTATTAAAAAAGTTTTAATAAATATCTCCTCAACCCAAACCCTTGAAATAAATAAAACTTTATTTATTTCCTAAAAATCTAATTTATCCTCATCCTAAGAAGTTCTAGACTCTTCTAGAAAGTCTTCATCCTCATCCTAGGAAATTCTAGACTATTCTAGAAAGTCTTTATCCTCATCCAAAGTCTAGACTCTTCTAGAAGATGTCTTTAAACCTAATCCTAATCCCCTCCTAACCTTGTCACATTCCCTAAACATGGGTTAAGAATTACTAACCCAAGCCAAAGTTAACAAATATCTCCTCCTTCACCCACCCTCATTAAATGCCATCCACTTGCCTATCCCTAAGCTAATCCTAAACCATCCTCTAATCATTTGCACAATTCTAAGAAAGCTTAAAACCCTCCTAATCAAGCCCAAGTCGAAATTGCTCTCATCTCCCTCAAAATATCTCAACCATAAAACTTTATGAAGCCCACTAGGCCATAAATGACTCTTCCAAGCCCTTTTATTGCTCTTACAAGCCATTAGGAGGGTCTTTATGAAGATTTTATCCCTTGAGCCTCTTTTGTTGACTCATCCTTCCCCTTTCCTCCATCCTCTCACCATGTGACATGTGTCACTCCTTGATTGGCTGTAAGGAAGCACAATCCATGTGCTCTCCTCTCATGCAATCTGAGCCCTCCATGAGCTTTTTCCCATCCTTGCATCTTAGCCCTCAATCCCTCAAGCCTCTTGCCTATAAATTGGATCCTTCCCCTTTGCAAAATAACACAATCCATGAAGTAAAGTCATAATGCCATTTTGAGAAGCCATTTTACATCAAAACCATACACTCACACCCAAATCCACAATCATCCATTGAAGCCTTTGGAAGCATATTGAGAATACATCCTATCTATTTAGATAAAGCCACTCAACAAGAGAGCTTCTTATTGAGAGAGTCCATTAATGGCTCATATTCTCAATTGAGAGCTCATCTTAGTCTATCTTGAAGTTTATGAATTTTGTTTAGTTTGTAGAAGCTTTATTTAAATTTGGTTTCTATTAGCATACTAACATTGCTCATATACAGTGTCGAGCATCATAAATTCAATAGTGTTGAGCTACTACATTATTTAAAAAGTCAAAGATTTTCCAGATTTGAGCTGACAAGTTTGTTACCTTGAATTTTGTGAACCAGATGGAAGATAAGGATGATGAGCTAGTGGTACAAAATTCTAGGTAAACCATTTTTGAGAAAATACATGTGGATTCTACATGATGTTTCTAGAAGAAACAAGATAAGGGGTAAATTCATTAATTATTACCTAATCCATTTGAACCTAGAATAAGAGTGAGAAGATTAGAGCGGGAAAAATATTCTAGACTTCTATTTAAGGAGTTACAGGTCAAGAAGCAAGAGGGGTTGGAGAGCGTGTGTGATGTCAACGAGAAGACATCGATAGGGAGGAATAGAGTAAAAAGAATTTTCTTCAATAGGTGACCACATAAGTGATTGCATTGGCACAATGAGCATGGAGACTCAAGAAGAAAAAATCATGAAAGGAGGATAAGCTGTCAGAGCTACAGAGACTGAAAGCCAAGCAAATTTGTGAGCTAAATTAAGATCTAAAATTTGCAAGTTATGTTGTGAGTTGTATCAGATCAAAAGCCCTTATTGTTACTCTCTAGAAATTGTATTAGTTATGGAAAATCCTATGACTTAGGTTGGTTTAACAACCATTTGTAAATCTATTAACAGGGTGACATTCCAAGTGAATGTTCTAAAGTCCTTTAACTAGACCCACTTCTAACAGGGTGGTTGAAATCCTTTAACCAGGTCACATTTAATAGTGTGTTTTGTAGCCTTTAATAGGGCAAGCCTTTCATAGAGCATCACTTCAGAAGAGTGAGAAAGGAGTAGCATGTTACTGGTGGTTTTTCCCAAATTGGATTTCCATGTAAATCACTGTGTTATGTGTTGATCTTTCATGTCTTATTCTTGCATGTTGATTTTTTAGTAACTTGCTAAAATAAATAAGTATCTTGGATGCATGGTTAGTTGAGATGGGCTCACTATTCTTAGTGAAAAAGTTTTATCAGGACATTTGGACCTTGAATACCTGATTCACCCCCCCTTAGTTATTCTAAAACATTTCTAACATAAAGATCATTGAAATTCCTTTCTCCCTATTCTCCATCACATGATCCATTTATGCATTGATCACTTTCTTGTGCTTAATCAATTTGGATCATTCCTTTTAGAAAATAAGGTTAATAGGGGAAACCTTTACTGTACAATCTTATTTTCTTTCTATTCATTTTGGTGAACTTGACATGCTTATGCTCTTTTCTTTTGTGGAATTAGATACTCTATTGTATATTGTGGTGTTATATTTCATTTCTTATGTGTTAGGTCTTTTCTTTCATTATGATTAGATTTGGTTTATGCTCTTGCATTTTAAAAATTCCAAACTACAAAAAAAATCCAAAATTTCTTTCAAAATACAAAACTATTTATGCTTTATGTTTTCTTAGTTTAGTTCATTTACATTGCATTGGTTTATGAGCTTTATTACTTCTATTCCTACTTCTAATCTTAGGTTTCGACACATTCATAGACTTATGGGTATCTTTGAGTCTGAGTTTTCTTCTCCATTCCTTAGGATCCCAGATGACACTTTGATTCTTCTTGATTCTAATCCTCTTATGGAGAAAAAAATCTTCTCACTCATCTCAT
Source organism: Cupressus sempervirens (assembly GCA_028749045.1). Lineage (NCBI taxonomy): Eukaryota > Viridiplantae > Streptophyta > Pinopsida > Cupressales > Cupressaceae > Cupressus > Cupressus sempervirens. The sequence continues at coordinate 594,732,270 of CM053793.1, forward strand.
GATTAGGATGATGCTTTAAGAGCTCCTCCTAAACAAGTCCAAAAAAATTCAAATGAACCTGATAAAATGGGTAATTGGCTTCTTCAAGAAAACCATAATCAAGATATTGAGACTCTTATGAAAATTCTTCATGATAGTGGCCTAGGTGTTAATCTCTTGCGTGGTATTACTCACCTTGTGAATTCCAATGTTAAACCTTAAGCTCAAGAAGCTCAAGATTTAGGGTTGTTTCTTCTTGTCACTAGTGTTGAACCTTCTTTTGTTCCTCTTTGTAGTGTTCCTACTTATACTCCTTCCTTGGTGACTATGATGGTTCATTCTATTCCTATGAGTGTTCCTTTTGTGTTTCTTTCTATATCAAAACCTTCTTATCATACTGTTTCTTTTACTTAGTCTACTCCTATGTCAATTGTAGTTCCTAGTGTTCCTCCTATTGTGTCTTCTATTCCCGCAACTTCTTACACTTTACCTAGTGTATCTATTGTTGATATTCCTCCTATTTCTTCTCATGATTCTACAATTATCAGTTTGGCTCAAACTATATCATCTTTACAAGAATAACTTGCATTCTTGACTCAAAACAAGTTTATTATCCTTACTCGTGACATGGGAAGTCCTTTTTCTTAGGATATTATTCGTACTTCCATTCCTTAGCAAGCCAATATGCCTCATCTTGAGAATTATAATGGTAAGGGAGACCTTGTTCATCATGTTAAAACATTTCAAATCCTTTGTAGTGATTATGCTCATGATCATAGGATTTTAGGTAAGTTATTTGCTCAAAATTTTTGTGACAAGGCCTTACAATGGTTTTTTTCCTCAAATCCTTATTCTAAATAATTTCAACAATTTCAAAACAACATTGGCCCACAAGCATCTTTGACTGATTTGATGCATCGTAAACAAAATTCTAAGGAAACTTTGACTGAATTTATTGGTAGATTTAAGCATTTGCATGCTTAGATTTCCTATCCTATTCCTAATATTGATATTCAACATATGTTTATTTCAAATTTGCAATATTAAAGATAAGATTTTTCTTACTGAATTTACTTCTTTTCAATAACTTTGTGCAATGCTTCATCATTATCAATTACAAGTGAGTCAATTTGAGAGCACCAATTTAATGACTCCCATTCCTATTGATAAAAGTGATGCTTCTTCTACTCCAAATAAATTTCAAAAATTAAAAAACAATGTCAAGATAAATAAATAAGCAAATGCAGTTGCTAATCAAAGTTGCTACTGCATCTCACAATGTTACTTCTACATCCACTACTTTTTGATTGAATCATACGTTTACTCCTCTCTCTAAATATTTACATTCTATTATGAAGAGGTTGTTAACTGATAATATGATTATTTTACCTCCTATTTGACATCTTCTACCTTCTACAGTGATGGCTAAATATTTTTATCCAAAAGCTTTTTGTCAATATCATCACTAGAATGGTCATGGTATTGAGAAATATTATTCTTTAAAATATAAAGTTCAGGACTTAATTGATTCTAATGCTTTATTTTTAAAAATTTTTTATGGTAGTGAGAATATATTTATTTCTCCTCCTAATCAAAATTTACAAATCTCTATGAATCCTTTACCTACACATGACACTAATACTATTTCTTAGCCATCTTCTATGGATATTGTGTATGATTCAAAGATGAATGATCTTAATCACGTGGTTAATCAAGTGGAGCATGTGGTTCAATCTATATCTCCACCTTAGTCTCAACCTCCACTTCAATTTCAAGTTTCAACTCCATCTCAATTGAAACCTATTGGGACTCAAAATTGAAGCCCCGATTTTGAGTACCATTGCAAAAATTGTCTTATAAGCACTTTTTGATGCATATGTACCCGACTGTACTTGTGAGGCCTAAGAGGTGTTAAATTCTTCTAACACCTTGCATTTAGTGCGTCTATGTGTTCCATGAAGATAAATTGTCATTTTGAGCTATTTCGTGAAGTCTCGTTTTGAGTAATATCCAATTTTGCATTTTCACCTAAGTGTCAAACATTGACAGGAGGTTGTGTTTGCAATTGAATATCTCACACCTAGTAATATGTCATGACTCACCACTTTGGGAGTGTTTAGTGTCCATACTAGAGAACCTATGTTTCAGATTTTGAGTCATTTCAAATCTGTTTGACAAGGTTTTGAATCCCTCAAAGTTGATTATTTATTATTGTCATGCTGATGTAAATTGTTTAGAATTATGGCTTGTTTGACTTGTTATAATTTTGACCCAGTTGATCAAAATGATGAAATTCCTTTTGCGTTGCATTGTGGAGGTCAAAGACTTGCTATGTTTCAAGTTTTAGGTTATGAGGAATCTGTTTGCTCAATTTTTTAATGTGATTCCAAATGCAACTTGTAACTTATTACTAGTGTCAAAAGGTGCAGGTTTGTTGGTACCCCTGTTGGTGATGTCATATCTCTAATTCTGTGATAGGTGAAATCAAATGGATTGTACCACTCTATTCTCATCTAAAAATACTTCAAGTATGCTAATTTTCAAGTCTTGAAGAATCCGTTTGCACACTTTCCAGGTCCATTCCATTTACAAAAAATGCTTTTCTGTCAGTGTTTCCAATCTGCAAATTCTATGTAGCTCACTTTGACTACTCGCCAAATGCGTCCTATTATTTTTCATGAGCCCAAATCCCATATTTATACTCTCCTCGTGACAGTGAACCAATGCCCCAGTTTTCATTCTCCCAAGTGTTAGTTTGCATTATTTTTAGAGCTGAATCCGAATGTAATTTATTATTTTTTGACATGTTTTCTTCCAGGCAGTTTTAAAAGGGCAACTTCAATAGTCAATATCTGTTGACTGAGAATTTTTCATGAGATGAGATTCGACATGGTAGGAGTATGCAGAATACAGAGTCAATATATTTGATTCCAGAGCCTAGTTAAGTGTTTTGGTCAGTTTTTAAAGCCAGTCAAAGGACCTCTTGGCACAAACTCGACAATCTATAGATTAATGATAAAATGAGTTTTAATTGATTGTTCAGTGATGGATTTTGATTTGGATCTGTATTAGATGTTCATCAGATCAATTTTGAATATTAGCTGTCCAAAAATGATTTTTTTTAGCCAGACCCACTTTGAGGCTTGACTAATTGCATCAGGCTGATAGATATATTGGTTGTACATGTAATAAGAAGGAGAAAATGGGTGTACCAGATATTCAAACACCTATTGAGTTTCATTGGTAAGCTCTATGCTAGTGTTGAAATAACACCCCAATGAAGAAAGGATGAATCTATTTGGTGTATGAGGACATGATCATAACAAATCAAATTGACATGGATATTGTATGCAAAGAAATAATAAAGGTGACAGTCGACTAATAATGAGCATCCTAGGGGCCATTTATCGAAATTCACATTGGAAACAACCCTTGAGAAAATGTTGCCTAAAAATTACTCATGTGTTTGTGTCATGAAATAATTACAAAGAGCCTTTTATGCTAAAGTAAGGGGAATTAACTAATTTGTGCTTACAATCAGAAGAAGCTGTGTGGCAGAAGGACTAAGAAGCCCCATGTCAAAAGAAGAAGTGAAGGAACTTCAAGATATTGTTTCAAAATTGAGACCAGTACAAGATTTCCCCGCAATAGATGGAAATGAAGATGCTCTTAACACAAAGTTTGAAGGGGTGCTTATAAACAAATTCATTGGAGTTTGTTGAGCAGATTTCATAAACACATTAATTGCCAAATTCCCATTGTTTGCAAGAAGCATGATTGCTTGCACTTGAAATTGAAACATGAATCACCTTTTAAGTACCATCAATATCAAATGAGAAAAATAGGGCTAAATCAATGTTAGAAATGCCTACCTTGTCAATGAGTACATCGTCAAAAATGTTATACATTCTAGCATAAAAAATAGTTAACTGTGCAGTGGGATGCTTAGTTTTTTGGGATAGTACAGAAAGAGAATTTACTAAAGTGGATGGGAGATTTGTTTTCCTAAAGCATTCTAAACTTGTAGTTGACATGTCCATAGTGATCCTTGCCCTATCAGATAGTAGGGAAGTTTGAGGAAGCCATAGGTTAGAGCTTGGAGATTTCAGGGGGAATGGGCGAGGAAGCCCACAAGAGGTAGTTTATTGTTGTTTCAAGCCATTTAGAGGCCTCTTTGTTGCTCACTTGTCATCAAGTCATAGATAGATCTATGTAATTTCCTTCTGTTTGATATTTAAAATGGTTCATCCTGATACCAATCGCTCTCATAGTAATACAAGTTGATGCTTTTATTAATTCAATGATTGTTTAGCCATGGAAATTGAAAACATTACCATCGAATATGTTGATTTTGTGTGTATGAGTCCAATTCTAGGTTGGCAGAGTCCTAAAATTTCTTTCTGTCTAGATATTACAGGTGAAAAATTCTCACTAGAGAAGAGAAAAAGGCTAGAAGAGATGAAGGTAAGTCCTTGGTCTCTACTTCTTTTCCTGGTAGTTCTGGTGCAATTCTTTCGGGCAACAAATGGATGTTGAATCTTGAGCAATCAATCACCACTGAAACAAGCCAAAATGAGATGGATCGCAAAGAAGGAGACATCATTTTGAGAAAGCTGCGCCATGGAAGAAAAGTAAGAAAGAGAGGAAAAACCATGTCATGTGATGGGATATAGGGCAAAGCAATTAGTCCCATATTGCTCATGTTGGGGACTTTGCAAACATTTAAATACTACTCTAGTTAGAAGGTAAGTGTCTTTAAGACAAGAATCTTTTGAAGGCAAGGCTTGTGCACATGGGTCCTAGTTGGCTAGAGGAAAGAGGTAATAAATTTTGACCAAGTCACCGAGAAATTTGAAATTTGCTAGAAAAGTTGACAATCTAGGAAGGCGCCATGTCACTACCGAAAAATGGTAAGGTTTTTCGGTAGTGACATAGCGACCTATCAGAAAATAATGGAGATTCAGTGAGGAAGATGTGAGTCCCTCCTAGATGTAGATGACGAACCAAAATTTCACAAGTGGCAGCTGGGCAATGTGTACAGAATGACTCAGCGATGGTGACACCTGGCACATCTGATGGCTATCGCTATGTTGCCAAGATAAAGATGCATGATGGATAACATGGTGACATGGTGACCTAATAAAAAGTTAACACGTGGCAGTGAGGTGGATGAATGACATGATGACACATGGTACCAGTTGTGTAGGTCAAAGCCAATCAGATTCTGCCATGTGGCACAAAATTCAAAGGAGGTTTGACCCAAATTTGTAGGGTGAGGGTAGAAAATGAAAGATTTTAAAATGTGTTTTTAATTGTTCTTTCCAAAGGGCTCACATTCAAATTTTTTAAAAATCAAATAGGGTTTATTTTCTAAAGTTTACACTTAAGGAAATTTTAAATTTTTGAAAATTACAAGTGTAGACTAGAGCCTTTAGCAGAGGGGCATATTTTTCAAATTGAGATTCTAGGAGTTTCTGAGATGCGAATATAGGTATATTATATATCACCAAAATGGGGAGAAGATGAGCTATTCATTTCTGGAGTTAGTTTTTGTTTAGGTACTCACTGATTTGAGTTATAAGAAAATTTGTGATTTCTAGGGCATTCTTAGTAGAATGAGCAATTTTCATCATGGAGCATCAAAATCAGCTGGGGGGAAAACATTGAGGTTTGTTGAAGCCTAAAAAAATTCTGATTTTTTTTTTATGCTTCTAGAGTTCATTTTAAACTAATTTTCACTTTTGCGTTGAGTTCAAATTTGGCATCAAAACCAGTTATGATTTTCAATCAAATATCTCATATATTTCTTTCTTTTAGAGGCCAAAATGATTGAAGATTTGATATGTAGTTGTAGAGAGAGATTAGAGAGATTCTTTTCACTGCTAGGAGATGGAATTTCAAGTGGATAGATGTCATCTTCAGATTAGATCCAAGAATTCACTCTCCTCTATATAATTTTCTTTCTCATTCATTGTAAGGGTTATAGTTTTTGAGAAAAAATGACTCATTACTGTGATAGCATGTGTGTTTCAATCTAGAGTTCTCTCAGATTTGTGAGACCAATGGTTCTAGTTTTGATGTGTTTTCATTACTATGACACCACATTTTCTTCAGCAGTTTCTCTTATATGAACAATAGTAGTGAAGATAATACAACAAGTTCAAATCTATTAGGTTTTTCTATGTTTTGATTTCATGCATATGAATGTATAATTTCAAGGAAATGAATATAGTTGAGCAGAAATCTCTTTAGTTTCATTATGATTCTTGTCTCCTTCCTCTGTTATCTACAATGTTTTTTGTTTAAGAAAAAAGAGCTTAAACTCATTTGCAATCTCTTAAGGTTGTATGTCTAAATAAGTTTTCTATTGGAACAAAGAACCAAATAAATGCTTATTTACCTTAACAGGGTTGTAGGTTTCATGAAGAGTATATTTAGTAAGTAGTGCGATCTTTATGAACATAGATGTCTATTTACAAGGTGAATGGATAGATCAGATATTTGAATATATGAATATGTCTTAGGTATCCATATGTATGTATTTGATTCAAAGAATTATCCAATGGATTAGGCACTGAACAGTTATAGGATCAATTAGTTCTTATTGCTACATATTTGGGGCTTTGTCGAGATCAACATCATTAATCAATTACTTTTCCCTTTCATCTTGAAGAGCTAGAATAGAATGCCCTCACTCAACTTATGAATTTCATTATCTTGCATTTAGCTACTGTAGCTCTATGCCATTGCATGAGTTAATAGGAGAAATAAGGGTTAAATCTACTTATTAGATTTAGGAATATGTTTTGCACTGGTACCATATAATTGAATATGAGGTCCACTCGCATAGGTTTTGCAGAGCGTGAAGTAGAAGAAGGGTCCAACCTTATAGCTAGCTCGATGTCTAAAAGGACATGTTAAGGATGGGAGTTAGCTACCCCTAGATGTGTCTGGTTCTTATCGATGTATTTTGAAACCTATAGCATTTCAAAACACCAATAAAACCTAAGCCTAAATTGAAGCCTCAACCTAAACCTTGACAACAACCTAAGAAAAAATGACCTTAGGAACTTTTGATTACCTTTGATGATTATGATACTATTAAATCTCTTGATGGTCCCCTTTATTATTATGCTAAGATTGCTAAGATACTCACTTGTGGTTGTCTTGTTCATACTACTTCCTTAGTCAATGTTATTATAGAATAAAATATTTTAATGAAAAGTTTGCAACATGATTTTTATGATGAATTGGATGTGTGGATTAAAACTTGTAATGGTTTTCTTTATCCAACACTTAGTTCTATTGATTTACCAGTTCAACTTTGTGGAAAGATTGTGAACACCACCTTTGTTATTGTTCCTCCTTTTGATCAATTTCAAGTTAAGCTTGGTTTACCATGGTTAAATTCCATTCATGATGTTGCTTCACCTATTCATAAATGTCTTAAGTTTGTTTATGATGATGAAGCAAAGACAATTAATCGTAGTTTATATCACACCTAATCTACGCATAGAGATTCTACTAACATTGCCTTCTTTTAGCCTTCATTTCCTAATTCATGTCCTTCTTGACCTAATTATCTTTTCCTTTTATATCAAGTCTATAAGCATCATAAGATTCTCAAGGTAAGTTTACCTCCTATGGATCTTAATTATTGTGTTTTTCCTACACCTTCCATACCTCCTTTATCTATGGATTCTACATCTATTAATCAAGATCCTCTTATTGCTTGTCAGTCTCCTAATAATTCTCTTAATCCTCCTATAGAACCTATGAAGGATCCTGTAATTATTCCTCCTAGTTCTCAACAAATTTCAAGTAAAGGAAAACATGATTGATCTGCTAACAAATGCCATAAAAAGCATCGTGCTCAAGCTAAAGTTCATAAATCTTTACCTTATTTGGATACAACTATGCATGATGTGCTAGAAGAAGTTGTTCCTAATAATGATGTTAAGCTACATGATTCTAATGATTCTATTCGTATCTTAGATCCTGTTTTGATTAATCTAGATGAAGAAGATACTCTTGATAATATTGATGATGAATATGAAACTATTAAAATTGGCATTGATTTACCTAATATAATTTCCTCACAATTGACACTTACACATAGTATTGAACATTGTGATTCTCAACAGGATCCTTGTTTGGAACTGGCTATCATTCTTACTATGTTGGATATAGTCCCTCTTGCGAGTTACCCACCTTCACTAAATAATATATAATGAGATGAGGAGAGTAGGTGGCATGCTTGATTGGCTAGTCCTTTATGGTAGTGTTTGTTGTGTTTTTGTCTATATTGTGCTTCTTCCATTATGTATTTGCTAAATGTTGTTAGATTCTTTTATATGATCTTTGTTGCTTTGTTGGTGAGTGGTAATAAAAGAATCAAATCTGTTATATTTTTCCTCTATATATATCTCTATTCTTCCATATGTTTTTCCATGTTATGTTGTACCTGTGTTATTGTTCATACATGTTTCCTGGTGTAATCTTATTGGAATTGTGACTTGATAGCACTATTTCCTTTTGGTCTCTAGGTCATGGTCCGAAAAGATTCTTCTTTGTATTTCTTATGTGATCTTTCCTCTTTTGTGATTGTAGTTCTACTTTCTTTGGGGAATGATGTATATTCATTTGCAATACTATTATATATATATAAATTTATGATCATACTAACCCCACAGTAGGTAGATCCCTTCTGTGTTCTCTATATGTTTATGTTTGATTTGTCTTTGTTTGGGGGTATCTTTTAGTGGAAACGTAATTAGTGGAGTTTTTTTTATGTTTTTATCAAAGCCATTACTTCTATTAAAGTGTTAGCAATGACTTTAATGTGGGGGCATACACTCTACTCACTTAATGCATACACACACTTTTCAAGACATATATATATATATATATATTTTTTTTTTTTTCAAAATACCTTTTCTCCCTTTTTGGATTAATGACTAATCCTTAAAGCATGGATTTATGTTTTAGGATCTCTTGATCCCTCCAATTTCAAATATATTTTTGATCCCTTAAGGTCAAAGGTGTCCTTAAGATTTGATATCTTTTTACTTTTTGGTTTTACACTTATAGAATATAATATTCTTAAGACTAAATCCTTGATGGGTTGACTAGTGAGTAGCCACATTCACTAGGTGGTTCAATTCCATCTTTCCAGTTGTGTAGTTTTCTTGTGTGGCTCACAATGAGACATAAGTTCTCATTGGGAGAGATAATCACACTCTTTTTTTAATTTTTATTTTTTAGAGATGTCTCTCCTATTGTGATCTTAGAGTTGATGAAGACTTGAGTCTCTAGGGGCTTGATGATCTCTTTGTCCCTTTGATTTTAATAAGATTATCTTTTCACTATGATCTACTTTACCAAGAGTTTGCATTGAGTTTATACTCTTGCTAAAGTGGGGACTAAATGTATCATCTTAAAATGGAAAAACTTTTGTGTTAAGAGTGTTTAGCCCTCTGAGCAGGTGGTTTGGGATCATGTCAAGTCCTTTGAATGGGTCATTGCATATATCTAGTTGTTTTACCCCTATTTTGCTTCTCTCTCTCTCTCTCTCTCAAGCCTATTTTTGACAACTTGCTCTATGAAATTGAGGACTTTGACTTCTAGATCAAGGATGACCTAGTGGGTCAAACTTGACCTCAACCTTGACCTATGTCAAGGATGACCTAGACCCTAACCCCAAGTTCATTTTTCAATTTCTGGGAGTTTTAAGATCTTAGGCTTCAAAACGTTTCTTTTCCCACTTCCGAGTCAACTATTTTGAGGTCTAGAATGGTAGAATTTTAAATTACATTTAATCTAGGTCTATTCCTAGGGGTTAAGGTTAAATGGGATTTAATACTCCTATGTCAGACTTCTCTAGGAGTTAGTGCCCTAGATCTGTATATAAGGAAGCCTTCTTGCCTCCTTTTGACATCTACTTTCCATCTAATTTTATATGAGAGAAGTTATCATCTAAAAACTATCAAGCATTGAAGCATTCAAGTATTCAAGTTTTCAAGCATCCAATTCATCAAGGAGATCCATTGTTAGCCATTAAAGGATTCAATCTCTATGGAGCCCTCTTGTTGAAGATTTCTCCATCTATATTCATTCAAGCCTTTTTCTATGCAAAAATAAATTCAAGATTGGTGTTGAAGATCTAATGCCTTTTATTTGAGACATCCTACATACATTTCTATATACATTTGGAGCATTCATACTTGTGGATTCAATGATTTGAATCCTCCACAAGGATTTCAATATAAGCAAGGTGAATTATTTCATTTACTTTGTTTACATTTATTACAATTTTAATTCAATTTCAAGGTTGATTCCCAACTAGGGTTTGACCAAGAAAAACTCCCCATTCAGATGCCCTTTTTGTCAAACTTGTGAGATCTGTGAACATGAATTTCATTAGAGTAGTGTAGGTCAAGGTTGCCTTTTCGGGGTACAATTGTACACTAGGGTAAGATTATGCCCTACTATTAGGGTCAAGGTTGACTTCCATTCAAAAAGACAAAATATTTTTGGGTTTTCTCCATCTCGACATTTCCAGTCCATTATAGGTTGCAGAGATCCCCAAAATTGTACATAGACATAAAAAAAAACTTTCCAGATTCAATGTTAGTATTTTTCTTTTATCTATTTCAGGATTTAAGTCCATACTCCTCATAATTTAAAGACCATTAAAGTTTCTTTCTCCCTATTCTCCATCACATGATCCATTTATGCATTTATCACTTTCTTGTGCTTAAACAATTTGGATCATTCCTTTTAGAAAATAGGGTTAAGAGAAGAAACCTTTATTATAAAATATTATTTTCTTTCTATTCACTAACACTAGATTGTCAATTCTTCCTCCATCAATGATCACATCACAACACTCATCCTCACATTTTCACCTTGTTCCAAAAAAATTCCTCCTTTGATCAGGTTCATTCTCATCACTTAGCAAGACTCTCCTATTAACTAGGAATTTCTGATCTATCCTTCCTTGGCATTCAGAACATTCAAATGCTCCATGCCCTTCTTCTACATAGTGAAAACATTTTCCACAAAAACCTGCTCTTCTAGCTCATTGCCTTCTTCCTCTTCATATCTAATGTAAGTTTTTCTAATCATGGAAATGATTGGAATTGTTTACCCTCTAGTTCTCATTGCTACTACTTACCTCATCCTTATTCCTTTTATTATTATTTCAGCTTCCATAAGACCGTCCACTAGATTTTCCACACGACATCTTCCACTATTCTTGTTATCAAAATTTTTGTTTAGCTTCTCCTCAACTCTTAGGGAAAACTGGTATGCCTCCTCAATTATGGTTATTCAAACCAAACTCATCTCCGCATGAATTTTCGGCCTTAACCCATTAAGATAATGAGCAATTTTCTCCTTATCAACTTCTACATGTCTGATTCTAATTAGAAATTGGTAGAACTCTTTAGTATACTCTTGAACAAATCTTCCCACTTGATTCAACCCTTTCATTTTCTTTAACACGTCAAGTTCATAATCCATGGGAATGGATTTTCACTTTAATGTAGCTATCATCCAATCCCATCTAGTCATTTTTTCCTTTCCTCTTTTATTTCACTCTAACTGGATATCTTGCCACCAAATCTTCACATGTCCCTTCAATTTTCCCTTTACAAACTTGACCCTATTAGGATCTTCAAGGTCTTCATATACAAATTATTCCTCCAATTCACTAATCCAATTGATCAACTCCTCTGGGTTAATATTTAGCCAAAAATGTGAGAACCTCAAACTTAGGTCTTTTCCAATCTTGGAGATGACCTTAAAAAGTCTTTCTTCTTTAGTGTTTAGAACTGCCTCTACTTCAACATTTTCTTCTTCTTTGCCTTCATCATCACTTTCATCCCTTACAATAAGATTTATTCCTCTATGCATTTTTTATTCCAATTATTGCATCCATCCCTAGAGGGCTCTAAAACCCTTAGGCATAACTTCTATGACTCTTCTACCGTGCTCTCTCTATGGAGGCATTTTCATGCTTTCGCTGAAACCCTAGTGCAATTTGCCTCACAATAGATGATCTCTCTACATGCTCAGTCCAAACCACAATCCTAGTGCAAACTACCTTCTAGTCGACGATATGTTTACACACTCAAGAACTCCTTCTCTAATACCACTTAATGAAGGGTTCTCCCTTGAGTACCAAAAAAAAATAATAGAAAGAAAAAAATAATAGTAATTGCTGAGGACAAAATATGGGCTTCTTATTATCACCACAAATGCAAAATTATAGAATTTTGAAATACAATATGCAAACCCACATGGGTGCCTTCCTTACAAGTATTTGTAACAAAAAGCTACAAACTATCACCCATAGTTATCCTAGATAATGTATGGTCATTCCTTAAATAGGTATTTTTACACCATCTAGGAAGTTTCTAAACATCAAACCCTAACTCTTGAGACTGACTAATTCTAAAATTACATATAGAGTCAGACGGATACATCTTTGACACTTATTTCAAAAATTTTGATTGGCCTAATTTTGAAAGGCCATAAATTTTGAATTGTTTCTCTAACTGGCTATTATAACCACTTTTTAGAATCCCCAGCTTCTGATCTATAGGGCCCAACTAATGCAAGCTCTAGTCAACCCCATTCAGAGCACATCTAGGCATCTAAGGTCTTCAATAGTGATCCTAAATTTTTTATACCAAAATTGTACACCAAAAATCTACAATAAATTGATGAATACTCATGATATGGCACTAAGCCTCAACTAGTAAAATGATATAGCCAAGATGAACACCCACCTATAAAATTGGGATATTTTGAGCTCGTACGACTAACTTACTAAGTAGAAAGCCTCTAGAATCAATAACTTTGCACTAAGAAAACTCTTACTGAAGAAATAAAAAGGAAATATTGTTGGCTGATGTAAGATTTCTCTTACACCCAGGATGCTCCTGCATCAAGATTAAGGAAGGAAGTGGTGAACATAGTGAGTGTAAGACATAGAAAGAAGATAATTGGTGTAAAAAAAGAGAGTCAAAATACATAGAGGTGGATGCACTATAGAAGAAGACATTGAACAAAAGAATTCCATAGGGTGAATATATTAGAAAGGACCTAACAGGTAAAGAGTGCTAAAGACAAGTCAATAAAATTTTTGTTACCCAACAATTTCAATGAAGGTGATCCTTTAGATGGATGGACCTTAACCATTCTCTTTATCATGAAATTCTTTAATAGCATAGAATATTATAAGGAGTTATAAATCCTCTAATTGAGGTAGATCTTCTTGTACTCCTCATAATGTATAAGACAATCCTAATAGGGTAAACCTTTAGAAAGGGTATTTATAAGCTCTTAATAGGGAGACCTTTTGATTGCTATGAAAATATTATGGGAATCATCCCCACCATGCTTTTTAACCTTCTAATTGGGTTTTTTTGTGATACCAAAATAATGGTATTACATGTTGTAATTGGTAGGTGATCTATATTTGTTTCATTTTAGTAGATACTTGGTTAATGTTTAGTAGAATAGTTTGATTGGTAATGTTGAATTAGTAAATTACCTATTTTATTTATTTACCCCCCTCTTAGTACCATTTCATACTAACAAAAAGATGAAAAATAAAATAATTAATCCCATATTACTCACATAAAATACTTACTAATTAGCACATAGAGAGATCTTTAGTCAAGGCTCACAAACCTAAATTAAACTTGAGTGCATGATCCATCTACCAATGCATAGACTCCTTGAAATAAAAGGTAATCACCCATTGATATGATAAAATGCACTATCAATTATGCATAAACCCATATAAGCTTGAGGTTTAATTCTTAATATATATAGAAGCCAAAAAACTCCTATTAATTGAATACATATACTTACCCATTAGTGTAGAGAAAAATTCTTTAACAAAGCCCTAACTGTATCTGGAAACATTAGTAGACATGAAAAGGTTTATGAAAATTATATATCTCCTATTCTATGGTACTCTTTGGAAATAATGTTTGACACCCAAAAATGTAGTAGAAGTTGATGGAGACTTTGTACAAGTCTAGGAAATATTACATAATTCAGTACAAGAAATAACAAATCTCATATTGATTGAATAACATAGTTACTAATTAGTATGGTGGAAACTATTTAGCAAAGGATTATTACAACACACAAATTCCAATGGAATTATCATAAAACCCTAGAGTCAAGTACAAAAATACATGACCAAATTTCTATATTTAGCTTCCTTTATCATTATGGGTATTCTACTAGATTAGTTTTGATCCATAGAGGAATGAAATACACAAAAAAATAATTCTTGAACCTCTTATCTATTCCCTAGTATGAATTTTGTGCCATAGGGTAGATTTCAATGATTTATGAGCCTACAAAAAACTCATATGAATAATTCAAATCTAGATTTTACAAGCCAAGCAACTTTTCTCATACCAAAATTTCATTTAAATGATCAAATATGGTATACAAAATGCATGGTGCAACTAATGAGTCTAATTTGATAAAATTATGTTTCTTATGAAAATTAAATTATAAATAGGATATAAGGATTTCAAATAGTCATTCAACACATAGTAAAGTTTTCCAAAAGCATAATTTGTATTTCACAATTTTTTAAGATTGTTATTAAAAAAATGAAATAATGAATATGGAATGCCTTATTTCTCCTCAAATATCAATTGTGACATGCATCTCTTATTTTAAAATATATAATTTTTAGAAATATATTTATACTTTTAAAATTAATTGCACACCTCAGAATTCTCCTTAGTCGAGTCATGCTTCCTGAAAAGTAAAAGATTGTTTTAAATAGGTCAAAAACTAAATTTTAAGATTTTAATGAAAATCCTTTCAAATTGAATCAAAATACGTTTCCTGGCTCAAAAGTTGGTTTAGGGCCTATTTAATTCAAACTCTTATTAGAGTTATTTTTCTTCCTCCTACAAAATAGAGATTGAGCAAAACTACAAACGACCAAAAAAAGAATTAAAAAATTATAACACTAATATTAATTAAGATATGATAGTACTAACAAGAAAATTTGATGCTCTATTTTATGCAAAGCCAAAAAAAGAAAAAGAAAGAGCCTTGAAAAGAACCAATGTTCTACCTTACTTGCTAAAATAATGAGTCAAAAATTGTAATGTTCCGAATGGAACACCTAAGTTTTCTTGAGAGAAAACACCTATAGGAAGAAAGCAAGGGAAACACATGAGGGAAAGTACCTGATGGATATAGCTAAGGGAAAGTGCCTAAGGGAAGCACTCGAGGAAAAAATCCAAGGGAAAATATCCAAGGGCAACTCCCAAGGGTGACACTAGAGGGAGAGTACCCTAGGAAAATTTTGAGGGGAAGGTATCCAAATTATTATGTGGATGAGGTCTAAAAAGTGGAGGCCTAGTAAGTCTATTATCTATAGTGGATGGGCTCATAGACTTTAGTAAACCTTGGTGTACAGTGAGGATTAGAGGGTTGTTATTGTGTAGAATGTCTGAAGTAGAAAGATACAATGGTGTATGGCAGAGAGTGGGGGAGGACTAGTCTAAGTGACACATGCTCAAAATTATAGGAAAACATATAGATTCATAGACATACACAAATGGAAAGCCAAATCACATGGACACCAAAGATGAGTTTCATATGAGAGACAAAACTCTAGACGATTGTCTCCAAAGACAACAACTCAAATAATTTATATATAATGAAGGTACATTTGAGAAAATAAAATTAGAGTCATACAAATTAATCTCCAAATAAAATAATCAATAGATTTGATGCACAAGTGATATATCAGAGTAATATTACAATAGAAGACTAGGGTGGCTATGAACAATCAAAAATCCATTCACCAACTAGGGAGGATCTTCCACCTCCAAAATAGAAGACAATAACTCCAACTTAAATACACAATATAGAATAATATTCAAGATACATACCAAAAAAAAAACTACTCATTAGTCGTAAATACCTTCATGAAGGAAATTTATAGAGCTTCACAACATGTGTTGACATGACAAAAAACACCTACAACCAAAGTAAAAGATGGGTGCAAGATATACATAAATTAGTTGGAACCCCAAATATAATTTTTTTATTTTATTTTACTAATTTATGCCCCATATTTATTAGTTAAAGTAATTAATTAAAGGTCCCTTTTATTATATAATTTAAATTATGGGACCAATTATTTAATTAAATTATTACAACAAAATTTGGGAACATCACAAATCCTTACCACCCAAATATTGCTTATCCTTGAGAAATTCACTATGAACATGTGAGCTGACAATACAAATCCATTGTAACCTATAGTCATCCAACTTCCACTAAAATATTCTAATATGAATATTGTTGTTATCCTTACTAGGATCCTAATGATGCGAATCAATGAAATCCTTCCCATCATCATGTTTAACAATCTCTTCAGGTATGGCCACAAACACATATGTTGATGATTACACAAACCTAGCCACATCCATGAGCACAACCACTAATAGAGCCACATGCATAACCTCAATGGTGGACAGAGTATTGAAAGAGAGAATGTCAATGGATAAATCCTTGGTGGAAGATAGAGCCTCGATAAAGGGTGGAGTGTTGGTGGGTAGAAACATGGTGGCAGACACAAACTTGATGGATAAAACCTTGGTGAAACATAAATCCCTAATGACATGTAGAGCCTTGGTGGAAGAAACCTTAGCACTGAGAAGAGACTCAACTAATATAACCTTGGTGATGGGAAGAGCCTTGACAAAGAGAGATCCAATGGAGAGAATCTAAATAGAGAGAGCCTCGGCAAATAGAACTTCCACTATGGACAATCCCTCAACATCTAGAAAAGCCTCAATAGAGAGAACCTTGACAAAGAGAACCATGATGATAGATAGAGCCTAGATGATGATCATAATCTTAGTGGCCAAAATCATGGTGGAAGAGAGAACCTTAGAGAACAAAGCCTCAATAGATAGAACCTTAGTAGAAAAGAGAGCCTTGATAACAGAGCCTCAATAGATAGAACCTTGGTAGAAAAGAGAGCCTTGATAGAGAGAGCATCATTGGAGAGAACCTTGATAGAAAGGGCCTCAGTGGATAGATCCTTGACAAAAATAATCTCAACTACAAAGAGAGTCTTGATAAAGAGAACCTTGGTAGAGAGAATCTCAATAGCAAAAAAATCCTCGATGAAGAGAGCCTCAGTAGAGAGAACCTCAGTGGATATAATGTTGGAAACATAGATTGACTAATTGAGAGTGGGGGGTGAATCAATTACCACAAAAAAAAATCCACAAATCCCTTAGATGTCTGATAAACTAGTTACTACTATCACTCATTAAACATATAAAAAAATGTTGTAACTCGATAGATGTATGTAACTTATTATTGATCATTCATAGTGATTAACATGTAACCATAAAAGAAATAACATGAACACATGAGACACCAAATTTAACGTGGAAACCCAATATGGGAAAAACCACCAAGTAACTAGCTACTGATTTTCACTCTTCTGAAGTGAGCCTTGTTAGGAGCCAACCTAGTTAAAGGTTACAAAAGACACTATTAGGTGTGACCTTGTTAAAGGATTTAATCACCCTATAAGGAGTGGCCTTGCAAGAGGTATTTTGAAGAATTCAATAGAATTGTCACCTTGTTAGAGGATTTACAAAAGGCTGCTAAACCAACTTTGTTAAGAGATTTAGGAATCACTACTACAATGATGAGAAAGTAACAATGAAATGACCTGAATGAGATGCAACTGAATTATTGATATAGATCTTTATTTTGCTTCACTAGATCCTTCCTAATCAAATAAAAGTTTGTTGCTCCTCAATAATATCTGATCATCCTTCAAAGTTTTCTCACACTTTCTTCAAATAATCAACACATTGGCATGCTCACTCATTCATACTTTAGAATTCTCAACTTGACCTTTCATATATACCTTACAAATTGTCAAGTCAGCTCATTTACAACTTAAAATCATCAATAATCATTACATCAGTCGGCTACAATTATTGCATGAAAATTTAAGCTTTATTTCCCAAAACAACAAAATCCTTCATTGGCCGACCCTACTCGATAAACACTATTCCTGAATTGATTTTCTATGTCAACCAATAGAGGCTTAGTTAACACTGTAAACTCTGCAAAATCCTTTGGAGAATGAGTGAAATCAATAAACACTGACCTTCCTTTGTTAACCGAGTGTGCTCGATTAACACTAACTTCTACCACAAAATTCTTTGACGCCTGAGTGAGCTTGGTAGATACTATTTCCGTAGAGTAATTTCTAGGAATGCTTGGTAGACTCTGAAATTTTCTTTGCTGACCAACTGAGCTTAGTAAGCACTAATAATTGCTTTGCTAACCAAATGAGCTTGGTAGACACTAACTGATAATTGATATGACATTTGTGTGACATCAAAGACAACGCACAATTGGACAATTGTATCCAACAATCTCTCTCTTTGGCATTGATGGAAACACAACATGTCATAGCACAATGAAATTTGACAAAAAGTCTTTTCTTGATAGAAATTTTCTCCCTCTTAGATTTTATGCCACAAACTTCACTAATGCAATAATCTCCCTCTGTGAAGGAATTACATAACTTCTTTTGTAAATAGAAAACTCTCCCTTAAACAAATTCAAATTTCAAGAAAGCTATGATAGTAAACTCCCCCTCTTTGACAACACATGCCAAAGATAACACATACCAAATGAGTATCAATGTACCTTGAGTACTAATTCATATGGAATGTTTTCATGACTATGCTGCATCAACTGATAGATCTTCAACTTGGTTCCTGTTGATGCATCACTAAAACTTTATTTTAGTGAGCTTCAGATAGGGGAATGAATCCTAACTTACCTCTTAGATACAAGAATTCATCCTTAGGTAATAGCTTGGTGAAAATGTCAGCAATCTATTCTTTTGTATGGACATATTCCAATATGATCTCCTTATCTTGCACCAATTCTCTGACAAAGTGATACTCTATTGCAATGTGCTTGGTTTTGGAATGCATCACTGGATTGATTGATATGTTAATTGCACTTGTATTATCACAAAACATGACAATTGGTTCTTTGATCTCAACCTTCATGTCTTCCAACAACTATTTAAACCAAACAATATTAGAACAATTCACTACTATTGCAACATACTCTGCCTCTGTTATAGATTGGGATGTGCAATTTTGCTTTTTATTTGTCCAAGATACCAATATTTTGCCAAGAAAGAATGCTCCTCCACTTGTACTCTTTCTGTCATCCAGATTACCAACCCAATCAACATCAGTGAACACTTTTAGGTCCAAATTTCCTCCAGGTTTATACCACAAGCCATAATCTTTAGTTCCTTTCAAGTATCTAAAGATCCTCTTGATTGCCATCATATAATTTTCTCTGGGTTTTTTTGAAAATCTTGCTACTATACCAACTGCAAGAGCAATATTAGGCCTTGTATGAGCCACATACTATAACTTTCCAATCATTGATCTATACAAGGTCTGATCTACCTCTTTTGATTCATCATCTTTGGTAAGCTTTAGTCTAGTACACATGAGTGTTCCAACTAGTTTACAATCTTCCATGCAAAAATTCTTGAGCATCTCCTTGATGTATTTAGATTGAGTGATGTAGATACCATAATTGCTCTCCTGAATTTGAAGACCAACAATGAATTTAATCTCACCAAACATAGACATTTCAAATTATTTGTTCATTTTCTCTGAAAAATCTTTGCATAGATCATCATTTCCTATAAAAAAAGTATCATCCACAAATATTTCTACCAAAAAAATCTTGTTATTTGGTCCTTCTTTGATGTACAAGCTACTATTATCATTAGTTCTCTAAAAACCAATCTGAATGAGATAGTTATGCAATCTCTCATACCATGCTCTAGGAGCTCGTTTCAGACCTGACAATGCTTTATGTAACTTGCAAACCATGTCCTTTTTGTCTAGATCAACAAAACCTTTAGATTCCTCAACTCAATGTAGACTTCTTCATCAAGAATACCATTAAAAAATGCAGATTTGACATCCATCTGATATACCTTGAATCCTTTATATGCAGCATATGCAAGTAAGGTCTTGACACCTTCCAATCTTGCAACAAGAGAAAAAGTCTCTCCATAATCAATTCCTTCTTCTTGAGAGTAGCCTTTACATACTGATCTAGCTTTGTTTATTGATACCTTACCATCTTTATTCAGCTTATTCCTGAATACCCACTTTGTTCCAATCACATTTTTATCTTTAGGCCTAGGTACAAGAGTCCATGTTTTTTTCTTTTCTATTTGTTCTATCTCTTCATTCATAGTTTCAATCCAACTTTAATTTTCCAATGCATCTTTGACATTTCTAGGTTCAAAATCAACAAGTAAACAAGTACCTTTTACCTTACTTCTTGTCATAGCACCTTTTAATTTATTTCCAAAAATCTAATCTGGTGCACGTTGTCTCCTGACATACTTGGCCAATACAGGTTCCTTACCTCTTGACTGAGTTCCACTATCTTCATTTTGAGTTTCAACTTCTGGCTCTTGTTCTTCTAACAATAGCTTGGGTCCTGGCTCAGTAGATTTAGAATGTGACTCAAGTTCCTGTGACTTGGTTGGAACTTCTTGCAACTTGGTGATTGAAGACTTAGGAGTAGAAGTCTCTTGATTGATAGATGTATCCAACATATAAACTTGGTGAACATGACCTCATTGGATAGAGACTAAATGAATAGAGCCTCAGTCGAAAAGAGAGCCTTAATGGAAAGAGCTTATTGCACATAAGGAAGGGCTCAATACTCAATTAACTAAAGGAAACACTCATGAAATGGAGTAGTGGTAGAGCTTATGTCACCTTGACTCATTCATGTTGTCTTTTCAAGATCCATTCAAGAAACATCTTTAGGTTTAGGTTTTCTACACATGTAGGGGTACCAATAGATTCTTGATATCCTCTTGGGTCAACATGATAATCATATCTTTATCCTCCTCCTATAACACATCACCCTTATTCTTGTTGTGACGTGAATCCTAATCAATCTCAGAGGTTTATTCGACATAGTTTCTTCCTAGATTATTTCTATGGGAGTTTGGGGACAATGCCCCTTGCACTCCTTGTTGCAATATAGGGTGGGGTCAAGGAGAAACACCCTTGTAGGGATTTTAAGGGGAAATTCCCTCGAAGCCAAAAATGAATTGACTATTGTAAATGTGCCAACTGCTATTTTTCTATTAGATGACTAGTTATTCTAACCCTAATTCTGTAAGCAAAAAAATCTTGTGATATGTCTTAGGGTTAGAGATTTCATAATGTATGATGAGATTGTATCTTCTTATAGTGGTATTAAGCTATAAGGGATTACAAATTTTAATAATTGGACAATAATAATAGTGGACTTTTTGTTGGTAGACGTAGCCCAAGGATTGGGTGAACCATGTTAAATCTTCGTGTCTTATTTTCTCTTCTATGAAATTTATTATTTTTTGATATTGGTTATATTTGAATGTAATTGGTATTTATGTCTTTTTTTAATCCTAACAAGTGGTCTTAGAGTAAGGTGTCATAGTATTTATTTATTTATAGCTATCCTTTGCAAGCAGGTCTCACGCTTAAGTGAGAGTCTTTTGGTTGAGTGGGAGCAATGATAGATGAGGGTAAGCTGAAGGTTAATAAGTTTAATGGGAAACACTTTTAGTTATGGGAGATGCAAATGGAGGACTATTTTTATCAGAAGGATTTATGATGATCACTTAAAGGAAAAACCAAGAAAATGACTGCTATGATAGATGAGGATTGAGAAATTCTAGATTGAAAGGAACTTAGAAGTATTTGTTTATTCATGGTGCAATTGGTGGCATTTAATATTATGAAAGATAAGACAGAAGAAGAGTTGATGAAAACCATAGTGAAAATATATTAAAATCCTCTACTTCAAACAAGGTATTTCTCATGAAGTTTTTATTTAATATGAAGATGATAGAAGGTGGATCTATTGTAGATCATTTAAATAATTTTATTATGGTTACTATTTCCAATTATCTTTTGTAAATGTCAATTTTGATGGATCAATTAGGTCTCTCTTGATTTTTTGTTCATGGCCTAAAAGTTAGAATGGCTTGATAATGACTATAAGTAATTTTATTTCTAGATCTAATACCCTAAAATTTGATGATGTGATTGGTGTTATTCCAAGTGAGGAAAATCGTAGGAAAAGCTCAGGTGGATCTACATTAGGAAGTATTTTGAATACACAAAGAAGAGATAGAATGACTGAGAGGGGAAACAATTCAAAAATTGTGGGAAATCAAGAGAAAAATCAAAGGGGAAGAGGTTTCAATCAAGATTACCAAAAGATTGTTGGTA
This sequence comes from Cupressus sempervirens, assembly GCA_028749045.1. Lineage (NCBI taxonomy): Eukaryota > Viridiplantae > Streptophyta > Pinopsida > Cupressales > Cupressaceae > Cupressus > Cupressus sempervirens. The sequence continues at coordinate 594,754,631 of CM053793.1, forward strand.
TTGTGGAAAATTAGGGCATAAGAAGAAATATTGCTAGACTTGAAAGAACAATGAAGGAGATAAACAAGAAGGGAACAAGGAGGAAATTGTGGTAAGTAATAAATTTGAAGAGGATACTTTGCTCCTTTCTTTAGAAATTGTTGACAATTCATGGGTTTTAGATTTAGGGGTTTCATTTCATGCTACTCTCCATAGAGGTTATTTTCTTGATTATGTCCAAGGGAATTTTCGGCTTGTTTATTTGGGGTATAATAAACCCTGTCAAATTGTTGGAAAGAGAAAAATTAAGATTAATTTGCAGAATTAAAATCATTGGCTATTGTAAGAGGTAAGACATGTTCCAAGGTTAAGTACGAACTTAATTTCAGTAGGGCGACTAGATGATGAGGGTTGCATAGTTACTTTTAATGAAAAAAATTGGAAGGTTTCAAAAGGTTCCCTTGTAGTAGAAAAAGGTGTGAAAGTAGGCATCTTATAACTTTGTACAGGTCATATTATTCATTCTACTTTAATTATTTCAGAGAAAAATGAATGTTCAAGAACATTTACTCCAATTGAGTAGGAATAACAAAAAGTTGTTGTATATTTTGATACATCACTATGGAACAACAAACTTGGGTACTTTAATGAGAAAGTTATGAAATTAATTCATTCAAAGAAAATTTTACCAGGTTTTAAATGTGTCAATGTGGATTTCTATGAAAGTTGTGTGTATGGAAAACAAAAGAGAGTGAGTTTGTGAAGAGTAGGAAGGAAGCAAAAGCTAAGAAATTAGAGCTTGTGTTTACAAATGTATAGGGACTAGATCAGGTATCTTCCCTTGGTAGCTCTCATTATTATGTTACATTCATTGATGATGCAACTAGAAAATTATGGGTTTATTTCCTTATATAGAAATCTAATGTATTTCAAACTTTTAAGAAATAGAAATGCTTGGTTGAGAATGAGACTGGTAAAAGATTAAATTGCCTTAGATCTGATAATGGTGGTAAGTATTTCAAAAAATAATTTGAAAATTATTTCTCCACTAATGGTATTCATAGATTGAAAACTATTCCAAGGACCCCATAGGAACATGGAGTGGTTGAACGCATGAACACGCCAATAATAGAGCTTACAATGAGCATGAGGTTGCATGCTGGGTTCCCCTTAAACATGTGGGCTAAAGCTATCAATATTATTGCATATTTTATTAATAGGGGCCTCTCTATCCCTTTGGTTTGTGTTATTCTAGAAGAAGCATGGACTGGTAAGAAGGTGAGTTATTCTTTTCTTAGGACCTTTAGTTGTGAAGCTTTTGCACATATAGATTCTGAAAATAGAACCAAGATGGAAGTTAAGTAAAATAAATGTATATTTTTTGGATATAAAATTGATGAATTTAGTTATAGGTTTTGAGATTTTGAAAATCATAAAATTATAAGAAGTAGTGATGTCATATTCAATGATAAAGTGTTGTATAAAGATCTATTGCAATAGTGTGAGAAAAAAGAAAATGATTATGTAGTGCTGGATGATACTTAAAAGGATGATGTTTTGATAGTTCCTCATGCTCCACGATAAATACAACAATAAATACCACATGCCTCAATGAATGTTAGATGATTAATAAGGGTAAGTAGACCTCAAAAATATTTTCTGTCTCTTTGTATTCTATTTTATTAATAGATGCTAGTGAACTTGAATGTTATGATGAAGTTGTATAGGTGGATACAAAGACTAAGTGGGAGCCTCCAATGAAAGATGAAATGGACTCCTTGTTGAATAATCAAACATGGAATTTATGCAAGTTGCCTATAGGTAAAAGGGTTTTGCAAAATAAATGGGTTTATAGGTTGAAATAAGAGGATGAAGGTAAGAAATGATTTAAAGCCAGGTTAATGATAAAAGAATTTGCATAGAAAAAAAGCATTGATTTTGATGAGATATTTTCTCCTATTATTAAAATGACTTCTACTTGTACTACTTTTATTTTGGCTACTAAAGATTCTCATTTGGAGCAGCTTGTTGTTAAAACAATCTTTCTTCATGGTGCTTTAGATGAAGAGATATACATAGCACAACCATAGGGATTTGAGTCAAAGATAAGTAGAACATAGTGTGCAAATTGAAGAAAAGTTTATGTGGATTGAAGAAAACACCTAAAAAATCATATCTTAAATTTTATAGTTTTATGCATGAGAATGGTTGTACTTGGTATCATTTTGACCATTATGTTTAGTTTAAGAGGTTAGATGATGAAAAATACATTATTTTATGTTTATATGGCCATGATATGCTTGTAGATGGGTCTGATATGGATCACATTAAAGGGTTAAAAGAATAGTTAGCACATTCATTTTCTATGAAGGATTTGGAGGCAGCAAAACAAATCCTTGATATGAAAATTTGTAGAGATAGAAAGAATAGAAAATTGACATTATCTCAGGTTGACTATATTGAGAAGGTATTACAACATTTCGCTATGGAGAATGCTAAAGTTGATAGGATACCTTTATCTATTCATTTAAAACTAACTAAGGAGCTATGTCAAAAAAGACAAGAAGATGAGGCTAAATGTCCAAGGTACCTTATGCTTTAGTTGTAGGAAGTTTAATGTATGCTATGTTATGTACTAGGCCAGATATTGCACATGTAGTGGGAGTTGTTACCAAGTAAATGAGTCATCCATGGATTGAACATTGGAATGCATTTAAATGGATTCTTAGATATTTGATAGGAACATTTAGTAAGTGTTTATATTTTGGGGGCTCTAGTAGTACTAATCTATAGGGCTATTTTGACTTAGATTTGGTAGCGGATATTGATACTAGGTGGAGTATTATAGGTTGTATATTTACTATTGGTGGGGCAACAATGAGTTGGATTTCTCAGTTGTAGAAGGTTGATGCTTTATCCACTACAAAGATAGAGTATTTTATTGCTACCAAGGCAACTAAGGAGATGATATGACTTTAGTTCTTCATGGAAGAATTGGGACACCCATAGAGGGGTAGTTATTTGTTTATAGATAGCTAGAGTACCATTCATCTTGCAAATAATTTTTCTCTACATCCACAGACAAAACACATATAGTTGGGGTACCATTTCATTTGGTTGGTTTTGGATGATGTCTAGTTTAAAATGGAGAAGATACATGAAAATGATAATCCAACATATATGTTTATAAAGGAAATCACAAGGGAGAAGATATACTCCTCTTCAACTTTGATTGGTCTTTTAGATTGAACAACATAAAAGAATAGCAGAGTCTAGGGTGGTTTGATATTTTAGTGGAAGCTATTTTTTTAGCAATGCTATATAATCAGTCTCCAAGTGGGAGGTTATTGTTGTGGAGTCCAATCGGTCTCCAATTGAGAGATTATTGTGATGTGGAGCCTAATCAGGCTTGAAGGTTTATTTGATGCAGTTTCTTCCTAGATTATTTCTATGGGGGTTTGGGGATGTAATGCCCACTCATAGTTTTCTTTATATTATATATGTTGAACTCTTTTAGAGTTATTTCATACATGTGTTAGTTTCAGAGATATATGGTATGATGTTATTTGATTTCTTGAAAATATCATTTATGATTACATAATTGATTAGATTTTACATATTGTATAATGATTATGATTACTTACATGTTAATATTACTTTAATGGTTCTTAGTTAGTAAATATGATTGTTTTCATAACAATGTTAGATGATATGTCTTTAATGATGATTGTTTTACATTCATAGTAATGCATTGTTATATCTAAGCACTTGATGAGTTGACTCATGGTTCATTATGGTACTTACCCCATACTTGCATGTGTATGGTGCACATGCCTATTTTAATTTTTTGTTTGACATGTTTGATGTGGTTAAGGGAGGGAGTCACAATCACCTACCTAGGTGGGGTCTACACGATGTACCACTACCTACCATTTCCTTTCTAGTTTAGCTTTATATATATATATATATATATATATATATATATATATATATATATATATATATATATATATATATATATATATATATATATATATATATATATATATATATATATATATATATATATATATATACATGCTCATCTTTTATGCTGGTTGCAAGTACCGAGCATCGACTTCCTTGAATTATCAGGATGAGTGTACCTTCACAATAACTAAATGGTAAGAATGTGAATATAATGATTAGGTCCAATCCCGACCATAGCCCAAACACTTGTCCTACAAGGAGGACTTGTATCTAACCATCTACCCCTTTTTAAACCTGTCACTTTATCTTTGCATGTGTTGCTTGAGTTTGAATTTTGAATGGTTTTGCTTATACGCATTTGACTATGTTATTTATTTGGTAAAAGGTTTAATTATGATATCTAAATTAATCATATAATATTGGAATTACTAAATATTATTTAAATAAAAGGAAGAATTTTTATAATAATTAATTGAAAAATTAAATTAATTAAATATTTATTTTATTTATTTATTTAAAAGACTTGATTTAAAAAGTCTAAATGTAAAAGTTGAAAAAAAGAAAAATTAAAATATTAAAGATTAAATATTGATTTATCATGAATATTTAATCAATGCTAATAAAATTAGAGTTGCAAATAATTAGTGGGATTTAATTTTTATTAATGATTAAACTAATTATATACAATTTAATTGCACGTTAATTAATAAAATTAAAATAAGATTTTTGGATGAGAAATAAGTTATCTAATTTAAAAGAAAGGATATTTATTCATTTTATTATAAAAAGATAAATTAATTTTGTGAAAAGAAAGTAAATAAATAAAGAATATTTATTTATTTAATATTAAAAGAAGGGGAACAAGTAGAAATTATATATTTTCTTTATTAAAAAATAAATAAAGTGATATATATATATATATGTATATGTATATGTATATGTATATGTATATGTATATGTATATGTATATATGTATATGTATATATATAAGAAAACAAAGAAAAAATATTATTTTATTTTAGTTGAGTTACCTTCTTTTGTAAGTTTACTTATTTTAGAAACTTTAGCTTTATTAGTTTTATTTTATTTATTTATTATTTATTAAGAGGTCATTTTGGTCTTTTTGGAGGAGAAAGACTTTTACAGAACAATAAGATAATTTAGAACAAAGAATTTAGAAAACAAGTTATAGGTTATGCATTCAGATTTTGAAGTAAAAGAGATTTTTCAATCTTGGCAGTAAAGTCTATAATTGGGTTTTCTTCTTCTTCTTAACATATCAACTTGGTGTTTGAAGATAGGGGTTTTAAAATCTCTTTTCCATTTCTATTGGAAATATTTTATTTTTTGTGTTTTCTTGATTATGAATAAATTTGTTTGTAGTTACTTGTGTGTCAGTTTGAGGGTTTGAAACATGTGATTTTTCTATAACTTTTATCTTATTTATTTTACTAAAAATGTAAATATAATTTTAGATACCCATTTGGATTTTATTTAATATATATAAAACTCATATATGATTTTTTTTTATGGACATGGTCAAATATTGATTGTCACGCCAAAACTAGATCTATTTGAGCTTGATTTTTCAATTAGAGACAAACAAGAAATCACTTATAACTTTTGAAAAATATATAGTTAGAAAGATATATTATTTTTGATTGTAAATAAGTCTATTATGAATATTTTTCTTGATTTTGATGTAGATCCAACAGTTCAAACAAAAGTTATGTTCTTTCTTCTACACTCGTAACCTTCAAATCTGAATAGTGGTGCTAGGAAGATTCATATTTTACACCATTCAAATAAAATTTTCTTTAGGACTGGTGATAATAAAAAATGTGTGAAATTAAATTATCTTTCCATAGATATAGGTTGTAGATCTGTATCATTCCATATGAGATAATAACATTTAAATTACCAGCTGATTTACATAGAGAAAATGCATAAAAAATAATGTTATGAACTTTGAAAATGTTTAATCTTTATTGTTAAATATTATTGATTTAACATGTAATAATTAATTCTAAAATTATTAGATAATTAACATACTAAATCTATCTACACTTTTATAACCTTAATATAATCAAACAAAACTTCTGAAAACAATCTAATCCAAATCATTCGATGGAACCTTGTCTTATTTGATGTGTGTTTATTTGAGGTTTTGTGGTATTTTTTGTGATGGGTTTTGAAAATTTTAATGTGATGTTTTATTTTGTGATGATTTTTATGTGAACTATTTAGCTGGCCAAACTAGGATGTGTACTAGAGGTGTTTTTTAAGATATCTTTTATGATTGTTATTTGACTAGATGCCAAGATATACTTTATGATTCAAAATTGAGGCTTATGTTTATGAGATTTTAGGCATATATGATGGCTTGGGTTTTTAGAACCAAACTATTTTTGGGTTTCCTGTTAAGGAACCAAGTTCTATCATTATGGGTGTTGTGGTATGGAACACAATTGTGATTTATGTGCTTAGGGGAGGTTGTCTAGATACACGTCTTTGAGAGTGGTTTGCAATAGAGGTATTGGTTCCAAAGTGGTCAGTATAAGGGTAACCTATTCTAAGTTTTGTAATAAGTGATAACATAGTAATTAACATATCTTGCCTAACCCTTTTTCCTTGAGATACATTAAAAAGATAAGTTTGAGATGTGCCTTGCCCATGCCTTGAGTATGTGTACAGGCTAACAATGGGAATGGGATGATACTTAGTGAGAGGTATGATTGGTTTTCCTCATCTTTATGAGAGGTTTTTTGGGTTCTATATGTGTCACATTGAGGGTCTGGGGTCTAGAGTGACCAGTTCAAGGTAACACAATGCTTGAGGATCTGGGGTTTAATAAGAGACTTTTCCAAGGTAACTCAAGTAGTTTGACCATGTGATGACAATCCCTAGTATGTAGCTTGAATCTCCTCCATAGATTTTTTATTTTTAGGTGGTGTATTTATTGGTGATGTACTTGCTGGTGGTGTATTTATTGGTGATGTCTTGCTAGTGATGTATTTATTAGTGATGTACTTGTTGGTGGTGTACTTATTGTTGGATGTTCTTATTGTTGGTGATTTAGTTTTCTTGATGATAGTTGTTATCTGTTGATTATTGTTCTTTGACAAGTGGCTTTTGACTTTAAGTGGATATATTTCATTGATTTTATCTCATAATTTTGGTACTTGATATATACTTGGTATATATATGTTGACTTGGTATGTAATGTTGGTATTGGATGAGTGTTATTTTTTTACTTTGCTAATCTTTTCTTCTTGAGTAGTTTGTGTTAACCTTGAGGTAGATTTGGCTATTAGGATTCCTTTCCTAGAAATTTTTATAGTTTAATTTGTTGTATGTGGATTATTCATTATCTTCCCTACATGGTGGGAGTGGAAGCTTGACTAGGAAACCACGCGGTTAGGAGGTAGTGTATTCTTACCATTTGTATCCCCCTCACATTGCTAGTTGTTGGATATTCCATGATGCCATTGTACCTTTATCATTATTCTCCCTATCTTGGAGACTTCTACTTAGTTGATATATTTATATGTTATCGTGTATCTTTTATTTTGAGGTACTTGTGTCTATTATCGCATACCCTGCAACATGTGCAATGATTTTTATCCATTATATATGTTTCATTGTATTAGCTGTATTCATGCATTTTCTTATAAGATTAATATGTTATATTTTTATGTTATGGACATTGTAATTAATACTTAAACAATTAATAAAAAATATTAAATGTGGCTCAACATGAAGGAACCCTTGAGGAATGAAATCTATATTGTAATTGCATGTGTAAATATTGTGTTTGTGTATATTGCTTTTGCATTGTTACTTTGATGTTGTATAAAATTCAGGTAAAAAAACTAGTTTAGTAAACTTTATAGCATATTAGGTTTATTTCTTTTGGGTTCCATAGTGGGGCATTATAGGGGAGTATGCCCCCAAGATGTGGTCAAGGGGTAGTGCCCCTTGTGAGGTCCTGGGAAGTGCCCTAGGTATGCTCCTTGTCATAGTATAGGGTGGGGTCAAGGGGAAACACCACCATAGTGTATTTTAAGGGCAATGCCCTTGAAGCCCAAAATGAATTGACTATTATAAAGGTGGTGACCCTTTTTTTCTATTGGATGACTTATTCTTGCCCTAATAAGCAAAAAAATCTTGTATAAAATGGCTTAGGGTTAGGGATTTCATAATGTATGATGAGATTGTAGATTTTTTAGTGGTATTGAGCTATAAGGGATTGCATATTATAATCAATAGATAATAATAATAATGGACTTTCTATTGGTAGACATAGTATAGGGATAGGGTGAACCACGTTAAATCTTTGTGTCTTGTGTTCTCTTGTATGTAATTTATTATTTCTTGATATTGGTTATATTTGCATGTAATTGTTATTTATGTTCATAGTTAATCCTAAAAATTGTCATCATCCACTTTCTCCCACTTGTGCAAATGAAATATTAGTTTTCCTTTACAGCGGTTGAATCTATTACTAAGCAATTCTCTACATGCTTCTATATAAGAGACAAATTCAAGATTTAAAATAGACCACATCATAGATATGATAGATTGTAATATTTCATCCATCTCTTCAATGCACAAAATTATAAGGCTCTCCATAGCAATCAAAACCTTAGTATTATGATCTTCCTTGATGGTGATCAAGAAGTGATGAAACATATCGAGGACCAAGTCTTCTAATTTTAGATCTAAGAGGAGGTTACTTACCTTGACATTTAAATAACTCTCTAATATTGTTGATCTCCTACCAAAATGATTGCCAATGATGTCATCAATTCTTTGAAAGTTGCCAATGATCAAATGCAATGTATCTATCATGGTTTTATCATCATATGGAGCTCTTAGACCTAAAATAGTCAATATGTCACTAAGACATGTTTTAGCTACAAACTTCATTTCCTTTTCACAGTGTCTTAATAGCTTGGGTTGACTTAAGGCATCTTTGATACCACTCTCCATCACTTCTAGATGTGATCCAAATCCTAAAATCTCCCTGTCATCTCAACATGATTACTAGGTCACCATATTTGATACCACTACAATGTTCCCAATGACACACTTGAGTTCTCTTGAGGGAAAAAAAACTTGTAGAAAGCACTTGAGGGAAACACATAAGTAAAAAATCTAAGGGAAACATTTGAGGAAATGTGTCTAAGGGTGACACCCAAAGATGTAATTAGATGGAAAGTATTAGTATTTTAAAACTCTATAGGTTTTAAATTACCTCAATGAGAACAAGACACATCTAGGGGCAGATAAGTCACATCTTCAACATGCCATTTTAGACACCGAGCCAAGTATAAGGCTAGACCTTTCTTCTACTTCAAGCTCTGCAAAACCTAGGCAGGTGGACCTCAAATTCAATTAATATGGTACTGGTGCAAAAACATATTCTTGAATGTATTAAATAGATTTAACAATTATTTCTCCTATTAACTCATGCAATGACTTAGATCTGTGGTAGCTAAATGCAAGATAATGAAATTGATAAGTTGAGTGAGGGTAAGACTTTTCAGCTCTTCAACATGAAAGGGGGAAAAACATTTGATTAATAATGTTGAATTCAACAAAACCCCTAATATGCAACAGTAAGAACTAATGATCTTATAGTTGATCAGTGCCTTATCTATTGGGAAATTCCATGAATCAAGCTCATACATATGGATACCTGATACCTATTCATATATTTAGATATCTGATCTATCCATTCATCTTATAAATACACATCTGTGTTCAATCTAAATCTCATTCTTACCTAATATCCTCCTCAATAAACTTGCAACCCTATTGATTTCCCTAAAGCATTTACATAACTCCTTGAATTATAAGAAACAATGAAACAACATACATCCTTAAGGGACTACAACTATGACCTAGGCTCTTTGTTCAAAGATCATAAAACATTACAACTCACTGAGAAAGGAGACAAGATTTAAAATACAACTCAATCATCTATTGTTATTTGTATTGATTTCCTTGAAATAATATATTCATATGCCTAAAATTAAAACATAGAAACACCTAAAAGATCTAAACTATCTATGTTCTCTTCATTACTGTTGTTCATACAAAAGAAATTGCTAAAGAAAATGTGGTGTCACAGTATTGGGAATACATCAAAACTAGAACCAAAACATGGTATCACAACAGTGAGTAGGTTTTCTCAAAAAACTAGAACCAACCCTTACAATGAGAAAGAAAGAGAATGATATAGGAGGAAAGAATTTTTGAATTTGATCAAATGATGACAAGTGTCCCCTTAGAATTCTTTCCCAAGAACCTGAAAAACCTCTCTCTACCCTCTCTCTGTAACTACATATCAAATCCTCATCATTTTGTATTTCCAAATGTAAGATATCTCAATAAAAGACAAAAATCTGATAACAGAACCTGGATATGTGCCAATTGACCAATTTGAAGCCAAAACACAACAAAGCCTCAAAATAATCAGATACAAGATTCACGAAACATGTTTAAGGTGTTTCTCCACTGAATTCTACAACTGACAACTCAAAACACCTGATAAAACATGCAAATCACTCTGAGAGACAAAACCTCTTGTAGCATGTACCAGTTACACCTTGTATAGAAACTAACTTCATAAATGGATAGTTTGTTTCTTCCCAGTTCTGACAGTATATTGGAGTGCCTATTTTGGTGAAAAACTCCCCCAATTATGCCCCTTTGAAGTTTAGACTCCTGTTCATGACTTCCATAACACTTTGCAAAAATTTAACCTTGTATAAAGTTTGAACTATATGGTAAATTTAAATCATATTTAAAACTTGGTTCTACATGTACTTTTCTAGGAAGAAACATAAAATATTAATTTTATGACTTTTCATTTTTCCTCTACCTTTTCATTTGTGTCAAACTTGGTTTGACCATGTTGACACATGTTAGACCCTGATTGGCTCATTTCTTGCATAGTCATCTTACCCTCCAACTGGGTGCCACATGGCATTGTGTCATTGGTCCTCTATTTTTCCATGTCAACATGCCATGTCATCAATTGCTATGTCACTATCCCAATCAATATTATGCCATGTCATTAGGGACATAGCGACAGAGTGACCTACTGCCACCTCAGCACCTTAGGAAGCATGCCACATCAGAAACCTCTGGCATGTGTCACTATCGAACTTGTTGACCTTGCCACCACATCAGTGCCATGTGTCAACATCTTATTGGGTCACCATGTTTTTATGTTAACCAGCGTGCAACTTTATCTTGGCGACATGGAAACCACCATTGGATCTGCCATGTGTCACAATCTGGTGCATCAGAGATATCTACTTGCCATGTCACTACCATTTCATCAGATTGTTGCACTTCACACTTGCTAAAAAATTTCTTTTTCAGGCTGGATTATTTGATTTTTTGGCAAGTTGCCATGTCACTTGCCGGAAAATCTTGCCATTTTCTAGTGGTGACATGGTGACCATCGAAAATCTCCACTTTTTTGGTGACTTTCCCGACAATGCAACTTTTCTAGTGAACTTCTTCATTTTGTGTGCTCATCCAAAATTACCTCAGGCGACCTACCAACTGGTACTTACTCACGAGGGCCCCACCTACAAACCTTGGCTTTCACAAAAACTCTTGTCTTGGTTGTTGCATTTTAATCTCTTGCAACTTGGTCTTTATATGCTGCCATGTCCTCTTCACATGTTTCTTGCCAATTGCTCTGTTTCTCTTTTTGTAGATATATGAAGGTACGTCACATGTGGTGTCTTTCCCTCAGATTTAAACTAGTGTAGATTTATTTTACTTGACATTTCTCCCCTTTTCCTTTCATATGGTGGCTTATGGACATGGGTACTTGTTCTTTTTTGTGAGTTTCTTTTATTGTTGTAGCTGACTACCCTCAAAAAATGCCTTCCTCTTATGCTTCTCAATAGTATTCCGCACCTTGGGTAAAGCCGCTGTATGCAACCCTCTATTATGTTTTTCAAATCCAACAACTTTTGGATAATGTCAATTTGGCATTTAAATGAAACTAATTAAACTCCCCAATGTTGTGCAAGGAAATGCAACGTCCATCTTTTAAGACTCTTGAAGTCCTCTATTTCATGGTGCTTTGCTTTAAATGTCTCCTTTAATTGCTTTGTCATTTATTGGTGAATGACTTGTAAAAGGCTTCATATTCATATTCCATCATTCCATGAAGTCTTACATATTAGCTTGCTTTAAAATACAAACACTTGAAGGCCTTTAGCATTCTCCCTTTAAAGAATAAACTTATTTTCATATTGTATAACAAATACTTTTGAAAATCATAATCATTATAGCTATTCAAAATGCTTTTATTCTCCAAATATGACTTTGTAATTTGATGAGAATAGTCGGACCCAAGGTGGGTTTGGCTAAAAAAAAATCATTTTCAAACAACTGATCCATAAAATTGATCCATTTGAACATCTCAGACTGGCAGGATTCAAATTCAATCATCGATTCATTGTTTAAAACTTACTTTTAACCAATTATGCAAATTGTGAATTTGTGTCTGAAAGCCCGCCAGTTGGCCTAAAAAACTGATTCAATCAAGTAACCAGGCCACAAAAATTGGCATGAGTGTTCAATCCTACACACTCTACCATACTAAAAATTCTTATCCCATGAATAATTCCCAGTGAAAATATTTTAATTTCCAAACATCCATACTTCAATTATCCTACAGACAAATAGTGTTAAAAAGCATAAACTGGGCTCGGGTTCGACATTATAAACTGGGTTATTGATCACTTGGGGTTCTAAAAATAGGGTATAAGTTCTTTTCCATTCAAAGGATAAGAATCCATAATTAGGGCTTATGACAAATAACAGGAAAAATTTGGCAAATTTTTGAAAACAGGCACTTGGAAATTTTAAAGTGGGAAATGTGTCAAAAAGTAATTTTCTGTAAACGGATGGACATAAGAAAGGATGAAGATGGATTTTTCATGACTTGAGAATTGGCATACTTCAAGTATTTCTAGGAAAAAACACGATGGTACAATCCATTTAGGCTTACCAATCATAGGATCAAAGTTATAACGTGTCGAACAAGGATACAGATCAATCTAGATACCTTAGCCATAACAAAATAATTGAAACTGGATTTTTAATCATGTTAGAAAATTGATCAAATGGATTCGTCATGATCTCAAAATTAGGACATATGAAGTTTCTAACCCCTAGAACATGATGAAAAAATAATTTCTTTATTTGGGTCAACAGGGTCAAAGATATAATTGGTCGAACAAGGCTTCCCAGAATTGTGAACTACACAAATGCATGAAACAGTAAATGACCAACCTGGTTAAATGGATTCAAAGTGGGCTGGAAATAGAAACACATGTTCTTTGATATGCATAATAAAATTTCTCAAAGTGGTGTGTCATGAAACATTCTTAGGTAAAAGATATTCAAAGACAAACATGGCCTCCTATCATTGTTTGATACTTGGGTAGAATTGCAAATTTTGACACTAGCTCAAAATGGGACTTCACCGAATGATTCGGGATGGAAAAATAACACTATGGATCACATGCATATTTCAAATGAAAGGTGTCAAGACACTCAAACACCATCTAGGGCTCAAACTAACAACTGACTACATATGCATAAAAAGCATCCATAGGGCATTAATTCTTCAAAATTTTCAATATGTGATTGAAAATTGACTATGAAATTTTTAGTCCCAGCAGAGGTTCTATTTGGGGATGCATGTCCCTTATGGGCATGGCAAGGATTCAAGTCTCTAGAAGAAGCAGACCATTCCCAAAAACTTCACTTGCATAGCTTTATTGAAAACAAGAAACACCTACTCCTATTATGTACAAACGATGGCCCCAAGCCACCGAACTTCAACAATTTTTTTTACCTCTATCATATATCTGATTCTCATTTACATCTTCTTGAGATAAACTGCAATTTTCATTCTCCTTTTTTTCACCCAACACATCAATATCTTCAATCATTTTGTTAAGGAAAACAAAACTATCATCGTCATTTTCATAATGCATAGAAAAACTTGAATTAATTTCTTCGGCTTGCTCACTATGAAAATATGAATCAGTGTGATCATAACAATTGACATCAAACTGAAATTGATCATTACTAACTGAACCATGGGCACCTTCAACCGAAAACACAAAAAGTTTGGTACTCTACTCCTTTCAACAAGTGACATGAATCAAATTGTAACTCACCTTATGCCTCCAGATGTGAAGAGTATGTAAAATCTGATTTCTCCTCATTTGCAACATCGGTACTCCATAAATAAGATTTAACATTCACTACAACCTCTTCACACTCAAACAATTGATTAGATACCAAATCACAAGAATCATCATGAAATTGCATGTTCACAACATGCTGATCCATATCAATGTTTCCCTCAAATAACTCAGTAGAATAAATCACTTCATTAGTATTACTTTCCTCATTGCATGAGCAATCTAAATGATCTCGAACTCATGAAAACAAAAAGAAAATGAACTAGCAACAGACCTTATCTCTACATTTTCATTCTCAACATAGAAGTCATCATGTGTATAGATATATGGATTACCATCACATACACCTCCCAAACTTGACAGAGCATATTCTGAAACTATATCTTCTTCAACATAAAATTTAGGGGAAATGACTTCACCATATGAAAATGCAAAACGTAGCAAAACACAAACATCCTTGGACAAATTAGCATACCTTTCAAAATCACGAGCCAACAAATCTGAATTCTCATCAACACTTAACAAGACTTCATCCCAAATTTCTTCTCCTTAGTTGTGATTATTATCTAGATGGCTTGACACATTTACCATAGTAGACTTATTAGACACATATTTTGAAAAATTAGAACTCTAATCATCCAATACATCTTCTTCTTTAGACAATACCTCAACAACCAGTACCTTAGCACATTTATATTCATCACTAGAAGAAAAACTCTTACTGCTATTACACTTTTCCTCTTCTTTACAATCATCATCATAACATGATAAATCCACATTATGCATGTCATCTAACTGCTGATTACTATCCTCTGATTCATAAAAATGAGATTCTTCATCTTTAACATCATTTTCAATAGATTCATTGAATTTATTATCATTAGATTCATTAGCATTCAAAGCACTTTCAATATCCATGATAAAATCTTGGATTTCACAAATCTTATCTAATCTTGACTTTGCTAACCAATCAATTGAATGTGGCATAAAAACCTCTAAGAGTACCATTGGCCATGAAGACTCCTCAGGTCTGAGGAACTCATCAAGATTCATAACTACTGATTTAAACTTCATATAAATTTGAAATCTACTAAGACCCTTAATATCACCAATTCTATCTCTTAACATTATGACAGTCTTATTATGAATATTTCTTTTTAACCTAGCAATATTTGCACGAACACTTTCTAACAGAGCCTGAGTTTCTACATTGGGAGCTCTGGGTATTTTGGAACAACTAGAACTTTGAACTATTAAGTGTATCTTTTCAAACTTGAACTAGGTGAACTGAAATAGAACCTAAACTATTACTTGTATATTTTTCATACTTCAACACTTAGTTTCAAAATTGGAAATTTTAATTTAGACCTAATCATAGAACTAAACTTAGTACCTTATACTGTTGTAGGATGGTATCTGGGACAAGGTCTTTTGTTAGAGGCTATAGTAGAGGCCGTGGTCGTGGCAGAGCTATCAGTGTCCATGAGTCTGCCCATGAGGGATCAACTCACGTAGAGAGCAGGGAAGAGCACTCTAGTAGGCAGCAGGAAGAGAGCCGTAGAGAGGACCAAGCCTGAGTCTGAAGAGGTTGGTTTGAGGTAGATGATGCAGACTATACTAGAAAATCTACCTCCTATTCAAGAACAACCCAAGGTGCACCAGGCAGAACAAGAGCATAGATCCAGATCTAGAAGTCCTCGGAAGGATCGTCAGAGGTTCATTATGTCCACTCAAATGAAGGATCTTTCAAGATCCAAGGTTAAGCCTTTCAATGGGCAAGGTTCTGGTTATGTGGCTGAGTAGTGGCTTATTTCCCTTGACAGGATTTTTGCCATGTAGGAGTTCGACAATAATGTTAAGGCAAGATTTGCAATTACTAATTTAGAGAATTTTGGGGCCACTTGGTGGACGATTGAGGAGAAGAAGTTGGGAATCGATATGAGTAGTGTTACATGGGAACTATTCCTAGAGAGTTTTCATGAACAATTCCTACCAGAGGAACGAAAGCAGCAAAGGGCTAGTGAATTTCATAATCTTAGATAGTACACTTTGTCAGTGATCGAGTATGAGCATAAGTTTTATGAGCTGATGTCTTTTTCAGGGTTTAGTGAAAATTTAGCTCAGTTGACACAACATTTTATTAGGGGTTTGAATAATTGTATAATTAGGGGTGTCAAGGTATTTGAGCCAAAAACCCTCAAGGATGCGGTATATCGAGCTATCCTTGTTGAGCAAAGTGTCAACCTTGGTCAAGGTGGTTTTGTAGGAGTGCCAGCAACATTATGATCTAAAAGCAACTACAATTCAGGTGGTAACAAGAAGTTTTCTTTCTCTAAGGGGAAACAGTATCAATAGTAGTCTCAGCAGACACATCAACAAAAGGGCTCAAATTCTCAAGCTCAAGGTGGTGGCAAGGGTTCTAACACCAAGAACAACCGCAATGCCCAACGCAATAAACAAAATCAGTCCAATTAGCCAACTCAAAGTAGCTAGTCTTTTGTTAGCAGGAACAGTCGTCAGCAATCAAATGTACCACCTATGGGAAGAGGTTTTGGCAAAAATATGAAATGTTTTTCATGTGGTTAGATTGGACTTTATGCAGCTCAGTGTCCTCAGTGAGCACCTTAGTTTTTAGGACCTAGACCTACAGTTTCAGAGCCTACAGTTGGTGATGCAAGTAGAGCTCATAGAGTTATTGCAGCAGTTGATCAGCATCAGGCAAATCATCAGGGAATAGTGGTTGAGACCACAGGTGCTATTAGAGGTATATCTCTTTTAGTATTGTTTGATTTAGGAGCTACAGATTCATTTATTTCACCATCTATAGTTTCGAAGTGTAAGCTGGATGTAGTGAAGCAAGATCATGGTTGGCAAGTAGAACTAGCCTCAGGAATTAAGATCTCCATAGAATCTGTAGTTCATAAGTGCAGGCTTAGCTTAGGGAGCTTTGATACTATACTGGATCTTCGAGTCATACCCCATGGTTCCTATGATGTAGTTTTAGGCATGGACTGGCTTGGATCTCATAGAGCCAATATAGATTGCAGGAAGAAGATTATTATGTGCCAAGATGACCAAGGGAATGATGTGCAGATAGTTGGGATACCAAGGCCTATATCTCTACGGATGATTTCTACTATGCAATTGAAGCGAATTTTCCATAAGGGATGTCAGATATTTGTTGTTATGGTAAATGTTCTTGATGAGGAAGACTTTAGATAACCCGATTTTGCAGGAGCACGCAGATGTTTTTCCAAGTGAGGTTCCAGGCATGCCCCCAAAGAGGGACATTGACTTTAGTATTGATCTGATTCCTGGAGTGGAGCCTATCTCTAAAGCTCCTTATTGCATGACTACTTAGGAATTGGGTGAGCTACATCTTCAGCTAGAGGAACTTCTGGCCAAAGGGAGCATTCGACCCAATGTATCACCATGGGGAGCTCTAGTGCTCTTTGTGAAGAAGAAAGACAATTCTTTACGCCTTTGTATTGACTACAAACAGTTGAATAAGGTGACTATTAAGAATAGGTATCCCCTGCCTAGGATTGATGACTTATTTGATCAGATCAAGGGAGCTACAGTATTCTCCAAGATTGACCTTAAGTCAGGATACCACCAGCTTCGCATTAAGGAAGTAGATATTCACAAGACTGCTTTTCAAACTCGCTATGGGCATTATGAGTTCACAGTGGTACCTTTTGGGTTGACTAATGCTCCATCAGTGTTCATGAGTTTGATGAATGGTGTGTTTTGATCTTATCTAGATAGGTTTTTACTCGTGTTTCTCGATGACATATTGATATGTTCTAAGACTCAGAAGGAGCATGAGGAACACTTGCGGTTGGTATTGCAGTGTTTGAGAGACAATCAACTTTATGCCAATGCAGCTAAGTGCAAATTTTTCAAATCGAAGATTCAGTATTTAGGGCATGTCATCTCAGGTGATGGTATTTTAGTGGATCTGGCAAAGATTCAGGCGATAATAGATTGGCCTACACCGACTAATGTGTCAAAGATTTGTAGTTTCATGGGTTTAGTCGATTATTATCACAGATTTGTCTAGAACTTCTCTAGGATAGCATATCCTATCACTTCTCTTCAAAGGAAAGGAAAGAAGTTCGTGTGGACAGAGGAATGTGAAGAAGCTTTCTAGAAGCTCAAGGAGCTTTTGACCAGTGCACCAATTT
This sequence comes from Cupressus sempervirens, assembly GCA_028749045.1. NCBI lineage: Eukaryota > Viridiplantae > Streptophyta > Pinopsida > Cupressales > Cupressaceae > Cupressus > Cupressus sempervirens. The sequence continues at coordinate 594,773,019 of CM053793.1, forward strand.
TAGCCGTACCTAATCCAGAAGGTGATTTCATGGTGTGTACAGATGCTTCTCTTGAAGGGATTGGGGCAGTGTTGATGTAGAATGGACGGGTGATTGCGTATGAATCACGTAAGCTCAAGGATCATGAGTTAAATAATCCTACACATGATCTTGAGTTAGTAGTAGTAGTTCATGCTTTGACTAGATGGAGACATTTCTTGTTGGGGCACAGATTTGAGCTACACAGCGATCATCGTAGTCTACAGTAAATTTTTACTCAGCCTAATTTGAATGCTCGCTAGAGGCGATGGATGGAGTTTTTATTCGAGTATGATTTTGAGGTTAAGTACATTCAAGGTAAGAAGAATGTGGTGGTGGATGCTTTGAGTCGCAGGAGACATGTGGTATCATCGATGACCCTTAGTGTGGATTTGAGGAGTCAGATTCTTCAGGCACTTCCTACAGATTCTTGGTATCAGGAAGTGTGCAGAGAGATAGATTCAAGAAGATCCTTGGAAGGTAAGTTTGCAAGTTACGTTCGAGAATCAGATGGTCTTTTAAGACATTTGGGGAGGATTTATGTGCCATTTTTGGATGAGCTTCGCACCTTGATACTGGCAGAAGCCCATCGTACACCTTACTCAACACATCCAAGTGTCAAGAAGATGCATGCTGATTTGAGATGTTTGTTCTTTTGGTCTGGGATGAAGCAAGATATTGCTGATTTTGTGGCTAGGTGCCTTGAGTGTCAGAGAGTTAAGGCAGAACATCAGCACCCAGCTAGACTTTTGCAGCCAAATCTCATTCCTTCTTGGAAGTGGGATATCATCTCCATGGATTTTATTGTGGGATTACCTATGACAGTTCGACATCATGATGCTATCATGGTCACCATTGATCGATTGACTAAGGTGGTGCATTTTTCACCGATTAGGTCTTCCTACACAACAACTTCTCTAGCTAATGTCTTTATGCGTGACATTGTGAGATTACATGGTATTCCTAGAAAGATCATTTCTGACAAGGATCCTGTATTCACATCTGCATTCTGGACATTGCTGCAGCATGAGCTTGGAGCGCAGTTAAACTTTTGTTCGACATATCATCCAGAGATTGATGGTCAGACAGAGAGGGTGAATCAGGTTTTGGAGGACATGTTATGGATGTATGTGATGGATAGGCAAACACATTGGGAGGATTATCTTTACCTGGTGGATTTTGCTTACAACAATGGGTATCATAGTTCTATTGGCATGGCACCATTTCAGGCATTATATGGACATCCTTGTCATACACCGTTGAGTTGGGACAGTCTTGAGGATCGCATCCTGTTGGGTCCTAAGATGCTTCGTGATATGGAGCAACAGGTAGTGCGTATCCGTGAGCATTTGACTATGGAACAGGATAGACAAAAGAAGTATGCCGATGCTCATAGGATTGATAAGTAGTTTTTTGTGGGAGATAAGGTTTTCTTGAGAGTGCATCCACAAAAGAGTCCAATATGGTATGAAAAGGGTTCTAAGCTAGCACCTCGCTTTGTGGGACCATTCAAGATTTTAGAGAGGATTGGCCCGATTACTTACCGCCTTGCTCTATTGCCTAGCCTATCTCACATTCATGATGTTTTCCATGTTTCAGTGCTTCGGTAGTATATACCTGATATTGTACATGTTCTTGATTGGAATGCGTTGCAGGTAGAGGATGGACAACTGGCTTTGGAGCTGGTTTGTATTCTAGAGCAGTGGGAGTTGACCCTCAGGGGTCGAACCATCAAGCAGGTAAGGGTCCAATGGGACCCTACTGATGATTCTTTAGCTACATGGGAGGATGCAACTAGATTGAGGGAGTTATATCCCTACCTGTTTGTAGGCTTCTAGGAATAAGCCTAACCCAAGGGGGGGTGGATGTAGTGCCTACCCTTGTTCACATCTTTTCTGGACATATTGTTGCTATTATTATCAAACTATGATGGACTAGTTTTATGTTGATGGATTAGTGGAATTGTTTTGAGACTATCAAACATTATGTTATGGATTCAGAGGTTATGTGATGAGATCATTTAGACTTTACATTTCATGCATACATGATGATGATTATATTTTTTTCAGATATTATTGATGATTAGTTGGATGGTTTATTATCTCATGTGTTTTATTATGGATACTTACCCCATACTTGCATGTGTATGGTGTGCGTGTTTTCTTATTGTATGGCATTTCTGATGTGGTTAAGGAAGGGAGTTGTAGTTACCTACTTAGTCGAGATCTACATGATGCACCACTTCCTGCCATTGTCTGTTTAGCTTAGCATTATATATTGTATGTACATGCATGGTTTTTTTGCAGGTACCGGGTATCGACTTCCCTCAATTGCCAGGATGAGCGTACCCTATTATACTATCTCAATGATAAGAGAAGGGAGATAAATTTTCAAGTCCAAATCCCAAACCTTTAAGCCAATTGTACTAGTGAGGTAGGACAAGTATCTGGATATTTTACCCACTGAATGTGTCAGATGACATAATTCATGATTTTTAACTCTTTAGACCGATTTTGAGTGATTTTCTCTATGATGGGTTTTCATATTTTATCTTAGAGGTCTATGGTGAATTTTCTATTAATTAAGTCTTAATAAATAGATTTAATTAATAAATTAATTATTTGAGAAAATTAATATAAAATATCATGTTATTTGATATTTTGATTATAATTAATTAAATGTGAATTATTTTTGGAAAAAGGTGTAAATAAAAGAAAATTAGAAATTAAACTTAATAATAAAAAAATAAAAAAATAAAGTAGTAACTAAATAATAATAATAAAAGTTATAAAAATTAAAATGAAAGTTATAAAGATTAAAATAGAAGTTATAAATATTTAAATAGAAATTATATAAAAAGTGAATTGGAGTTATAAGCTTGCATGGGAGTTAACAAACTTTTCTATTTCTCAAGTGTCAACAACACAGGGGTTAGTGCATTAATTAATCACATGGTGTCTACAACCCTATGGCTCATCTTGAAGGTTGGAAAAGACCCATGCTTAGTTGGTGACACCTTCCAGCTGTTTCTAGAAGCATTCTAGATGTTTGCTGAAAGCTCTTTATATTTAGGCATTCATAGAGGCTTAGAGATAGTGTTGGGAGTGCAATTGGAGCTTTGGAGGACTCGAGAACTCTGAAGAAGGGAGGAGCTTGCTCTGCAGATTTTTTGAGGAAGAGTGTTATAACATCAGAAATCGGGTAGATTCTTGTGATTTTACTTATGCTATTTCCGCATCATGCATTCCCTATCTTCTTCGTGTCTTCCATATGTCTTCTGAAGAATTTCATATTTTTTTTAATTGTATGCATTCTTTATGTGGGTAGTTTAATTTATTTGAATTCCATATGCATTGATCTGAAAAGAACACGGGGCTAGGGTTTAAATTCATAGCCAAACCCATTAGATTATTTATTGGATAAATTTGAGATCAAAAGTTTATAGGAAAATTCTGAAAATTAGGATTTCTAAATAAACTGTTTTTATTTTCGAATCTGTACACACACACACAAACACACACACACACACACACACACACACACACACACACACACATATGTATATATATATGTATGTATATATGTTCATGTGCTGTGACATTAGAAAACTTTGTGTGTATACACACACACACACACACACACACACACACACACACACACACACACACACACACACACACACACACACATATATATATACAAATATATGTCCTTATATATACATACATATGTATATATATACATATAAATATTTGTTTATTTAATAATCGAATGCCATATCGCATGGAAACATTTTTATGAAAAACTGTTAATTAAAAAAATATAATAAAAACGTATGCGTAGTGGGGATGGATGCTCGTGCACCCACGCTTGTTTAAAGAGGAGTACCTGTGGTCGTAGAAACTGTGATGTCAGCAAGTACCACGTACTTGCTGCTGTCATAGGCCCTGCAACTGCAAGATACCTGCGTGCGTGTCGCGGCTTACATATTGTTTGATGCAATGTTTGTTTATATAAAAAATTGCATCCGATTTTATAATGTTATTTTTAAAAAACAATTGCCATATTCTATTTTAATTGTTATTAAAATTTTTGGCATTAATCGAATTTGTTAATTCGATTTTGTTTAAAGGTAAAATAATTTATATATTCATATATATATATATATATATATATATATATATATATATATATATATATATATATATATATATATATATATATATATATATATATATATATATATATATATATATATATATATATATATATATATATATATATATATATATATATATATATATATATATATATATATATATATATATATATATATATATATATATGTATATAATATGTAAATATGATTATTTGTTTTATAATTGTAACATTGATAATTGATTTATATCAAAGGCTCATGATTTAAATTAATTGTTTTATCAAGTACATTAAATTTGATTGTTAGATTGATGGGGGACATTTGGATTAAAATTATAATTAAAGAATGGATTTGTATTCATTCAAAACGTATAAATGTTCCTTCTCTAAACTTGGAAACGTAAACCGAGACTTTTGCATTTAAATTCAAATTGTAAATTTAGCAAAACTAAATCATGTGTTTGCATTGTGTATTCTTTATGCTATTGTTTTGGGTTTTGGGTTGACTAGTGTTGACCAATTATAGGACATCTACCAGAGGCTTGGGAGTTATGTGATTGTGATGTCATGATGATGTTTAATTTTGATCTTTATAAATCCAACCATGGTTATGTGATGGAATGCTCTATGTATTGGATGCGATTACTGATTGTTATAGTTGAGATTCTTATGTATGAGACACTTGACTTAACCATTATTTTTGGTCATCGATCAATTATCCTTGGTTATTTTCTAGTCGCCATGATGGGACTATGATGTGGATTTATTCTTGATGATGTCATGTTGTGACATGCTTGACTCAACCATTTTTGGAGTCTTCGATCAGTATGATGAGATATATTTTGGTTATTGAGAACCATTGGATACTTTGATTATCAGTGATACTTCAGTTGTCAATAGAGAACTGTTGTGTTCATGATTTTCTATGGATGTTTTCTCATGGAGATTTGATGCTTTTATGCATATTTGATGATTTTATTATGGATTATCTTTTTTGATTTTGAGATTTATGATTCCATGAGCATTAGGATAGGATATCTGCATGTAGTGACAAGAAGTGGCTTGCAATGGGGGCCAGGGCCCTAAGAGGCTGCCAGGGTAACTCATTGTAAGTTGGATTAATAAGTGATAACATTCACACCTAATACTAACTGAATGAACCTAAAAAGATAAGAGTTTTGTTCTCGCCCATGCCTTGAGTGCTTGTACAGGCTAGGATGGGAGTAGTGAGATGCATGGTTGTGACCTTGCATTCCATAGTATGCCTTGTCAGTATGAGAGGATACTAGTGGCCGCATGAGATCAGTATGGACTTGTGGAGTTTAGCTAACTGCCAGGGTAACTTGTACGTGATAATTGTGATGACACTTTCTTGCTTGCATAGTAGGTTCCTACATGTCATTGTGTGCCTTTGGGATTAGATGTCGATTTTGTGTTTGGAACCTTTGAGTTAGTATACTTTTAGGATTCCTGGACTTATAGAGATTTGTGCTATGTGATTTTGTTAGCCTGTTTGGGACTTGAGATTATCTCCTTAGCATGGTGGGAGTGGACCACTTAGGTACCACACAGTCGGGTGGTAGTGTATTTTCCACTCTTATCATTTTGAGATTCATTGAGACATCGTTTCTGATGCGTCCTTCATGATGGTGGATATGTATCCTTTTCATTGATGATTAGCATATGTTAGATGATGTTATCTTATGCTTTTATTTGCATGTTAGATTACTTCCTACATATGATGTTGTATATATTAGGAGTGACATTCCTATTAAGTTAATACCGATGATCTCTTCAGTAATTTGGAATGTTACGCACGGAGGGATGGCTAAGATCCACGATGGTCTAATGATGCTATTAATGGTTGGGAGGAACCGTGAACTTAGTTTATTATGTTTGATCTTCTATGATGGTGTATCATGTATATCATGTGATTATGTTTACTTTGGTGTATCATGGATTAGAATAGGATGATGTACCTTATTTTATGTATGTATATTCTTTTGAGCTTGTTATACCCTGTGACATGTATAGTGGATGATTGAGTATTTGAAATGTAATGTATAAACATTGGACTTATCATTATTATTTCATGTGGATATTTTTAGATGTAATCCAACGTTAAGGGATCTTAAGGAATGTGATCTGATATGTATGTTATGTTTAATTTCAGATGGACATTACTATTGCTTCCGTTATTATGCATAAGTTATGTGTGGTATTTACTTTCATGTTTAAAAAAAAAAAATTGCTACTAAACTTAGTGAAATTCTAGGTTAATTCTTTGGATCCCTTGGCGGGGCATTACACTTTCGAGAGTAAGCACATCACTTTCAAACCCTGAATCTGAATCCATCCTTTTAAAATTTAAACTCCTACCTCTATTTTTCTTAGTGCTAGAATACTAGATGGAGGCAACTATTTTGTTCATTCAACTTTCATGAAGGACAAATACATGAAAATTAAAAATGTCGTTATGTGTTGCTATTTGAAACCTCTGATCTACTGATTAGCATAGGTGCAAACATGAAATCATTCACACCATAGATAAAAATCCTTGTAGAGCTACCACCTCCTTGAAGAGGAAAATGAAATCACAACAGTGATTCACCTTTTGAAATTAATTACTTCAGCAGATACAAACAACCACATAAACTATCAATCAAGAAACTTATAATTTCTCTTTCCCAACAAACTAGATCTGCCCACAAATACTAAAAGCCTCTGATATTAAAATAAACCATGCATTGGCACAAATATTTAGACTAGAGTCACCACTCACACTTAGTGATAAAAGATTTTGAAACCATTTACCACTTGTAAATTCTGAATTAGACTTTCAATATGGAAAAACTTGTAGATCACTAACACCTTGAAAAGAGAATACACTTCATAAATTAATTCTTGACTCTAAAAATTTTTCAATAGCACTTGCAAAGACTGAATTGATTGAAGATAGACTTATAATAGTCATATGACACAATTTACATCCAATCTTACAACATACTACTATCCATGAACATAGCTTAACTGGGGAACACAAGTCTCAGCAAGGATATGAAAAGAACATCACAATTACCTCACTCCTGTACTACTTCCTTGTGTTTCTCCTATTGTATTGAATTTTCTTTTGTCAAATTCTCAAGATTTGTCTACCATTCAGATTCAATACAATCCCCAGTAAAGTCACCATTTTGTTGGTGTTTTAAAATGCTATAGGTTTTAAATTACCCCGATGAGAACAAGACACATCTAGGGGTAGCTAATTCCCATCTTCAAATGCCTTTCAGACACTAGGCCAACTATAAGGCTAGACCCTTCTTCTACTTCAGGCTCTACAAAACCTAGGTGAGTGGACCTCAGATTCAATTAATATGGTACCAGTGCAAAAACATATTCCTGAATCTATTAAGAAGATTTAACCCTTATTTCTCCTATTAACTCATGCAATGACATAGATTTGTGATAGCTAAATGCAATATAATGAAATTGATAAGTTGAGTGAGGGTAAGACTTTTAAGCTCTTCAACATGAAAGGGGGAAAATAATTTGATTAATAATGTTGAATTAAACAAAACCCCTAATATGCAGCAATAAGAAATAATGATCCTATAGCTAATTAGTGCCTTATCTATTAGGCAATTCCATGAATCAAGCACATACATATGGATTCCTAAAACCTATTCATGTATTCAGATATTTGATCCATCCATTCACCTTGTAAATAGACATCTATGTTCAATCTAAATCTTATTCTTACTTGATATCCTCCTCAATAAACTTGCAACCCTATTGATTTCCTTGAAGTATTTACATAACTCCTTGAATTACAAGCAACAATGAAACAACATATAGCCTTAAGGGACTATAACTATGACCTAGGCTCTTTGTTCAAAGATCATAAAACATTATAGCTCACTGAGAAAGGAGACAAGATTTAAAATGCAACTCAATCATCTGTTGTTCTTTGTATTGATTTCCTTGAAATAATACTTTCATTTGCCTAAAATTAAAACATAGAAACACCTAAAAGATTTGAACTATCTATGTTCTCTTCATTACTATTGTTCATACAAGAGAAATTGTTGAAGAAAATGTGGTGTCACAGTATTGGAAATACATCAAAACTAGAACCAAAACATGGTATCACAGTAGTGAGTAGGTTTTCTCCAAAAACTAGAACTAACCCTTACAATGAGAAAGAAAGAGAATGATATAGGAGGAAAGAATTCTCGAATTTGATCAAATGATAACAAGTGTCCCCTCAGAATTCTTTCCCAAGAAGCTGAAAAGCCTCTCTCTACCCTCTCTTTGTAACTGCATATCAAATCTTCATCATTTTGTCTTTCCAAATGTAAAATATCTTGAAGTAAAAGACAAAAATATGATAATTGAACTCAGCTATGTGCCAATTGACCAATTTGAAGACAAAACACAAAAAAGCCTCAAAATAATCAAATACAAGATTCAGGAAACATGTTTAAGGTGTTTCTCCACTGAATTTTGCAACTGACAACTTAAAACACATGATAAAACATGCAAATCACTCTGAGAGACAAAACCTCCTGTAGCATGTAAAAATGACATCCTTTGTAGAAACTAACTTCATAAATGGATGGTTTGTTTCTTCCCAATTCTGACAGTATATTGGAGTGCCTATTTTGGTGAAAAACTCCCCCAATTATGCCCCTTTGAAGTTTAGACTCCTGTTCATGACTTCCATAGCACTTTGCAAAAATTTAACCTTGTATAAAGTTTGAACTATATGGTAAATTTAAATCAGATTTAAAACTTGGTTCTACATGTACTTTTCTAGGAAAAAACATAAAATATTAATTTTATGACTTTTGATTTTTCCTCTATCTTTTTATCTAGGTCAAACTTGGTTTGACCATGTTGACACATGTCAAACCCTGATTGGCTCATTTATTGCACAGTCATCTGACCATCCAACTAGGTGCGACATGTCATCATCTCATTGGTCCTTTGTTTTTCCACATCAGCATGTTACATCATCGATCACTATGTCGTTATCCTCATCAACATTATGCCATGTCATCAGCAACATAGTGATAGAGTGACATGTGTCACCTACCACCACCTCAACACCTTAGGAAGCATACTATGTCAAAAACCTCTCCCATGTGTCACCGTCAGATTCATCCACCTCGAAGCCATGTCAGTGCCATATATCAACATCTTATTGGGTTGCCATGTTGTTATGTTAACCAACGTGCAACTTTATCTTAGCGACATGGAAACCACTATCAGATCTACCACGTATCACAATCTGGTGCATCGAAGATATCTGCTTGCCATGTCATTGCCATTTCATCATATCATTGCACTTCATACTTGCTGGAATTTTACTTTTCTAGGCCAAATTATTTGATTTTCTAGTAAGTCACCATGTCGCTTACTAGAAAATCTCACCATTTTCTAGTGGCAACATGGCGACCACCAAAAATCTCCACTTTTTTGTCGACTTTCCCAGCGATGCAACTTTTCTGGTGAACTTCTTCATTTTGTGTGGTTGTCCAAAATTACCTCAAGCGACCTACCAGCTGGCACTTACTCATGTGGGCCCCACCTACAAGCCTTGGCTTTCACAAAAGCTCTTGTCCTGGTTGCTGCATTTTAATCTCCTGCAACTTTGTCTTTATATGCTACCATGCCCTCTTCACATGTTTCTTGTCAATTTCTCAATTTCTCTTTTTGTAGATATATGAAGGTACCTCACATGTGGTATCTTTCCCTCACCTTTAAATTGGTGTAGACTTCTTTTACTTGATGTTTCTCCCATTTACCTTTCATCTAGTGGCTTATAGACATAGGTACCTACTTTGCGTGAGTTTCTTTTATTGCTATAGCTGACTACTCTCAGAAAACACCTTCCTCTTATGATTCTCAACATTATTCCACACCTTGGATAAAGCTGTTGTATGCAATCCTCTTTTATATTATTCAAATCCCATAACTTTTAGATAAAGTCAATTCAACATTTAAATGAAACTAATTAAACTCCCCAATGTTGTGCCGGGAAAGGCAACGTCTAGTTTTCAAGACTCTTGAAGTCCTCTGTTTCATGGTGCTTCGCTTTAAATGTCTCCTTCAATTGCTTTGCCATTTATTGGTGAATGACTTGTAAAAGGCTTTATCTTCATATTACATCATTCCATGAAGTCTTACATATTAGCTTCCTTTAAAATACAAACACTTGAAGGCCTTTAGCATTCTCACTTTAAAGAATAACCTTATTTGCATATTGTATAACAAATACTTTTGAAAATCATAATCATTACAACTCTTCAAAATGCTTTTACACTCCAAATATGACATTGTAATTTGATGAGAATAGTCAGACCCAAGGTGGGTCCGGCTAAAAAAAAATTCATTTTCAAACAAATTATCCATCAAATTGATCCATTTGGACATCTCAGACTGGCAGGATTCAAATTCAATCATCGATCAAGTAACTAGGCCTTAAAAACTTATTCAATCAAGTAACTAGGCCGTGAAAATTGGCATGAGTGTTCAATCCTACACACTCTACCATACTAAAAATTCTCAGTCCATGATGAATTCCTAGTCAAAATATTTTAATCGCTGAACATCCATACTTCAATTATCCTGCAAACAATCAGTGTTAAAAAACATAAATTGGGCTCGGGTTCAGCATTATAAATTGGGTTATTGATCACTTGGGGTTCTAAAAACTAGGGTATAGGTTCTTTGCCATTCAAAGGATAAGAATTCATAATTAGGGCTTATGAAAAATAACAAGACAAATTTGGCAAATTTTTGAAAATAGGCACTTGGAAATTTTAAATTGGGAAATGTGTCAAAAAGTAATTTTTGGTAAACAGATGGACATAAGAAAGGATGCAGATGGATTCGTCATGTCTTTAGAATTGGCACACTTCAAGGATTTCCAAGACACAAACAATCATACAATCAATTTAGTCTTACCAAACACAGGATCAAAGTTATAACGTGCTAAACATGGGTACATATTAATTTGGATACCTTAGCTGTAACAAAACAATGCAAACTAGGTTTTTAATCATGTTAGCAAACTGATCAAATAGATTCATTATGATCTCAAAATTAGAACATATGAAGTGTCTGACCCCTGAAACACAAGGCAAAAATAATTTCTTCATTTGGGTCAATTGGGTCAAAGATATAATTGGTCAAACATGGCTTCCCAAAATTGTGAACAACTACACAAATGCATGAAATAGTGAATGACCAAATTTGAGGGGTTCAAAACCTGGTCAAACATACTTGAAATGGGCTAACAATTGAAACACATGTTCTTTGATATGCATAATAAACATCCCCAATTTGGTGTGTCATCAAACATTCTTGGGTAAAAGATATTCAAAGACAAACATGGCCTCCTGTCATTGTTTGACACTTGGGGCAGAATTGCAAATTTTGACACTAGCTCAAAATGGGACTTCATCAAATGATTCAGGATGGAAAAATAACACTATGGATCACATGCATATGTCAAATGAAAGGTGTCAAGCCACTCAAACACCATCTAGGGCTCAAATTGACAACTAACTACATATGCATAAAAAGCATCCATAGGGCATTGATTCTTCAAAATTTTCAATATGTGATTGAAAATTGACCATGCAATTTTCAGTCCCAAAAAAAAGTACCCAAGGGAGACAACCAAGAGATAGTACCCAAGGGAAATTATGAGGAAAACACCCAATGGAAACTATCTAAGTTAGTGTGCTAATAGGGTTTATAGAGAGGAGGCCCAGTGAGCATACAATCTGTGGTGGATGGTCTTATAAAATTTAATGGACTACAGGTATATTGTGAGGATTGGAGGGGTGTTGATGTATGGATTTTCTGGAGTAGAAAGAAATATTGGTGTGTGGAAGGGGGGGATTAGTCTAAGGGACATATTGTAGGAATTATAGTGGAAAAATATGGATTCCTAGGCATACAAAAATACAATTCCATACTAAAGATGAGTGTTGAGTGCCAAAGATTCAAAACATAATTGATAATAATTCTTCAGATGAGAGAAAAACCTTCATATGGTTGTTGCCAAATCTAGCAGCTCAAATATATTTGTAGACACTAAATGCACATCCAACAAAATACAATCAGAGCAAAACAAGCCAATCTCCAAATGAAATGATCAATAGATCTATGACACAAGTGAAATATCAAAGTGATATTTCTAAAAAAAGACTAAGTGGTTGTGAACCACTGAATCTGCATTCACCAAATAGGCAGGATCTTCCACCTCTGAAATGGTAGACAATAAGTCCAATCGATAATTTCAACATAGAAAAAAATTGAAGACACATAAAATAAACATCCTACTTGTCAGTCATAAATACCACATTAAAAGAAGACTTTGAAGGTGCACAAGTTTCAACATGACAAAAAACACCTATGATAAAAGCAAAAGATGTCCTGAGATATCAATTAGAACCCCAAACGCAATTTTTTAAATTAATATGGTCACCATATTTATTAATATAAGTAATTAATAAAGGTCCTTTTTATTATTTACTTTAAATTTTGGGACCAAATAATTAGTCAATTAAATTAAATTATTACAATAAATTTGGGAACATCACAAAATTGCTCTGAAAACATTGAAAATGGGGAGCCTTCCATAACCATGCGAACTTTAATGAAAAATATTTATCTCTCACAAGAGAGGTGATGAGATGTCAAAATGAAAATGCGACAGAGCCTTAAACCTTATGAACACTTTTTCCAAGCTGTGGCAACAAGTGTAGCTTGCTAGAGCATATCTTGCCAAAAAAATACAATGAGAAATATGGGTAGGGTAAAGAAGTTGATTAAAATGTAGCAATGTACACTATTTCTTATACGAACTAGCTAGTAGTGGGGAGAGCATAAAGTAGGGGACAACCAACACAACAATAATGAATATCTACAAGCCATGAAAATAAATTTGTACAATTATTAATAGCATTGAATGCCCCATACATCCTATTACATATACATAACATTGAAGAAAACCTTGAAATGATGTAGAAACAAATGTAACAACCTAGATTACATTGTAGGAAAACAAAAGTTCCAACACCAAGTGTAGTAGAATGACATAAACTCATAAAATTGTAATCTTGACATAATTCTTTTCAAGGAAACTTTGGCCAAAACAATGGCACAACCTAAAACACATACAAAGGGCAGAACAACAACTTTTACAGAACCCAACTGCAATAGTTAGCAAAAAATAGAGAAATTACTTTCATAATAAAAGAAGAAAATGCCTTATTTGGAAATGATTTCTTATCTATCAATTCCACAAGTATTTAGGAGAACAAACCTAGTAGCTACCCAAGCTATCTTTGCACACCTATAACTCCTAAACCATAAGTTAGATTTTGTCATTTTTTTGGTGTACCTCTATAGGTGAGGGAAGAGCTTAAAGATAAGGTTTAAACTTTTGGGTATTCATGGATCTTTCTAGAGGGTTCATGAAGTGAAAAGAGGTCAAATAGTGTCATTTCAAAGTGCTCACCTGATACCTACTATGTTCATCCACTAATAGTTGTTCACTCAAACAATACTCGTACTTGTGGTTAAATGTCCCCGTGCTCTTTATGAAATGTCCATGTTGGTGTAAATAGGTATTTACTATTTACACTTTACTTAAGTTTACTTAGGTTAATGCATATTTTATTATTATTTAGTTAGTCACCTAGGAGTATGCGTACTCATCTAAGTTGTCATGTTGACAACATAGGAGTTCACACCTCTTTTATGCACATGGTGTCTACACCATAGGAGTTAGCACTCTAATTAAGCACATGGTGTCTACAACATCTTTATGTTTGTGACATCTTATCATACTTATCCTCTCATTGATGCACATACATTCATGCACAATGGAGGACGTGTGTTTAGTTGTCATGCTTAACTCCTAGTATCTTCTAGACACATTCTAGATGCATCTCATAGGCCTTTATATATAGGCACTCCTAGCATGTACTGTACATTAGAGAGCATTTTCATTATTATATTGATCATACTTTGGTCTATTTTTGTGCTTGTGTTTGAGCCTTTTGATCTTGGGAGAATATTGCCCTAAGGAAAATTCTTACATGGTATCAAAGATGAGGGAGATTCTCATCACATAACCATTGGAGACCTTGTTGCTTCATCTCTCGAAGGGACTTGATTCATATTCGGAGCATTTGTAGCAATTGAGAGCATCTAGAGCTGAAGCAGACCTTGCTATTGTATATGGAGTGATGATTCGGTGAATATCAATTATAAATTTGCCTTTTTTAGGCCAAAGTTGATGTTGAGGCAAATTTTTTTTTGCAAATTGGAACTCGAAGGCCCGATTTGCAAATTTTGTATGGTCATCATTCGATCTATTTAAATTCTTTTTTTTTTGCTATTAATTTTACATTTTCAAAATTTTTTAGGGAATTTTTTAGCCTAGTTGGGCATGTAGAGAATTATTTGTTTTGCACAGGCACTAGGCAGTCACACCCCGACCCTATGTAAAATATTCTATAGGAATATTCCAATTTTATTTGGTGGGCACATAGTCACTTATTTATTTAATACCAATGGTTTACCAATAAAATTTTGGCCCAACCCTCACAACTAGCAAGAACATCTACCGGATTTGACAGTTCTCACACAAAGTCAGGCACTTTGTTTGAATACTCCAGCTCAGTGTTTCTTAAACAACTCTCCCTTTGCATGTTTGGGCAATGTGGGACTAAAACAAGTTTGACTACCAGATTTATTCTCGTGGCACTAGGAGTTTAACTCTTTGGCACTCAGCAGCATAATGCAAACTCTCAACAGTCGATAAACTATTTTTTTGACATATGAAATTTGGCCACGACAGCTCCTTCGGCTTTTGCAGAATCTGACCTGTCTAAGCACAATTCTGACAACTGCCTTAAAGTCATGACAAAGTCCTCTAATAGCAGATTAACATGCATCTGCTTAGCAATTGCAACACAACACTACATGCATTGCCACGTGGCAATCCCAATACCCTCCATCTGTTCAGACCTTGTCTCCACCCCCAGCTTGGACTCTACATCACAACCATGTTACAGTTTTCAAATTTGGCCACACTGTACTTGCCATATGCCATCTTAGCTCTCTACACCAAATTTTTTTGTACACATCCATACAAGTCCATATGGCTAATGTCATCAGTCATATAGGTGACATCATCACCACATCAACAAGTGCTTGCATTTTCATTGATGTTAGCAATCCTTTAGCCTAAATTTGATGACTATTTGACCATCATTTAGAGGAAATTTTGAACTGCTACGATAGCTATTTGACCATCAAATTTAACATTGTGCTTTCCTTTGAAGACCCCTCTTCAGATGTAGTTTTCATTTGATAGTCTAACTTTGAGAGGCCATAACTTAGACATTTGGACTCCAAATTAGGTTTAATTTTTTTGATTTTGGGTAGAATTTTCTGAATTTTTTAGTGGCGTAGCTATTTTCTAGTTTTGGTGCATAGATTTGTCAGAAATAACATTTTTTGGTGACTATACTTGTCTAATCCTGTATTTTACAAATTCAAATGCTCCGTACGGGCTCATCTGGACTCCTTTTCAGCTTCCATTTTTTTTGAACCTGTATATTTTTTCATCTACTTTCTAGATCTACCATCAAATTATAGGCTTGTGTGGATAAAAATACCACTTTTAGAAATAGGTCCTATTTTTGCATTGTATTGTTTCACAATTATTGTATTTTTGAGCTACATTGTAAAGTTCTAGATTTGTACTCTAAAAAGAGGTCATAAACAGAAAAATTAGAAGCCCACTTTGTCCATTTTGACAAGTGGCCTATTGTAAAATGCACTACATATAAAGTACCAAAATATTTCATTTAGAGGGGGATTTTTTGATTGAGTGAAAAGGCCGGGGTTTGTATTATTTTTTGTGTCTCCTTGATCTTGTGCGCTTGCATTATGGGTTCTTTTTCAAATTTAACTCCACATAATTATGCTACTTGGAAAGAAAACATTAAGGAACCACTGGTAGAAATTTTTTTACTGCATTATGTTACTGGTGTAGCAAAGAAACCTCCTACTGATGTTGATGAAGCTTAGAAAGAAGATTGAGAATCCAAACAAGAGATGGCCCTAGGAACCTTGTTGAAAAATATCTTAGATCCCATCAAATATCATGTTAGGAAGCTTACCAATCCAATAGAGGTTTGGGCTAAACTTGAAGCTTTGTATGGGACAATAGATGAAGACATGGCCTACACTATTGAGGACAAACTTCTCAAGTTGGATCCTAGAAATTTTGACACCATCAAAGACTATCTTACCCAAGTAGACATGTATAGGGCACAACTAAAGGATTGTGGTTAACCCATCAAGGATGGAAAGATGATCAAACACATCATGACTCATCTTCCACCTGAATATGCTTACCAATCCAATAGAGGTTTGGGCTAAACTTGAAGCTTTGTATGGGATAGTAAATGAAGACATGGCCTACATTATTGAGGACAAACTTCTCAAGTTGGATCCTAGCAATTTTGACACTATCAAAGACTATCTTACCCAAGTAGACATGTATAGGACACAACTTAAGGATTGTGGTGAACCCATTAAGAATGGAAAGATGATCAAACACATCATGACTCATCTTCCACCTAAATAGGCTCCTTTTGTTTCTAGTTTTAATACTCAAAAAATAACAATGGGTAGTGCCTATATTAAGCCTTCATTTGAGAAATTTTTAGAAATGCTAGTCTTAGAACATGACAATCTAGTGAGCATGGGAATTCTCTAGTCCTCCAAGACCAAAGCCTTGGTAGCAAATGAAGGGAATTAATGTGGTACAAATTCCAACAAGAAGTAGAAGCAGTGGAAGGCTAAGCCACAAGATGACATGCAACAATCCTCCTCAAAACAACAATCTTCCTCACATCAATCTTCTTCCACTCAATAATCTTCTTCACAACAAGGGAAGTCTTCTACCAAAAATAATCAAAAGGGGAATAATTCCAACAAAAAGGAGACGAAAACTTGTTCCTATTGTAAGAAGAATGGTCATGATGAACATGAGTGCAAGGATAAGTAGATTGATGAATTGGTCAACCTAATGAGGAAACACAAAATTGATATACCAAATGCATATAAGGATAAGGGATCTTCATCCACTTGAAAAGGTAAGGGACAAGTTTTAGTTGCAAGTAAAAACAATGTTGAGGAATGGGTTCTTGATGCAAGAGCAACACATCATATGGGTACTTCAAAGGAGCAGTTTTCCTCTTTAAAACCATCAAATGTGCCTTACATCTATGTGGGAAATGATACTCGAGTGGAAGTAGAAGGGAAAGGCAATGTTGAGTTGGATAATGACATCTTCAAGGATGTTCTACATGTTCCTAACCTTAGCACCAGCCTTCTCTCCATCTATTAGATAACTCACTATGGATGTGACAACAAAGTGAAGTTCCTCCCTAATAAAATTGTGGTAAAAAATCTAAAAGATGATTCTATGGTGGCAATTGGAAAGGCTAATCATGAGACAAGACTTTATTCTTTCTCACATTTTGTGCCTAAGTCCACTTCCCTTGTCTTGTTGACTCATTCAAATACACAAAGTAAGCTATGGCATGAGCGATTTGGACATCTTAATTATTGCTACCTTCAACAACTTAACAACAAGGATATGGTCATTGGTCTACCTCAAGTCAAGTATTCAAAGGGTGTATGTCCAAGTTGTGAAGCAGGAAAGCATCTCGAAGATAAATATGACAAGGGGAAGTCTTGGAAGGTGACTGATGTTCTTGAATTGGTGCATAGAGATGTAGCTGGCCCATTTCTAGTACCATCTTTTGGTAAGGCTCGCTATTTTCTAACCTTTATTGATGACTTTTCATGGTACACTTGGGTCTTTTTTCTTGCTCATCAGAGTGAATTATTTGATAAGTTCATCACATTCAAAGCTCAAGTTGAGAAAAAATAAGGGAAAGCCATCAAGATTCTACAAACCCTTAAGGAAATGACCACTTGTATGCTTCAACATAAGTCTCTAGATTAAGTGTTTTGGATAGAAGCCATGTGTTGTGCTAATTACATCCAAAATAGAAGTTCACATAAGGCCTTAGATGGAATTACACCTTTTGAGGCATGGTGTGGCAGAAAACCAAGTGTAACACACTTCAAAGTTTTTGGTTGTCTAGCATGGGCAAGGATACCTCCACAAAAGTGAAAGGCATTAGAACCTCAAAGAAAACCATGCATATTTTTTGGATATCCTGACCATCTCAAGGCATGTAAACTAATGGATCCAAAGAGTCATTAAATATTTTACGAGAGGACTGTTCATTTTGAAGAAACTTGTCCAAGTTTGGCTTCTTCAACTCCTCCCTCTTCCTCCTTCATGGACAGTGATCATAGTGATGATAGTGATTTAGAAGATGAGATTCCTTCAATTTTGACTTGTAAGACACCACCTTCATAGGGTCCACAAATAGTTGAGGACTTTCCTTCTTCTTCCACTAAACCTTGTTGGGCACATTAGATCCTTGATTCAATAGGTTCATTGGTGGGGAATCCTTTAGAGACTCAGAGGACTAGGTCACAACACAAACCATTTCCACATGTTTATATTGACATTTCTTTAGATCCATAGTCATTTAAGGAAGCATCAAGGATTCCAGAATGGGACAAATCTATGGAGGAAGAATATAATTCCTTTTTGAAAAAAAACACTTGGGACTTAGTTCCCCTTCCTAAGGGAAGAAAGCTAGTTTGGTGTAAGTGAATCTATCAAACCAAATTTGTAGTTGATGGAAGTGTGGATAAGCATAAGGCTAGAATAGTCACCAAATGTTTCTCATAGGTTCTAGGTATTGACTATATAGAGAATTTTGCACCAGTTGCCAAGATGAACTCCATTTGCTTGACACTAGCTATTTTTGTAGCTCATGGTTGGGTTGTACACTAGATGGATGTAAAGAGTGCCTTTTTTAATGATGATCTTCATGAGGAGATTTATATGAAGCAGTCATAGGGGTTTGTATGGGATTCTACTATCATTTGAAAATTGAAGAAGTCTATCTATGGTCTTAAGTAGGCTCCTCGAGCTTGGCATGCCAAGATGGATTCCTTTCTACTCTCAACATGATTCACTAAGTGTCATTTTGATTCGAATGTCTACATTTTTTAGTGGGATGACTCACACTTGATACTTGTGATTTATGTAGATGACTTGATCATTACAGGGAGCACTTCATCCATCATTGCCAGTGTCAAGAACTCTCTACAGGATAGATTTACTATGACAGACTTGGGTTTGCTACATTACTTCCTTGGTATTGAGATCACATAGTCTTCAGTAGGGATCACACTTTCTTAACCCAAGTATTCTCTTGACTTGCTTTCTTAGTTCCATATGAATGACTGCAAGCCTACTCCTACTCCCTTTCTTTTAGGTGTGAAGCTAGAGGCCAAGTGTACCACTCCACTTGTCGATGCTACATTGTACAAATAGTTAGTTAGGAGCCTTATCTACTTGACACATACTTGCCTTGATATAGCTTTTGTAGTTGGCATGGTTTCTCACTTTATGCCAAAACCACATGAGCTTCATTGGAAGGCCGCCAAGCACATTTTGCACTACATACAAGGTACACATGCACATGGGATATACTATGTAGTGGGTACATGACTTCAGTTGGTTGGATATACAGACTCAAACTATGCAGGGGGCCTTGATTCCTACAAGTCTACTTCAGGTTACATATTTCACGTTGGTTCTGGCCCTATTTGTTGGTAGAGTAAGAAGAAAAATAATATTGCTCTTTCTTCCATTGACGATGAGTATCGAGGAGCTATCAATGTAGCTATAGAGGCTTTTTGGTTATAACATATTCTGGAGGAGTTTGGATTTGATCTACCTAAACCTATAGTTATTCATTGTGATAATCAAAGTGCTATTAAGATCTCTAAGCATCTAGTTCAGTATCAACAGACCAAGCACATTGAGGTTCATATGCACTACATTAGAGAGCTGATACAAGAGCAGATCATTGATTACAGTATTGTCCTACAATAGAGTAGGTCATAGATATCTTCACCAAACCCTTCACTGAGGTCAAGTATACTCATTTGTGAGATCTCTTGCATGTGCAGGATATTGCATAAAGGGGAGTCCCTTGAGTTCTCTCTTCTTTCTTCTGGGAGGGATCTTTTCCTCTTCTAAGGTCTTCTTCTCTCTCATCTTCTTTATTGTACATATCTCTCTTTTTGGAGAAGGGGTTTTTCCATGAGGTTTTCCCTCTTTCTTTTCTTTATGAGAGATTGCATTGCATCGCATTGTATGTAGAGAATTGCTTTTGTACATGGGTACCTAACATGGCCTTGTAGCCAGGACCCATCATGTATTTGTGAACTTAAGTGCATTACCCAAGTTGCACTTAGGGGGGGTGTTGGTGTAAATAGGTATTTATTATTTATACTTTACTTAATTTTACTTAGGTTAATGCATATTTTATTGTTTTTTAGTTAGTCACCTAGGAGTATGCATACTCATTTGAGTTGTCATGTTGACAACATAGGAGTTTGCACCTCTTTTATACACATGGTGTCTACACCACAGGAGTTAGCACTCTAATTAAGCAGATGGTGTCTACAAAATCTTTATGTGTGTGACACCTTATCATACTTATCCTCTCATTGATGCATGTACATTCATGCACAATGGAGGATGTGTTCTTAGTTGTCATGCTTATCTCCTAGTATCTGCTAGACCCATTCTAGATGCATCTAAGAGGCCTTTATATACAGGCAATCCTAGCATGTATTGTACATTAGAGAGGATTCTCATTGTTATATTGATCATACTTTGGTCTATTTTTGTGCTTGTGTTTGAGCCTCTTGATGTTGGGAGAATATTTCCCTAAGGAAAATTCTTACAATCCCAATAGTGGTGCACAAATTGGTCAATCACTAACAAAAAAGCTAAAAAATGATTGACTATTGGTACACATGTTTTAATTTTTTTGGCCTCTTTTAAGAGTGGTAGTTGGTGGGATCTATGATAAAAATATCATGAATATTAGATCTCCTAATTGTTACTGTGTCTCTTCCCCTAGCATCAAATACTTGTGATAAAACCTAAATGGAGGACACAACCAACAAATTCATGCTCATGCACTCCTAGTCCTAAAAATAAAAATTTAGAAATAAATTTGTAGTGCTCAAAGCTTTAGTGCATTTATGATTATAGCTGGAAAATCAAATTGGATTGAAGGAGGTTATACCTAACCCCATTTACCTAGCCAACAACCAAAAGAATTTTTCCCAAATTAAAATTTTAGAAAACATATTTTTCTCCTTACGTTTATTTGTGACAACCAATAAAAACATGAATAAATAGATTTATTTGAATTTTTTTTATATATCAAAACTATCAAACAATAGAAAAAACTTAAATATGATTGATCAAGTTATTAGAAAAAAAATGCATCTAGTGAATATGATAGTATCCTACCATAAAAGGAACCAAAAATATCATTTAAAATATCTATACAAGTATACCTAGAAGAAGAAAAGTTAAAAAAACTATAGTATAAAATTTCATTTCATTCATTAAAAGTTAAATTATATCTATATATCTCATGTAAAAGAAACTCTATCATATCTACAACTCAATGAAGTGAGAGATGGATTGTTGTATGTTTTCCACATTTTCAAGCATACCTATACATATTAAACCACAATTATATTGTAAGAGTTTGAAGTAAATTATAACACTCTTAACCATGTCTACAATTCAATGGTCTTATTAGTTGTTTTTCAACTTTTAAGTCATATATGAAAAACTTAAAATTTGATTGATTGTATGGATTGACAAGTTATTTTTCTTTTCAAATGGTCAATATGGCACTTAAAATTATTAATAAACTATCAAAATTTGTTAAAAATAACATTATATAAACTTGTTTACCAATGTAAAATATTAGTGTGCAATATATAAACTTAGAAAATTTCTCAATTTGCACATTTCATTAATTTATTATTATTTTCTAGAATTTTATATTATTTTGTTTAACCTTTTAGTTTAAAAACTTGATTAATTATATTATATCGATTAAATTTTTTAATTATAAAATAATTATTAAAATTTTATAAATTAGAAAAAAATGATAATAGATATTTATCACTGTAAAATAAAAGATAGTAAAATAACCAAACCATCACTAAAA
Organism: Cupressus sempervirens; assembly: GCA_028749045.1. NCBI lineage: Eukaryota > Viridiplantae > Streptophyta > Pinopsida > Cupressales > Cupressaceae > Cupressus > Cupressus sempervirens. The sequence goes on from CM053793.1 coordinate 594,795,437, forward strand.
AAAATCATATGACATGCAGGGATGATGGTCAAATCCCAGGCCTATGAATCTCAACTAATTTCACTTTCAATATCTTGATTAGTTGATGGGCTTTTCTAGAGCTCAACTAATTGGGAGTCTAACACTATTGGGATCTTTTTTCTATAAATAATAGTGTTCAAACTTTGAAGTTAGTTATTTTTGAAGATTATGGTATAAATGGTCTATTTAGGTTTTCTAAGAGAGGGAAGAGATGGGGAGGAGCTAGGGGCACTCAAATTTAGAATCCCCCCTTTTTTAGGTTTACCCAATGGAAGGGTTCATCGTTTTCTCTAGTAACAAAATGTAAACATTTTGTAAATGTGGCCAAAATATGAATGTGAATACAAGTCATTTGGACTTAGACGCCCCACTTTATTTTGTTATCAATAAATGTAGATCCTTCTAAAATTTATTCTATGGGGGTTTGGGGGATAGCGCCCACATGATAGGAGTCAAGGGAAATCAACCTTTGTGGGGTCCAAGGGTAGTGCCCAAGGTTGAGGAGCTCTACCTCCAAAGCAAAAAATGAATTTACTATTGTAAAAGGTGTCAGGATTTATTTTTCTATTGGATGAAATATTCTAGCCCTAATTTTGTAACTGGCATAAGTATTGCATAAAATGACTTAAGGTTCAAGATTTTATGATCTATGATGATTTTACTAGCTTGTTGTGATCGTCTTGAACTACAAGGGATTGCAAATTGTAAATAGGTTGAAATCACTAGATAACAATATGGGACTTTTTTTTTGGTGGATATAGCCTAGGGATTGGGTGAACCACATTAAATCTTTGTGTCTTTTTTAAATTTATGTGTGATTTATTTCTTTGTGATATTGGTTATATTTAGATGTAATTATTATTTCTGTCTATCTATTCCTAACACTTTAATTACCTCAAGAACCTTTTTCATCATAAGCTGATTGAAAGAATGATTTGATACTTGAAGATGTGATATTCTAGAAGGTGGTGTGGATAGTGTTGTTAGAGAGAGGCAATCAATATTGTTTTATATGGTTTTGACAGTAAGAGTTCTATTGGACAAACAACAAGAAAGTAAAGCTTATTCCACATTCAAATGATCTTCTATTATATGAAGAACCATGTTCACCATAAAATGATTGAAAGAAGATTTTAATTTTTACTAATTGCGGCTATAATAACCAACTATGATATGAACTTATGTTTCTATTATGTATTATACACTAGAAACTCTATGACTTATGTGTCTATTATGTGTTCTTGATAAGTATTATTGGACCACTTCCTTTTGTCATCTCTTACCCTTGTATAAATTAACTTCTTGTCTTATGTTTAAGATACCTTTTAATCTATGATGTGTTATTGGCTTTGTATTTAGTCTTTCTTTGTTGTGTATAATTTTTGTCAAAATATTAAAGATTTAACTATAGATGTATTCCTTATTTCATTATGTATTGATTATTGATCTGAAATAACTATATTATTATTATTATATGTGTGTGTGTTATTGATTGTGTTTCTATAACATGGGTATTGTACCTATATCAAATGAAATATAATAGGTTTTGTTTGTTTATGTTCATTTAAAATGACAATAAATATATTTCTTCCTTTTCCTCTCTACTTTGTGAATAATTATCAAGAGATGATGCTTAAGTGATACAAATATGTGATTTAAAACTATGATTTTTAAATGTATTTAAGTGTGATCTATAGGGGTCTTTTGCATTGATAAAATCAAGGGCTTTAAAAAATGGCTAAATGAGAATATATTTTGTTTGATATGAGTATCAAAAGATTCATTGAATACAATATATCCATTCTCTTGTTGCTTTAAGAATATAGTTTTCCTTGAATTAGTAAGAGTCAAAACATGCATTTTATTGTGATGAATATGAATGCTATATGTGAGTAGTGACGTGATTATCCTCCTTATTTAAAATTGGAGGTTGCATTTTTAATTAATGAATATGGGTATACAAAAACTTACCTTGATGGTTTTTGTATGAGTTATTAATGTAATCATATTGATAAATCCTAATGTCTTGAGCAATGAGAAGAAAATAATTCTTTCCTTAATTAGAAGATGCAAATGAATGCTTATGTGATGATTATGGCTTAATATGTTTTATTTGAAGAACTTTATTATATATCATTGGAAGTGTTTATCTAATCTATTAAACCTTGAAAATATGTTGTATTGAGTATCCTTCATGTCCTTGTACGTGTAAAAAATTGAATATCCTTAATGGTTTTTGATTAATAGATCAAATATCTTATCTGATTAAGTACCTACATGAGGTACACGTTTATGATTTTGTTTTCAAAATGTGTGCTCATTCAATGATCCATATTTCTTCTATTTTGTTTTCTTATTTATTACGTATTGATTACTAACACCCTTGGTCAAGATTAAACTTATACCACCAAATGATATTTTTTTTAGTGACCATCATTGTAGGACTAACACTCTCTTGATGGACATCAAGTCTAATAATGATAATCCAAGATTATTTCTACATAAAAGGAAACTAAGAATCATTGATTCTCTACGTCCCACCTCTAAGAGGAAGGAGATAGATACTGTCATGCCCAAATTTTTGAATAAGACAGACACACACACACACACACACAATTAATTGTTAATTATTGAAACACTTTAAGAAATCATATCAAATCATTAAAAAATTATTGCTTCAAAATTCACTTTATTTTAATTGCATTCTAGGAAATATTTAAAGTGAAATGTATTCACAACACTGAAATGTCTCTTTAAATATTACAATAACAATTTGATCTTTACAACAAATCAAAATTACATAAATGAAGATCTACATGTGATCTTTACAATAAAACACTTTTACAAATTTTCATAAGAAATCATCTTGAAATCTAAAACAAAAAATGAAATATTTTGAGCTTTTCTTCAACACAAATCCATTTGGAAACATGTAGAAAACAACAATGAAAACCATGGAGATCTCACCTACCAACCTAGGCCTATATGAGATCACCCACCAAGCTTGGAGAACCAAGAGAAACCATGTAACAATCAAGTACAAACACATGAAACAAAAATTATAGGATACAACATTTAACACCCTTTTTGAGCTTATACAACATGTTACCATAGCAACCAAAAGAATGGGTGAAGGTGTGCGTAAAATCCCAAGGAGAAACCAAATACATGAACTCAAATTTCCCTTCACAAGGCATACAAAATAAATACCAACTCTCACAAAAATTCTCCCATCATCACCCCTAAAGTACATAACAATGTATTGGTACATGCAACCCATACTACATGGTTATCCCTCTTTCTTCCAGGGAAGAAACTTTGCACTAAAGAGAAAGGACCAACTAATGCCTTCACCCAAAGGCCACTTCTTCCCTCCCAATGGTGATTGATGTCCTTCCAAACCCATAACATCGTACTCTCAAAATTAAAGTGAAAAGAAGACAATAGAAATTAATCCAAACCCAACAATACAACATGAATAATACACACATGCATCTGCAACACAATTTACACAATTTTTGTTTAGAAAAATAATTCCTAAAAAAGCAAAAACCCCAATCTTTCTCCATGCTATGGAAAATGAACTAATTTGAGAAGAGTTCTCTATCCTTCCTTGATCAAATATCCAAAAATAGAAAATCCCTAAAATTAGAGAGTGGGTGAATGAAAGCTCTATTTTCAAATTCCCCTTTAATAAGAAACAAAACTCCTCCTTTTTCTCCACCATGGAAGAGAAAAATAACTTTTAACTCCACCTAAGTTTCCCTATTTCATTGGAACTCCAACTCATTGAAGATAAGGTGAGAAGTTGGGTAGATTTCTTCCATTTTCATAATACTTTAAAAATGGGATTTTAAAAGGGATAGAAAAGGGATTTAAACTAAAGTAAAGTCAAAATTAAACCCTAACATGTAGGTAATTTGATTTTACCAAAAGAACACCTTAGGCCTCTAATAAAGCCCTTTAAAGTCACCCTAAACTTGAAATCCTAATTTATTCTAATTAGAGCCTTCATATGACAATATTATGCAATAGGATATGACTTAAACATTTCTAATTGGTTAAAATTAAGGTTGGGTGTCTTGTGCCAATCCCTAAATTTGACTTTCCACTATACACATAACATCACAAGTGTCAAGTGACACTATAAAATATACTTTACATTACGAGTGACAAATAAATTTTCACAAAAATAAATCTAGTTTAAGCACTCATTCACATTATGTTCACAAAAATAGATATACTAGAAAATGAGGCTAAGATATCTTCATTAGATATAGCCTTGGCATTTTTAGTTTATACAAAGGTATAGTCTTGGTTCTCCATTTTTCCATGGTTATTTCCCATGCACTCAAACCACATATCAGTTGTCCAAGATAAATGAATCATATACACATATAAATCCTAAATCAATTTTATATTCATAATTGGATCAAAACATAAAATATTTCTCAATCAGCTTTCAAATAACATTTTGCCATTTTTGACGATAGTGGCTAACAACATTAACACTCTCCTGAACAAATTTGAACAAGGAACAAGGAAGTGAAAGATGATCAAGGACCTAGCAAATACACTAGGGCCAACTCAAAGAAGACAGAGGGATTTGAAGCCAAAGAAATGGATGATCTGAAGGCCTCTACAAAAAATAGTAATAACCTTGCAGATCAAACAACAGATCTATTGAAGACCCTGTAGCTAGTTTTGTACTATCTTTTTTCTTTCTTTTTGTTGTCTTTTCTAGCTTGTTGTTTTTAGCTACTTATTTTAGCTTGTTCTAATCTTGGTGCTAATGCATAGTTCTTCTGGGCTTCTCAATTTTATTTTTTTTGCTACTCTGTAAAAATTTTCAGGTCCTTTAAAACCTATTTTTACTTAATCAAAACATTTTCCCATTTCTAAACCATTGTGTGTATATAATACTAGCATAATAAAACTAAGCATGATATGATCATTTCCAACATTTCATGATTTTCAAATATATAATCCATCTAACCCTTGCATTCAAACATAATTTCATACTCAATAAAATAACCAACCAAGTACATGAATATAAATAATCATCAATCATCATCAATAAGTTCTAACATCATAAATAATCATCGTAAAAATAAAGCATCCCATAGTATCAAATAGTCTAAAAAATAATCCAAAATAAGTAAAATATATAACAAAGTCTAAAAATATAAAGTATCGAATATTAAATAAACTACTGTGATGGGCCAAGTTGAGGCCTCACAAATACTAGTCTCCTTAAATATTATAAAAAATTTAGGGTAAAAATGAATATTGTTAAATAAGTGTATTATGGGCACCTAATTTAATTCATAGAATGTCAAATGTCTGTAATCCATAAACAAAAAGTATATGGTGAAGAGATTTATTACCTCTATAAATTTAATAAAGATACAACTCCTCCAAGAAGTAAAAACTACCAACTTTCTGTTAGAATTTAATGTTAAGTACACATGGAAAGATGTCATTTACTTTTATTTTGGACATAATAAAGGTAGAGGTGTTATTTCTATTCTACTTTCTAAAAAATGGGATATATTTGGTAAGGATATGAGTTTTTTCCCGAACAACAAGGTGGTTTTGTTCATTGTTACATTAGATGATTTTTTTTCAATTTACGCATCTAATGATTAGAGAGAGAATTAAAAAATGAAAATAAATACAAGAGGATTTTAATATGGTTGAGAGGAATGATGATTAAAAAGGGGTAGAAAGTTTGAGTGGAAATACAACCAGTTATTATATTGGGCTAGACTCATTTATAAATGTGATAGATTCCTTATCAATGTTGACATTGTTAAAGATGAATATTTCTGTAATCAACCCCCATTCCTAGGAATATAAACAAATGAATTCTAAAATAAAAATCTATTATTGAAAGGTGGAATACTAATCTCAATGAATTAGTAGTTGGAAGCTCCTTCTATAAATCATGAGCAAAAAGAAATCTTTGGGTAGTAGCAGAGAGGAATCAATCTTCAATGATAAATTGTTTGAGTTGGAAAAACAAATATAAGAACACCCTATTCATACAAAAATAAATAACAATTTGGTTAAAGTTAAGAATACTCTTATAATAGAAAAAAAGAATTTACATGAATGCTACCTATAATAGGTATTAATAACATAAATTTGTTAAGAATTTGTTTTCTCTCCAAATATAGATATTGGAAGTGGAATCGATGAGCTTGATTCCTCTCCTATGAAAACTCATTACCTAGTCAATCGAGTAGCATCCTTGCCCCAATTTCTAGCAAGATTTATAAAGAGGACTCCCTTGCCTTGAAAAATGATATCTCTCTTTTGGAGACTCAAAATTACATAAAAAAATTTGTAGATCAATAAATATCTTAAGGATATGGTTGTTTAAAATAATTGATCAATTGTATATTATCTTTGATGTTACACAAAATGTCATATCTTTACTAGTCAGTTTCTATTGAGTTTACTTGGATGATGAAGATAATTTCTAGTGTCTTTCGAGCATTCCTAAGTAAACCAAGTTTAGAAGATAGTGTCTACCGAGTTGACTCAGGCACCAAAGAGAAGTTTGCACAAATTTAGTGTTAGTCAAGCTCACTCGCTTCACAAAGGAAAGTTGACATGAAATCACTGTTAACCAAAATCACTTAGTTACAAAAAGAGGTTTATGAAGTTGTAGTGTTAACTGATTTCACTTGGTTAACATAGGAAAATCATTTGAAACTTAGTGTCTACTGAGCTGGGTTGGCTAATGAAGGATTTTCTTGAATCAACATGTTTAGTTTAATGAATTTATTTATTTAAGTCTAGCTAACTTGAGGGATGAATATTGAATATTTGTAAGTATATTCAAGCCAACTTGACAAGGGAAAAGATATAAGGTCAAATTGTGGGATTGAATATGAGAAACATGGGATTGAAAAGATAAACCTAGGAATGAATTGGAAGGATAGCAGAGTATCCTAAGTTGATCGAGCTACAAAGTTTAATCTGATCAAGGAGGATCAAGTATTCAATCCAGAATAGAGATTTAAAATCATCAATATAGTTACATCAGCAATTAGGTCGTATCATTGTTACTCTCTAATAATTTTAGCAGTGTATCAAATCTCTTAATAGAGTTAGCTTAACAACTATTAGCCAAATCCTCTAACAAGGTGCCATTTTTAGATTGAAGTGTCTAAAGACCTCTAACAAGGCCACTCCTAATAGGGTGATTAAATCCTTTAACAGGGTCACACCTAATAGTGTGTTTTTAAATCTTTAACAGGGTTGGCTCCTAACAGGGCTCACTTTAGAAGAGTGAAAAATAGTAACTAGTTATAATTGGTGATTTTTCCCAAATTGGATTCCCACGTTAAATCATGGTGTCACTTTTGTTCATGCTATTTCTTTTAAATGTATGAAACTAAGTTAATTAAGATTAATCACAGTTGATATGATTTGAATGTTTAGTATTTATCGAGTTACACTTGATATTTCAGTACTTGCCGAGTAACAAAAAATTATTTGTGTTCATCGAGTTTCAACATAAGTTATATTTTGATTTATATTGACATCTAAGGGATCTAGGATTTATTTTGTGGTAACTGATTCACCCCTTCCCTCTTAGTTACTCCTCTTATATTTCCAACAATTAGTATCAAAGCTTTTGATGCTTGTAGAGAAGGTTTCAAGGACCTAAGCTAAAGAGCATGATGTCTTATAGAAGGGAAATCCCTAGGCTGAATAAAGCTAACTTTAAGGCATGGTAGGAACTGATGAGATTGCATTTGGAAACTATTGGAGACTCAAGCCTAAAGTACCTAGAAACCAAGTATGTGGCACCTACTAGAACTATGACTATTGAACATGTCACAAAGAAGAAGAAACATAATATCATGATGATTGATATATCTTCAACTCTCAACTATGCTAAATTTGATGAAGTAAAAGATTGTAGTGTTGCTCATGAGATGTGGATCAAGATGAAGGACATCTATGTAGGAGATGATAATGTAAGAAGAGCTAAGGAAAAAAGTCTTCGAGGACAATTTGATCAAATAAGGATGAGAGAAGATGAGAATATTGTAAAATATAGTGAAAGAATAAAAGTCAGAGTGTGTGTGTAATCAGAGCCTTAGGAGGACAGATTGGAGATGAGACAACAATAAGAAAGTTTCTCAGAACACTTCTTCCTATATATGCAATTAGAGTGTTAGCAATTCAAGAGATGAGATGTAATCCAAAGAATGATATAATATTGGATGTAGTAGTGGGAAGATTGAAAACATTTGAGCTAGATAACTATGACATTTATGTTCCTCACACTAGTAACCTTGAGTTTGCATTTCAAGAAAAGCTATCACTAAAGAAGAAAGCTAAAAAATCTAAAATGCAATCTGATAGTGAGTATGAAGATGGCTTTGATGAAGATCTTGAAGTCATTAAAGCATTACTTGCAAGAATATTTCCCAAGGGCAAAGAGAAGTACAAAGGGGAAATTCCTTTGATCTTTCTTTTTTGTGAAGAGGTTGGTCACATTGTTGCAAGGTGTCCAAACAGACAAGGAAAAGAAGGAATTTAAAAGCTACAAGGACTACAAGACAAAGGTAAGATATATTTCTACATTGCTAAAGATTATGAAAGTAGTGAAGTAGAAGATGAAATGGTCTACATTGCTATTAAGGATGAATCAGATGATGAGAATGATAAAATGATGCTTATCTCACATATTTGTAAGAATGATACATGGATTATTGATAGTGGTTTCTCTCACCATATGAATGGGGACAAATCTAAATTTGAGAACTTGGTACACTATGATGGTAGAAGTGTTAGATTTGGCAATGATGAACCATATTATGTGAAAGGTAAAGGTTGTATTGCACTAACCAATGATCTCAGATGTGATAATGCTTATTGGGTTGAAGGACTGAAGCATAATCTACTTAGTGTGGCTCAATTGAATAACATTGAATTTAAGGTATAATTCATGAATGGAAAGACCAATTTGCTAGATGGGAAAGGAAATATGGTTGGGACTAGCAAGCAATCAAAAGGTAACCTATTCTACCTAGACCTTAATGAAAGTTCATGTTTCATTGCTCAAGTAGAAGAAAGCTAGTTATGGTATAAGAGGTTATGTCATGCGAATTTTGATAACCTGATAAACATAAACAATAACAAAAGGGTTAGAGGTATTCCAAGCCTAAAGAAACCTAACATGGGCATGTGTGAGAATTTTCAAATTGGCAAGATGGGCAAGACAAGTTTTAAAAGAAAAAACTATCGTTTTGAAGAAGTGTTGGAGTTGGCCCATACAAATCTTTGTGGACCTATTGACATAGAAAGCTACACAGGAGATAAATACTTTATTTTATTTGTTGATGATTATTCTAGACTGATGACTATTATGTATCTAAAGAACAAATCAAAAGATTTTCAAAAGCTCAAATGATATCTAGCTAGAGTGGACAAAGAAATGGGAAAGAAACTAAAATGTTTAAGATCAGATAGAGCAGTAGAATTAATTTTTATTGAATTCAATGAATTATGCAATGAGAAAGGAATCAAAAGACAAGTGTCTACACCTGGTACACCTCAACAGAATGTCCTTGCTGAAAGAAGGAATATATCAATTATGGATTGTGCAAGGACCCTTATGATAGAAAAGAATGTTGTTATCAAATACTAGAAGGAAACAACAAACACTACAATTCATAACTTGAACCGAGTTTAGCTGATGAAGGATTTAAATCAAACACCTTTTGAATTATGGTATGGCTACAAATCTAATGTATGTTACCTCAAAGTATTTGGCAGTAAATATTATATTTCAAAGGAGTCTAGAAAAGGAAATTTTGATGTCAAAAGTGATGAAAGAATATTTCAGGGATATTCCAATAAGAGCAAAGCTTATAAATATTTGAATCCATCTACTCATAAAGCTATAGAAAGTTCACATGTGAAGATTAATGAGTTTGTAGAAAATAACAAAGAACAAAGTAGTAAGGAACTTGAAGACTACAAAAACTTTTTCTATGAGCCTAGTACTGTTCCTGTTATTCAAGGAAATGGGATTCAATAGCCTTGACCACCCGAGTACCCAAAATCTCTATTTTAACTCGAGTTGTAGCAAGTGCAACCCGAGTCATCAGGAGAACCCGAGTTTCAATAAGTGGAAATAGAGTCACAGTCTGATGGACCTGAGTCACAAATAGTAGGACTTGAGCATGAAATAGAAGATCATGGTGAATCTAGTGATTTTAGCAAGAAGGAATCTAGACTTGCTAGATATGTCAGAAGGCATCATGCACTTGAGAAAATCATTGGAGATCAATAAATTGGTATAATGACAAGGAACAAGTTAAAAGGTACATGTTTTCTTGTTGGATTTTAACCTATATCTGTAAAAGATGCATTAGAGAATGAAAGTTGGATTGAAGCTATGAATGAAGAAATTGATCAGAATGAAAGGAATAAGAATTGGACTCTTGTTCCTAGACCTAAGGATATGAATGTAATTGGCACAAAATGGTTATTCAAAAATAAGTTGAATGATAATGAAGAAGTTTTAAGAAACAAGGCAAGGATACTTTGCAATGGTTATGCTCAAGAGGATGGTATTGAACATGTAGAATTTTTTTCTCTTGTTATTAGACTTGAAGGTGTTACAACACTCCTTGTATATGTAGAACACAAAATATTCAAAGTGTATTAGATGGATGTGAAATCAACATTATTGAATGGAATCTTGGGAGAGGAAATCTACATTAAGCAACCTAAGGATTTTATTGATCTTAGAAAAAGGGACATGGTTTGTAGACTACACAAAGATTTGTATGGTCTCAAACAAGCCCCTAGAGCATGGTATGAGAGATTACAAAAGTAACTCATAAATATTGGTTTTGAAAGAACTAATGCTAAAAACAACCTATAAATCAAAGAAGGATCACATAAGAAGATTGTGTTGACAGAAATATTTGTGGATGATACATTTTTTTACTAGAAATGATGATCTTTGTAAATCATATTCTAAGGAAAGGAGTAAGGAATTTGAGATGTCAATGTTTGGATAAATCAAACTCTTTGTTGGATTGTAGATTCAACAGATGAAGGATGGTATCTATATTAATCAATCAAAATACATCAGGAGATACTAAATTTTTTTGGAATGGAGGATTTTAGACCAGTTGAAACAAATATGTCAACTACACATAAGTTTTCCAAAGATGATGATTCAAAAGAAGTAGATCAGACTACATACACATCAATGATTGAAACTTCAATATTTGGTGCATACAAGACCTAGTATAGCATTAGAAGTTGGAATGGTGGCAAGATTCTCTACTAATCCAAAAGAAAATCACATGATGGCAATCAAAAGAATTATGAGGTATCTAAAGGGTACTGAAGATTATGGTTTGTGGTATAAGAAAGAAGGCAACTTTGATTTGAAAGAATTCACTAATGTTGATTGGACAGGAAGCATTCATGATAGGAAGATCACTAGTGGTGGAGAATTCTTTCTTGGAAAGAAGCTAATATCTTAGACAAGCAAGAAGCAAAATTGTATCTCTCAGCCAACAACAGAAGAAGAGTATGTTGCTGCAGCAGTCAATTATTCAAATATTATTTGGTTCAAACAATTGTTTATATGTATGAAAGAAGAGATTAAGGATCTATTTGTTATTTTACGTGATAACACCAGTGCAATTAACATTCCCAAGAATCATGTGATGCATACCAAAACCAAGCACATTACAATTAAATATCATTTCTTAAGAGAATTGTTGCAAGATAAGGAGTAAGATTGGAATATCTGAATACAAAAGAATAGATTGGAAACATATTCACTAAGCCATTACCTAAGGATGCATTTTTGTATCTAAGAGGTAAGATAGGGGTGATTCCCCTATTTGAAGCTCAGTAATTAGATTTTAATGATGCATCAACCAAGCATTTAAAGATCAATCAAATTGATGTAGTATTGTAAAGGGAAGATTGCATATGAATCAGTACATCAAGTAAATGGAAGTTCAATGAGGGAGAGTTCTATCATACATCAGAAAAATTTTATGTCTGATAGAGTAAGAGTTTACTATCATATATCAAAGATTTCAAAGAGGGAGAATGAACTTGAGTTGATATAAAAGAAGGAAAGTTTGATATTGTAGTCACTATAATCAGATTAATTAGAAAATCATTCCATAGGGAGAGATTGATGTCAGAGGGAGTTCACACTGATAGAGGGAGTTCTCATGGATGAGAATCAAAATCAAACTAAGTATATTATCCTAACTTTTATCTTACTATAAATTTTCATTTTTATATGAAATGTTGTCTTTCCATAATGCCAAAGAGGGAGATTGTTGAAAATAATTGATCAATTTTATATTGTCTTTGATGCTACACAAAATTTCATATCTTTACCAATTAGTTTTTGCCAACCTCACTTGGGTAATGAAGAAAATTTTGAGTGTTCGTCAAGAATTCCTAAGTAAACCAAGTTTAGAAGATAATGTTGATCTCAGAATGGTTTTGACAATTGAGTGTCAATACACTTATGTTAGTAAGTTCATGCCAAGCTAGTAACATAAGTCAAGTATAATATGTATAAGTGTCAAGCCAAAAATATGGTAAGTGTTGAGCAAGTATAAGTGTCGAGTGAAAAATAGATGTAGAACATGTTCAAGTGTTGAGCAAAACAAAATTTTAGTAAGTGCCCAACATCAGTATCAGCAAGTGCCAAGCAACACAGAATTGACATAGAAGTTTGTGAAGACACAAACAAAGTTGTAAACCATTTGCATGCCAGCTCATGGATAGATCTCAAAGCTTAGAGATAAGATAGAATCTATTTGATTCCCTATGCAATCAATGTGCAACCAATTAGAAAAATGGAATGGTAAAGATGCAAAAAAGGATGAATCTCAGCCATAAATTCATACCTAAACCTAAGTCATGAAATCTTTATAAGAAAGTCGAAACCCAATAATTCATGTATGTAGATTATGATGGATGTGAGCAAAGAATAGAGAGAAAAAGGGGTGAATTGATTAGAGGACATTCAAGGTGACTTGGCAGAGCAGGAGTATTGCAAAATTAGTTAGCAAAATAGAGGATCAGTAACACAACATTTTCATATTAGATCAATGAGGATTAGATCTAAAATTACAGAGATCTAAAATCAGAAATATCAGTTTGTAAGTAATTAGATCAAACATTCTACTGTACTCTCTAACAATTATATCAGCAAAATGAAATCCTATGGACTTAGGTTGGTTTAGCAACCATTGAGAAATCCTTTAACAAGGTGACATTCCAAGTGAATGTTTTGTAAATCCTTTAAATAGGTACACTTCTAGCAAGGTGTAAGATCCTTTAATAGGGTGGGACTTAACAGTCTCTTGTAGCCTTTAATAGGGCAAGCCTTTCACAGGGCAGACCATGGCTATTGGTCAAACTTTGTAACCTTAACTAGTTACATTATTGCTACAATAGTGAAAGTTGTGGGTGTCATCCCCACTAATGCAGTAAGGGTAAGAGTATCCCCAAAGGAGATGTCCTAGCCCCCAACAATACAACCACACAATGAAAACACCACAACAAGAAACAACAATGCAAGATTTGATACCAAATTAGAATAATTTATTCATAGATATAACTGATTACATGCAATATGCCCAGCTGTAAGGCCTTCAAGGTTAGGGCCAATACAAATAGCAATTACAAAATCAGTTCTGCAAGATCCAACTAGATCCAACTTACAAACTAATCTCAGCTACCCCAAATTTGTAACATAATATTAATCTAGAAAAAAACCACCAAGGAAATCTAAACTTATGCTCACAAGCCTACCAAGAAATCTCCTTCTTTTCCCACTACAGCCCTAGCTCTACTCCAACTTATCCAAGACCCAAGTGTAAATTGCCTCACATTCGATGCTCTATCCACACATTCACAATTTCATCACAATCCTGTTGTAAGTTGCCTCACATTCAGTGATCTACTCACAAAAGTAAGAAAAATCACCCATCAGCTGCTCCCCACACTCAACTAAATGACCAAAAGACTTCCACAAGATCCCTACTTATACCAATCTAAGCCACAAATCAGCCTGCAACAACAATTAAATGCCCAAAAATCAATATCCAAGTAAAATCATGATATCTCCTAGCTCTGATTGAATTAGAAATCACACTTTGAACTATAGGTAGTAATCTAGGTCCTCTACAACCCCATAAATGTTCAAAGGCTTATTCCTTAAGAATAACTATGCACCCACTCTAAAATTCACACACAGAAACTTGTCATGCAGTCTACTAGAAATCAATACCGTAGGAGAATTGTCATATCTCCCAACCTATAAAGAGTTAGATCTTGTGCACTTAACACAAGCAATTAATCTAGGCTCTCTTTAATCCTTGTAGTGTGTAGCTTCTGATTCATTAAGAATCATTAGTTACATGCTTTGCAATAGGCACCCAGAAAAATGCAGTTCTAGCAACAAGGTAAAAATCGTTCAAATTTTAATTCAATCCATCCAATCTCTATGAAATCATGAGGAAAGGTTCCCCAATGTGTCTCCAACACATCCCCAACTATGAAAAGTATAGCTCAACCAAAATCCAAACTCAATGCTCCTACATCAGACACCCCAAGTAAATAGAAAAGTATGTCCCATACTTTGATGCCCAAGAAAGATCTGCAACCAACTTCATCTTTACCAAGGCTTCCACTTCATCAAAGTCAATAGAAAAAATTTGAAAATCAACCATCTATGCTCCATACATTGGAACATTAGAATCAAATACATATTAGCAACCCAATCAACATGCTCACACCCAAGAACAAACTAAACATAATACTTCAACAAAAATCCCTCATCCACATCAACAACTAGTGAATCCACACTAGCAGCAATAAACTCCACATCAGTAGAAACAATCTCCATATCAACAGTAACATGTAGATCTCCAACAACACATGCCAAACTCACAAAATTAGAAATCTCATTGCTCACAACAAGATGCTCTGCAACACACAACTCATCACCAACATCAACCAAATTATCCATGACCAAGTGCTCTACAATTTCCATGTCAGATCCAACCAACTAATCATGAAAACCAACCTTTATCTCCACATCAACAAGGTTAGGAATATCATTAGCAACAACCTCAAATTGTTTAGTAGGTTTTGAATCAGACTCCACAAACTGATTAGCAAAACCAACCTCTTCCATCTCGACCTTACTATGCCATCTTCTTTCTCAAACAAGTCTTCTAACTAGCCAAACAACTCTCTTTCCGATTAGTATACTCTAACTCCAAAAACATCTATGAAATTCCTTCCTTACCCCATCCTTAACTCGATCAGCCAAACTAGCCTCAAAATGAGAAAGCATCTCAAAAAACCTCCTCTCCACCACACCATGGAGATTCGCAATCATCTCAGGTTCCAATCCTCTCGGAGCCATCCCCCAAGATCTTTGTAAACCCTTTGCAACAAATCCTTCCCCATGCTCCTTGTGAAAAAACTAAATTGTTTGCAAGTTTGATCACAACCTACCACCTTGCAAGAACAATTAGGAACCACATCACAAGTCGAGGACCACAAATTTGCAATCCACAAACTCTCTATGGTCATGTCCCAAAAAGATCATTCTTCCATCTTTGCATCCATCAATACATCTACAATCCCTCTTCAATTACAAGTTAGAACCATGATCTTCCACCTTGTAACCAAGAGATCTAGGACTCTAGAAAGAATAGTCCACCACCATATCAAGATCAATTCAGATCAACTTCTCCAACCAAAGTCTTGGTGCAAACTGCTCAACTTTAGTGATTTGCCTACACATTTAGGAACGACTGAGCTCTGATACCACCTAATGTAGAAAAAGGTAGGATTATCCCAAAGGAGATGTCCTAGCCCCTAGCAATACAACCACACAGTGGAAACACCACAACAAGAAACAATAATGCAAGATCTGATACCAAATTACAATAATTTATTCATAGATATAACTAATTACATGCAATATGCCCAGCTCTAAGGCCTTCAGGGTTAGAGCCAATGTAAATAGAAATTACAAAATCAATTATGTAAGATCCAACTAGATCCAACTTACAAACCAATCTCAGCTAGCCCAGATCTGTAACATAACAACAATCTAGAAGAAAACCAGCAAGGAAATCTGAACTTGTGTTTGCAAGCCTACCAAGCAATCTCCTTGTTTTCCAACCATAGCTCTAGCTCCACTCCAACTTATCCAAGACCCAAGTTTAAATTGCCTCACATTTGGTGCTTTGTCCACACATTCACAATTTCATCACAATCCTGCTATAAGCTGCCTTACATTCAACAATCTACTCACAAACTCAAGAAAACTCGTCCATCAGCTACTCCCCAAACTCAACTGAATGACCAAAAGACTTACAAAAGACCCATAAATATACCAATCTAAGCTAAAAGTTGGCCTAGAACACAAATTAAATACAAATACATAATTAAATGCAACAGTCAGCCTGCAACAATAATTAAATGTCTGGAAATTGATATCCAAGTAAAATCACGATCTCTCCTAGCTCCAATTGAATTAGAACTCAAGCTTCAAAAAATAGGTATTAATCTAGGTCCTCTATAATTCTTTAAATTCAAAAAGTCTTATTCCTTAATAATAACTACGCATCCACTCTAAAAGTCACACACATTAACATGTCGTGCAGTCTGCTAGAAATTGATACTGTAGGAGAATTGGCATATCTCCAAACCTATAAATATTTAGAGCTTGAAAAATTGGCACAATAAATTTATCTAGGCCCTATTCAATTTTGAAGTGTGTAGCTTTTGATTAATTAAGGATAATTAGTTACATTCTTTGCAACAGGCACCCAGAAACTAGAAAAACATAGTTCTAGCAGCAAGGTAAAAACTGTTCAAACTTCAATTCAATCCATTGAATCTATATGAAATCATGAGAAAATGTTCACCAATTTGTCTCCAACACATCCCCAACCATGAAAATCATAGCTCCACCAAAATCCAAACTCGATGCTCCTGCATCACCCACTCCAGTTGTTTTCATGTGTGCTTTTACTTTCCATGTTATTTCAATATGTTTCATGCATGTATTGATTGATATTAAAAGTTTTAATGGTTAAAGTTTTATAAATTCTTATTCATCCCCCCCCACCCTCAAAAGTATTGAATTCCAACAAATAGTGTCTATTGAGTTCATTCAAGCACCGAAGAGAAGTTTATAGAAGTTTAGTGTTAATCAAGCACACTTAGTTAACAAAGGAAATTTGGCATAAAACTAGTGTTAATCAAGGTCATTTAGCTACCAAAGGAAGTTTATAAAGTTGTAGTGTTAACCGAGTTCACTTGATAAACATAAGAAAATCATTTTAGAGTTAGTGTCTAGCAAGTTGGGTTGGCTAACAAAGGATTTTCTTAAATCAACATCTTTACTTTAATGAATTTATTTGTTAAGTCTAGCCAACTTAAGGGATGAATATTGAATATTTTTAAGTGTATTCAAGTCAACTTGAAAATGGAAAATATATAATTATAAGGTCAAGTTGTGGGATTGAATATGAGAAGCATGGGATTGAAACGATAAACCAAGGAAGCGACTTGCAAGGATAGCGAACTATCCTGAGTTGATCGAGCTACAAAGTTATATCTGATCAAGGAGGATCAACTATTCAAGCCAAAAAAAGGAACTAAAATTATCAATATAGTTACATCAACAGTTAGGTCGTATCATTGTTACTCTAATAATTGTAGCAATGTATCAAATCTCTTAACAAAGTTAGCTTAACAACTATTTGCCAAATCCTCTAACAAGGTGGCATTTGTAGATTGAAGTGTCTAAAGACCTCTAACAAGGTCACTCTTAATAGGGTGATTAAATCCTTTAACAAGGTTACACCTAACAGTGTGTTTTGTAACCTTTAATAGGGTTGGCTCCTAACAGGGCTTACTTCAAAAGAGTGTAAATAGAAACTAGTTTCAATTGGTGGTTTTTCCCAAATTGGGTTTTCATGTTAAATCCTTGTGTCACTTGTGTTCATGCTATTTATTTTATGTGTATGCAACTAAATTAATTAAGGTTAATCACACTTAATAACTTAAAATCTGGATGTTTAGTATTTATCGAGTTATAGTTTATATTTTAGTACTTGATAAGTAGGAGATAATTTCCATGGATTTTAGTACTTGCCTGATGACAGTAAATTATTAGTGTTATCAAGTGCCTTTGTGCTAACCAAGTTTCAACAAAAGTTATATTTTGATTTGTATTAACATCTAAGGGATCTGGGATTTATTTTTGTCGTAACTGATTCACCCCTCCCCTCTCAGTTAATCCTCTTATATTTCCAACAATGGTCTCCTAATACAATTCTATAAAGATAATATGAATTAGATGTCTAACGAATTATTTCTTGTGTATAGAGAATCAAGAGATAAAGACTCATTGAGTTGATATAAATAGAGGGATTATCAAACCAATTCTTGAATTGGAGACCTTTTAGTTTTTTTGATTTGTCTTATAAGATCACAACCAAAATTTATTTTCTCTAGTTGACCTATATTCTTTCTAATTTTTTATAAGAAATAACAAAAGGATGCATAAAAGGCATATCTTCTCTTGAAAATCTCATTAATAGTTGGGAAGACATGAAATAGACTAAGAAAGAAAAATAAAATGTAGGCATGCTTTTGTTGGATTTTGATAAGGCCTATGAAAGGTTGGAATAGTCCTTTTTGACCATGGTTCTTAAGGCATTTCACTTCCCCAACAACTATTGTGATTGGGTATCTAGGTTCTTCTTAAAAATGCAAAATATCAAATAGATTTTCATGGATCTAAATTTACAAGTTTAAAGCTTGATAGGATCATTAGGAAAGGATTCCCAAAAACACCCTCTCTCATTATGATATCCTCTAATGTATTTTCATGTCTTTCTTAGAGAAACTATCTCTCTCACAAAATCAAAGGAATCAGATTGCCTAACCATGATGAATGTTAAAAGTTTTGGGATGGCTACCAATGTAATCACATTGCCTTTATATTAGGTATGTATCTTCCAAATGCAACAACCTCTTAAGATCTATATATTAAGAATAGTCAAGAATAGACACTTCCCTTCATGTGACATGTCTATTTGCTAATCATATAATTAACATAATAATAAACTTTAATCATAATTATATATATATATATATATATATATATATATATATATATATATATATATATATATATATATATATATATATATATATATATATATATATATATATATATATATATATATATATATATATATATATATATATATATATATATCATATAAGATGAACACACATATAAGGATAAAGACATCCAAATTGACTAAAACTTCAACACTCCCTCTTAGTCAAGAAGTATAAATACATTTTGATAATCAAAGCTAAAGGATGATCAGTATTTTGAATAACTCAAAGATGATCAATGAGATGATATTTAAGCTCTTAGTTATTAAAATAACTAGTATGCATTTATACAAACAACCCAAAGGTAACTAATTTGATGATATCTAAGCTCTTAGTTGTTAGTCTCATACCCAATATGCATCTATACTAACAACTCAAAGATAATCAATTTAATGACATCTATGCACTCAGTTGTAAGTCTCACAAGATGCATATTCTCATGATTCAAGTACAACACTTACTCAAAATGTATAACATAGAATTTTAGCCAATAGATGTTGTCACACATCAACACTCCTCTTTTTTAGGGAGGATAAACACATGATTATATATCACCTCAATGCAAAATAAGGTTTGAAATCACATTTGATATCACAAGTCTTGGTCTCCTAAAGTATCGATATTCGATATCCACCAAGTACATTAAAGGTTTATATTAGAAGTATTGGTTTCCCAAAATATCAATGATATTCACAAAATACTCCATGAGTAATAACCTTTGAGATATAAGACATTCACCACATAATCATTTTTTTAAATCTCATGACACAAGCTATTGTAAGATCGTCACCTTACAACAACTTCTACAAATGCAAGTGACATTATTTGGAAGTTGTCACTTCCTCATGATGTACACAGGGGATAGACCCATTAAAATCACATAGTAAAAAGGTATATTCATTAATTGTGATCCTCTTCCTTAGTACAACATAATTATCATTGGAGAATCCAATCTCAATATGGTTTACTCCTTTTGGATCACTAAAGGTTAAATTTGATGAAGTGTCATACTCCCTCTCAATATAATATGGTCAAGATCTTCAAGGATCAGCTAAAACATATCCTCAATCTATTTCATCTAAGGGATGTGTCTGGCTTCTCTAAGTATCAATAACTTAAGCTTCTTATCCAAACTTTCCTTTAACAAAGTGTCAGATACCCTCTGAATCTGATATCAATCTATTTTCCTACAATATCAATGTCAGAGAAAATGATCAAGGCGAATAGTTCTTGTAGTAACAAAAAACACTTAATACTCATTCTTAATATTAAAAAATTATTTGATCTCTCATCTACCTTAGAAATACTTCCTCTTAGTGTGCTCCCTTCTTTATATTATATTTACTTTCCTAATTACTGAAGGTCTTGATTTTGATTTCTTTATTAGTAAGTGGTAAGTAAGTAAAAATGCCAAAGTATGTTATATTCCCCTATAAATTAGTTTTGGTTATTTCATTTATATCTTGTTTGGGATCCATAAAAAGGGGCAACCCTTCATATGCCTACTCACTTGGGTGAGTGCACAAAGGCGGTGTACAGAAAGGGGTATAAGTGGATACCTTTTTTTTTCTTAAATTAGGTAAATATGAACTTGGACGAAACATTTGAGGTTCATCGACTCAAAATGAAAATAAGTGTAAACTATATAATTTTTTGTGCCTTGAATGTACTTTCTAAAATACTAGATCTCTCGCAAAATGGATAAAATTAGGTGGGTCAAACTCTACGCACACAAAAAATAGTTTCGAGTTTTTTAAGAAAACATTTAAGATAGATATTTTTTTGTGTGCAACAGAAAATGTATATTTATATTTAGTATTTTGCATAACCCTTTGGTAGGATGATATTTAAGAGTCATATCTAGAATTTGTGTATTTTTTTTGTAATTTTCTTATAAGAATTTTTTTGTTATAAATTATTGAATAGACTACATATTGAAATTTTGGTACCTGTTTGTGTGTTGAGCATAACTTGCCTTAAAATAATTGAAAATGGAAACTTTTTTTTAAAGTGTATAGAATCAAGTATAGAACAACAATATTTTTTTTTTTTGAATTTGGGTAAGTATATCAAAAGTTATTAAAATAATCATAGAAATATGTCTATGAGGAATGTCAAGGCATTGGTAAAAGTAATTAAAATTTGCATTGTTAATATTGTCCAAAAATAGAAAAATTTATATGGTTAGAAAGCTAAGAAGACGTGTAATTTTAGAGATACTCACTTCACCATTAGCAAACTTGATGAAGGTAAAGATGAGAATTCATCTTAGAAGATGAAAAAATGTCTAAAGGAGACAATTTGGAGGGAAAATAGTCTCCCAAGCCTTTGGGTCATTTCCCTATGCTATCATCAAGTCATAACCTAATCGAGTTTCTAGGATTAAAATAACCCAATCAGGTTATTAAAATAAAAAATGCAATCAAAGCTTGATTAGTTTTTGAAGAAGTAAAATTTACTTGTTCAAAATTTGAATGGGTTTGGAAGAACTAAAAGTAGGCTTTACTCTAAAGGTCATCACTTTCACTTATGGAGTTCA
This sequence comes from Cupressus sempervirens, assembly GCA_028749045.1. Classification (NCBI taxonomy): domain Eukaryota; kingdom Viridiplantae; phylum Streptophyta; class Pinopsida; order Cupressales; family Cupressaceae; genus Cupressus; species Cupressus sempervirens. Next base: position 594,817,245 of record CM053793.1, read on the forward strand.
ATTGACTCTGTTCAAAATGTCTTAGAAAGATATTGAAGAGATCTACAACATGATATGGATAAATCAATCCTATGTTATCAAAATTTTATTTTCCATCAATTTTAATTAAGCATAATCTAAACCAAGTAGTCGTTACTTCCCAAATGCGTAATCAATAGGTAAACATGAATGCTAACATATTTTTAATTCTTTACCTCTCAAACACACATGCACACACTTACTAACTAACAAAAAAACTCCTGAGGTATCTTTCTTACTATCCACTAACCTCTTTCTCTCTCTAACTTGTTACCCTTAAGCATTGTCTTTCTCTGATAATCCCTAATCCCCCTCTCTCTATGTCTCTCAATCTTATTGCACCCCTCTCTCTCTCTCCATCATATCTCATTCTCTCCATATTTCTCACTCTCTCCATCCTATCCCCTAATCTCTCTCTCTCTCTCTCTCTCTCTCTCTCTCTCTCTCTCTCTCTCTCTCTCTCTCTGATTAATCCCTAAGCCCCCCCTCTCTTTGTCTCTCAATCATATTTCCCCCCCTCTCTCTCTCTCTCTCATCCTATCCCCTCCCTCTCTCTCTCTCTGCCTCCCTCTCTCTTTCTCTCCCTCCCTCTCTCAAACCTCTTTCTAACACCTTACCCATCTCTCTCTGATCCCTAATCCCTAACCCCCCCTCTCTACCCCCTAACCTCTAATCCTTGAAATGGGAACTTCACACACACACACACACACACACACACACACACACACACACACACAGAGAGAGAGAGAGAGAGAGAGAGAGAGAGAGAGAGAGAGAGAGAGAGTAGTGCCTACCCCTAGTTTACATTTTTGCTATTATTGTCGAACTCTTTTAGGCCAGTTTTGTGTTGATGATCAGTAGCATTTTTTTGAGATTATCAGATATTGTTTCAGATTCAGTTGTTACATGAAGAGATTACTTGGTACTCTATATTTCATGTATGCATGATGATTATTACAGTATTTTTCAGTTATTGATGATGATTAGTTATATGGATTATCATATGTATTTTCTTATGGATACTTACCCCATACTGCATGTGTATGTTGTGCGTGTATATTTTCTTTTTTGTATGGCATTTTTGATATGGTTAAGGAAGGGAGTCGTAGTCATCTGCTAGTCGAGATTGTGAGGCCTCGCCCTGACCCATCGTAGCATAGTGATGCATTACTATTATTTTTTTGATATTCAAGACTCGAGATGTCGAGAAATGATCTGATGCTTAGAACATATTTTAATATTTCATGTTGTGTGATGTTATTTTCAGATATATTTGATGATTGTCATTTAATGTCTCATGTATATGTATGTTGATGAAATCAGTAAATGTAGGATTGAGATTTTGATTTAAGATATTTTAAATGGTTAAGAATTATGTAGGATGAAGAAACCTTTATTGATGTATTTTTTAATTTATGTAAATTTTTGATACATATACATTTATGTACATGTGATTTTACGGGACTACTGATGTGTGCAATGAGTGTGCAGATATTTTAGCCGAGAAACCCTACGGAGGAACATAACTGATCTCTATGTGCTAAATTTGAAAACCTTGTTGTTCGTAATTCACATATTTGTATTGTGAGATGTATGTATGCATCTTCCTTGTTCAGTGAATGTTAATGTTCGTAATTATGTTCTTTCAATGTCGCTTGACACTCGTAAAATGTTTATGTGCTTCAGTGTGCTATTTAGGGTTAATTGTTTAACCTTTGGACCAAGTTGGTTTAAGTTAGTGTCAGTTTTCTATTGGGTTCTTAATCAAGGTTAGTCATCGCTTAATCCGGATTAGTGCTTAATTTGCAAGATAGAGTAGTTAGATGGACCTATTTTATTCCTAGATTTTATTTGACTCTAAACCTCTTTCCTAAGGCCTTTAAACATGTTAATTTTCTATCTAAACGGTATGGGTATGGGTTAGGGGTCTTATCCAGCCCCTAAGCCCCTTTTTTTGACTTTTAAGGTCACTCAAAAAGTCCCTTTTTGCCTTTGTGCGAAAATTGACCATGGTTATCTTGAGTTACCTCACCTCATCTCCACTTAGGGTTTAACCATGGTGTAGGTTGAGTTAGGAGTTTCTAGATTTGTTAGTAGGTGGAGATAGTTATTGCTCCTTTTGGGTGGTTGAGTTGGAGGCTTATTTAGAGGCCTTCCTTGGACTAGTTGGTTGTTACCCAATCTCTACATTTAGAGAGGAATGCTTGAAGGTTGAAGGAAGGAAAGGGATACTCTACTCAAACTTGTTCATTGCCATTACCTCTTTGTGAAGGTAGGAAATTCTCATCTCCCCTATTCAATTTTTATGGGTTGTTGCATGTTCATGCTACCTTGTTGTTGTTTCACTATTGTATGGATGTGGGTATGTTGGGAAGATTTGATAACCATGTTATTTTGGTTGTTTTTCCTTTCTTGTTTATGTTTGCAATTTTGAGTTTTCCTTGCATGGGTGTTTTGGCATTACTCACCCTTGGAGAGGGCAGAAGTGACCAATTTTGGGAAAGGTCTGTTTAGTTGGACTCCAACCAGTGTAGAGTCTCTTCTCAGGATGAGAAGAGGGATAAAGGGTAGGGTGTTATGGGCCCCTACCCGTCAGCACAAACCTGGTATGAGTATGGCATGTTTAAATGGAAGAATGGAAGTTCTTGGTTATTAGCCCCCATTGGGCATCTGAATTGGTGTTGTGCTTGACTTCTCCTGTTGGAAGAATCCATCTTTCCCTAGTCTTGATTCATTGTGAATCCTATTGTGTAAACCATGTATGATTATACATGTTTGATTTTCTTTTGGTTCGGCTTGGTTGTCACCCGATCAGTTATTGGTTTCCTCCATGGTTCTTGAAAAGAGATTCAGAAAATATTACAAATTCCTTGATTTTGATCATGAGGAAAAATTTGATTTGATTGTTGAAATTTGGGATTGAGATCCTATTGTAAATTGTATTTTAAACCTTATTGTAAATGGCAATGACACCGAGTTTTCTTACTAGTTCTTTCCTGATGGAGCCTTGAACTAGGATGCATAATAGAAGAAAAAGATTCATGAATTATCCTTGCAATGTTTCCTTGTGAATTAAAAAATTTGGCTTATGTTTGTGAGAAAATTGTTGGTAGATAATGTCTTGAATTATGAATGTTCAAGTTTTAATTATGATAATGAAGAGTTGAATTGATATAGTGAGTTTCAAATATGATGTATAAGTATTATGATGAGATCAAATCAAGAGCAAACCCTATATTACGAAATCAAAGATATTTCATTTCTTGATAAATTTCATGGTGGTTATAATCAAATTTGAATTAGAATAATCCACCACCTTTTCAATTATGTGTATAGTATCATTCACCTCCTAAGTTCTTCAAATAGGATCAATTGGACTGAGAGGTTGTATTCTTGAAATCAAAAATAATAATAATAATAATAAGAATTTAGAACTCATACCATGTCCTTGAAGAATTAATACAAAACATACATGTTTAAATAAGAGAATAAGAGACTATACCTAATGTACTCCCTTGCATTGGCATGCTTTTATAAAGAAAATAAAAATGTTAATAATATATTTGATTAAATCCTTAGTAACATAAATGAAATGTATAAAATAACATGACCATGCCTTGTTAAAATTTTGCTTCAAAAAAAAATATGCACTCCCAGGAGTAAAAACTCTCTAGAAAATGCATGAGGAGAAAATTTCATTCCTTCCAAGACCACAAAGCATATTCTTGAATAGATTCCTTCCTAAGAAAATAAAGAAATAAAAGAAATCTTATGTAAATCTCCTTGGTGCATAAAATTGAATAATATATATATATATTTATTTATTTTTAAAAAAAAAGTTAATATCCATATACTTTATTGCCTCCTTTCCAATCAATTTCACCTAATAAACTTTATTGTCTTTATTGCATGATCACCTTCTTTGGGCATCAGTTTAAACTTGTTTTAAAAAGGGTATTTTGTCTTGTCTTAAGTCAAGTGGTTGATGGGAGGGTGACGTCATTCTACCACCTTGTCCCATCCCCATCCTCCTCCATTTCTAGCAGCCAGCTTGGGAAGGTGACAATTATGTTGGTAGATAAATTGTGGTGGTCATCTCCTTTTTGTTAAACTCCCTTTCTTGTCTCTGTTCACGTGCCCACCTCTTGGGTTGTGTTTCCTCAACCTTGGGCTACGTGGGATGATGTGTGGAGAGGGCTATGTCATGACATGACATAAATTTAGAGGTTGACTTAGCTTTTGGGTTTTGTTTTAAAAGTTGCAAGTTGGAGTATGTTTAAAAAAAAACCAAAGTCTTCACCTCCTCCATGCTCTTGCGTACCTTTTTTATGAGAAGGCTTGGTTTTGCGTGGGGCCTAGGAAGAGGTGTAGGGAGAGGTCAAATCGACCTGACTAGTGGCCATGTGGGTGATAAGGGGTAGAGTAGGTGTCTTAGGGTAAGTAGTTGGTAGTTAGTTAGGTTTAATTTATGTTTTTTTTAAAAATGTATTGTTAATTTGTTTATTAGTTTTAATATTATTAAGTTTTGTTTTGATAAGTGGTTTTAGTATTTAATTTAAATTAAGTTTAAAATTGTGAACTTGTTATAGTTATTTTGTTTAAAGATCATTTATATTTCTTGATTAATATTAGATAGTTTAAATTTTATTAAATTTGTAAAGTGAAGTTCTATTTAAAAGATTGGATGTTCTTTTATGAATGATTAGACCAACTATAGATTTAGTTAGTTAGTTAAGATAAAATTAGTTTAATATGAAATTATTATTAAATTTAGTTTAGATTTAATTTATATTCGATTAAATATTTTGTTGAAAATTAAGCTAAGTTGGAGATTTAAGAAATGTTGGTATTAATAGTACCTTTGAAAATTTGTTTAAATTAGTGTCCTAATAGCTTAAGTTATTCAAATAATCTAAACCCAATCTTCTTTAGATTGTTATTAAAACAATTTTCGCATGATTGTTTAAGCAATGTAATAACGAATTAGTAAACATTTATATCAACCTAATAACAATGTACTTTAGATTCCTGACGATGTATTCCTCCACAAAAGTTTTTATACCAGGGATGTTGTAGAGAAACTTTTCTTAAATTGTAATCAATCTTTTCAAACTTAGAGCATGTTTAATTATTAATTATTAAAAAAAAATTAAAAAAATTTGTGTGTGTGTTTTGCCCTTGTAGTCTGGGCATGACAGAGATCTACAAAATGCACCACTTCCTACCATTACCTACTTAGTTTAGAAAATTGTGTTTGTACATGCATGAATTTTTAAGCAGATTGCACATACCAAGTATCGACTTTCTTGAATTGTCAAGATAAGCATACCCTATCGTATTATCTCAATGGTAAGAGAGTGGAGATAAATTCTTAAGTCCAAATCCTAAACTTTGAACCCATTTTTCTTAGAAAATTAGGACAAGTATTTGAGTCAAAATTACCTTCTGAATGCATCAAATGACATTAATTTGTGATTATAACCTTTTAGTTTGATCTTGTATGTGTTTTTCTATGATGGGTTTTCATATTTTTCTTTAGGAGTCTTTGGTGATTTTTCTATTAATTAAGTCAAATTAAATGATTAAATTAATGATTTAATTTAATGGAAATTTATTATGGTATTATAATATTTAATTAACTGGGAAATTAATTAAATAAAAATAATTAAATTTAAAGATAAAAGTTTTAATTTTAGAACATGATAATATTTATTTAATTTAATAATAATATATTTGGAGTTCATTTTTAAATAAATGCTAAATACTATTATTATTTAAGTTAATAAATATTTTATCAATTAAACGTTCGAAAATAAATTAAGAAGTAAAAAAGATATTTATTTATTAAAAGTTTTAAGATTGCATGATGTGTGCATGAGATTAAAATTTAATAAATTAATTAAAAAGAGAAGTCAAGTGAAAATTAAATAAAGTGATTTTATAATTCAATGAACATGCATGGAAAAGATAAAGAAAAGATAAAGAAAAGTTAATAAGGAGTTAAAGTCTGGTGACAAAAGAGTTCTCTTGGGTGATCACACAATTAGTACCCCAATTTTAGGAGAGAACTCCATATCACAATTTGAGGTTTCATTTTCGAAGGAATACAAATTTTGGAAGAGAGAAGGTTTTGAGAGGAGGAATTTCTCTACAGTCTTCTTGGGCATAGCGATTAGCATCAAAGTACAGGTAGACACTTGTGATTATTCGCTCAATTTATTACGCTCTTTCTTTCGTATTTTCATCATGTTTGTTGAATGGTTATTTGAAAAATTCTTGTGATGAATGTTTTAGTATTGTGTATTTCTAGTATGCATGTTAAATCTTCTGTTTACAAGAAAATCAAAAGATTAATATCATCCTTCATCAATAGATTTAAAATAGAAATTGAACAGGGAAGGATTTTGTATTAAATTCAAAAATTCCTATTTAGAACTCAACTGGTTGGTCATATTTCCTCTATCTAATTAAGGTTGAAACTTTTATTTAAAAAAAAGAGATTTGTTTTATATAAATTTTATATGTATGAAATTTTTATAAAATAAATTTAATTGAAATGGTTTTAAAAGGGGGGGTCTTTATTTATTTTGTTTATAAAAAAGTAAAAATTCAAAAAATAATAATATAAAAATATATATTTGTGGGAGAGTGGATTTACCACACCCCCCACCCCTACATTTGTCGATGGTCGTACGGTTATTGTCGCAGACCTGCGGTGGTAGGGTATGCTTTCGACAGTCCCTTTAAGGGAAGGCCAATGGCCAAAATAAAATTTATGCCAGTTTTTATTAAATTTGTAATTTTAGTTTTATTAAATTTAAATTTATTAAATTTAATTTTAATGTTATTTGATATCAATATCAAATAATATTTATTAAATAGAATTTTATTAATTGTTTTTAATTATCAATAATTAATTAAAATATAGTTATTATATATATATATGATTTTTAATTAACTCAATATAATATAATATAATTCAATCAAATATAATTTTATTTATTTATTTAATAATGAAAATTAGTTAGTAAGGTTAGAGATTTATTTAATTCTGACTTTGATAAAATTTCAATTATTTTATTGAAAATCAATGAGGATTATTTTAATAATTTTGAAATAAATACATAAATTATCCTCAGAGTATATTAGGGAAATGACTTAATATATAATGGGGGTAACCCTATACTTTATTCAAATAAATGGATGAATTAACTTGTAGGGTAAACTAAGAATCCTATGTACTTGAAACATACACTGAAACAAAAACTAAAACCTTACATTTAACTCAACAATATATTTTCAAATCAAACCAAACTATGAAACCTACACTTTGTATTTGTATGTTGTCTATGTTTTGGGTTTGGGTTGATTATAGTGTTGACCAATTTTAAGATGTCTACTAAAGACTTGGGAGTTATGTGATTGTGATAGTATGTTGACTTGATCTTGATTATTTTAATTCAACCATGGTAATGTGTTGGTATGCTCTATGATGAGTGTGATTATATTGTTGGTTACTATTTTTTCATTGTCATTATGGGATAGTGAGATAAGTGCTATGATATATTTGACTTAACCATTTTGAGTCTTCGATTAGCATTATTGAGATACTTTCCAATTGCTCGTTAAGAAGTAATGCGTATTGTGATTTATCTTTTGATGCTTTCCAATCACTTGTATAGGGCTGAGGTGGTTTTACTATGATTCTTTGATTTGTGATTTGATGAGCATAGGGTAGGTTATCTATATGTAATGTCGAGAAGTGGCTTGCAATGGAGGTCGAGGCCCCAAGTGGCTGCCAGGGTAACCCATTGTAAGTTGTTTAATAAGTGAAAACATTACACTAAATGAGAGTAAAATGAACCTACTAAGAGTCTTTGTATGTTCTCACCCATGCCTCGAGTGCTAGTACAAACTAGGATGGGAGTAGAGAGAATGCTTAATTGAGACCATGCATCATTAGTATGCCTTGTCAATATGAGAGGATACTAGTGCCATGTAGGGATCACCAGGGGGCCGAGGTCTTGAGAGACTATCAAGGTAACTCTAGTGTGATTCGTGTGATGACACTTGTCTGCTTACATAGTAGGTTTCCTATGTGACTTGTGTGCCTCTGGGTATAGATGTCAATTTGTCTTGGAACCTTTGAGTTAGATTACTTTTAGGATTTCCTGGACTTGGAGAGTACTTTTGACTATTGGATTGAAATCCTATTTGGGACTTGAGACTATCTCCTCAACGCCATGGGAGCAGGCCATTTAGGTTCCACGTGGTCAGGTGGTAGTGCTTTTAACTCTTATCATTGAGATTCATCTGTTGATACCATAGATGGATTTTCCTTGTCTGCATTTCCTTACATTCTATCTTTGTATCATTATGATGGATGGTTATATCTTATGGTGGATGTTTATATCTTTTATGATGGATGGTTTCATTTATTGTATTTTACTTTGTATAATGGATCTGAAAAGGATGATGTAATCTATTTTTATAAATGTATATTATTTTAGCCTTTCATATCCTGTGACATGTACAGTGGATGATTGAGAATTCTTAATTTTATTTGCCAAGTGGCATTTAGAAAAAATGTATATTATTTAAATGGACTTTGGACTTTTAATTATTCTTTCATATGGATGTAGTATTTGTTAGGCTTAGTATTAATTAAATTTAAATTTGATTCAATGTCTTGGGATCCTTAAGGAATGTAACTTGTTATGTATGCTTATTATTTTCTAAAGGATTTTTAGGTGTCTACACTTGGTTCTTCTTTTTGTAGGAGATATTGCATTCAGTTTCAGTGTCTAGTCTTACCTCTTAGCATTATAGCAGGGTTATGTTGGTTATATTTCTTTCTTGGTTCAATGGAGTGAGTTATGCATTCAATACTTGATCCTATGTGCTAGGTGATTGTAGTGGCTAGATACCTATGCACTTCAATCAGATACCATATAGGCATTCTTTCATTCTTATTTTTGGAGGCTATGAATATACCTTCCATATTCGATTGATCAGCTCTTTAGACTTAGACTTCTTTACCAGGTCATGTACTATACAGTGGAGGTTCTTCAGATCAGTATTTTGATAGTGTTTGCAGCTTCATGCTTTAGTGGTGTTCTTCATGATCATCTTTTGTTCCTATCTTCTAGGACATTCCCTAGTTTGGAGGCTTATTCAGTCCTTCACTAGTTCTCTTCAGCATTTTATTTCCATCTCTTTTTGGAGTAAGGGTTTTCCCATGTGGTTTTCTCTATTTCTCCTCTTTTCAAAGCTTTGGTTGTGCTTGGAGACCTCATCAGATCTTGTTGCAGGGACCCAAAATTACTTTCAATAGTAGTTTCTAAGTTTTTAGCTATTCCCTAAGTTTATCTTAAGGGGGGGTGTTAGAGTAATAAAGTATTTTCTTATTAATTAAAGCTTATTGATTTAATTATTAAGTCATTTATTATCTCTAGTTTACTTAAGCTAAACTTTAGGCATATAATAATTAATTATTGTCATGCAGCCTAAGTTTTACCTATTAGATTTTTTATCTCCTTTTATAAGGATTGATCTCTTTATAATTTGATCCATTTAGTTTTAATATTAGCAATCTCTTTTTTTTGTGCTCATCAAGAATGTCTCATCTATGGATCTAGCAATTCTAGCCTCCATAGCTTTTTACTTCTCTCTTTCTGTGACAAGTGTTTGCATGTAATTGATTCTTGGGAGCTATGAGGTTGATCTTTCACCAACTTCAACAGTATTTTCTATGATACCATGTTAAGTTTTGGGATGGCTGTAAATGTAATCACACTGCCTTTATATTAGGTATGTATCTTCCAAATGCAACCACGTGTTAGATTTATTTATTAAGAATAGACAATGAATAGACATGTCCCTTCATGGGACATGTCTATTCAATAATCATATAATTAGTATAATAATTAACTTTAATTTTATATAAATATATAAATATATATATATATATATATATATATATATATATATATATATATATATATATATATATATATATATATATATATATATATATATATATATATAAGATGAACATGCATATATAAGGATAAAGACATATGGATTGACTAAAAATTTAACAATGACCTTATTAATTTTTAGTCTACAGATTATACTATGGATGTCTTTAATATCATGGTTTCTATCTTACTCAAGCCGAATAGTTTTTTTCCTAGCTTCAAGAGCTAAGGTATTCTGTGCTAACTCTAACTTGTTGAGTTGGCATATCAAACCCTTACCTTGGTTCTCTAAATATAATTTTAATTAGGAGGAACAACTAAGATGGGAAGGTACTTAGGCATACCCTTTTCCACTAGGCCATGTCTTAAAAATATGTGAGAATTGATTAAAAGTATTATTGAGAACAAGATTCCTTTGAGGAAAATGTTAGATGTGATGTGTTCATTGAACTAGATTATTCATCTCTTAAAGCCTCCCTTGTAGAAATGGAAGAAAATAATGAGGAAAATAGAGATAGGATTTTACCAGTAGCCAATGTGGTCAATTCAACAAGGTCAATGTGAAACTATTGTAGGATGATGCCAAAGGTATGGATAATTAGCCTCCTTTGGGTGTGCTCCAAACTGTAAAGACTATCTCAATGTACAACTTCAGATTGGAGCAATGGACTTTCAATTCCATAAAAAAACTCAATATTAATTTTAGATCTTTATATGCAAAAATGGAGGAAGTTGCAAATAAGATGAATGAGGGGCCTAAGATTGGTGCTACTTGGAATGACATTGAGAATAACGCTTTGTTACAAGGGTTGGTTAATAGAATTGAGAACCTTGAAAGAGCTACTAATACCATGGTCAATAGTTACTAGAAAATTTTGGAGGCCTTGGTGGAGACTATAAATAAACTAATAGGGAATGTTGATTCAAACACAGATAAAATAATGGTGGTGAACCTAGATGAATCAAAGGGTGCAGAAGAGTCTCTTGGCAAGAAATGAACCATATCTTCTACTAGGAAGTTGAAGGCCAAAAATGATGAGTCGATCAAAGAGGATATCAAAGTGGTCATGGAAAAGATTAAGTTAAAGGAGGAGTTGGCTCTTGAGCTAGCCTAATTCTTGGCTGGTTGTCAATTTTGTTTGGTCTTTTTGGCTTTTTTTCGATTCATTAGCTTAGGTCTATTTTGTTGGTCTTGGTCTCTGCTTAGTGTTGGTTCTGTGGTGCATTGTTGGTTATCTAGGGGTGATGGTTTTCTTTCTAGCATAGTTTTAACTGATGAACATTTAATTATATAGTTTGTAATGACTTTTGGGGTTTCAGATCCCTTGTAAAAAACTTATTTTAACCCTTAATTGAAACATTGAGAACAAGGTCAATAAGTAGAATAAAAGAAAATCGTCATTGGTTGGTAAGTTTGTTAGAAAATTCTTTCTTTATATAAAATTTTATTACTCGTATATTTAGCTCTTCAATGGCTATCAAATAAATAAGATTTAGAAGCAATTCAAGAACTACCAATTGTTAGATGAGAAAGGAAATAGAAATGAACATTTGATTGAATGAAATTAGTATAATATGGATAAGAATTGGGGAGGATTAAAATGTTGAAGGACCTAAAAATTTAGGGTAGGCCATAATGGTGAAATGTATATTCAAAGCCATTGATGGCAACAAACCTTGGAAAGAATTAATTCACTAAAACAATAGTAGAGTTGTCACAAAGAAAGTCAAGTCCTAAAAGGACCTTCCGTTCAGGACATCCTAGTGGGTTTGTTTCACATCTCTCCTAAGGGTTCAAATATTTTATAAGTATTTAGAAGGCTCGAGAGTGTGTAAGGCCTTTCCTGACCTAGGAATATTAAAGAACAACTTGGATACTATTTTTGGCAGAACTTATACTATAAGCATCAATCACTTTCTTAATTTCAAGTTTCTCAGCGAAGAATAGGAACACTAGAAGTATTGGATGCTTTAGAGACATTATTTTTAATGACAACCTCAAGTCTTGGTCAAGGTTGAGTGAGAAATTTAACATCCCCACTACTCATTAGTGTACCTACTCTAGTATAAGAGAGATTTTTTCTACTCTCAACCCCTCCAAGGTATCCCATCTTGAGCAAGATTAGTGTAGTAAGATTTGCTAGCTTGACGATACTAAGATTTTAAAAATCACTCCTAGAAATATTAATAGTTTTTTGAGTAATAATGATTCTTCATATTCTTATTTGAATAATTGTTGGAATGATAGTTACTTTAACAAAAATTGATAAATTATGATGTAGCATTTGGAATAATACTATTGATTCAAAGAAGGCTTGTTAAAGATGGATCCACCTTATTCAAAGGTTTTCATACAAGCTACTAAATAGAGAGGATGATATCTACAACATATCCAACCAATACATCAAAAATATTTGCATTGATTGCTTTGTTGCTCAACCTTGAAATTTGACATTTGCTTTGTTGTGATTGTCATGACCAGAATATTAATATTAGCTCGATGGATCTATTATTTGGTAAAATACAAATATGTATCCAAAATGATGAATAACTTCTGGCTTTTATTTTCTACTGAGATACTTCGATGAATTTCAAAAATTAAGAAATGAAGAGAATTTTCAAGGTGAGTAGGATAAATTTTGAGTTTTTTTGGCAAAAACTCACATTCTTCAACATTGTTGGCAGGCAACATTCACTATAATGATCTGCAAATGAAAATTTGAAAAATAATTAGGAGAAGGCTTGGTGACAATCAATGCATATGATATTTACCTATAGGAAAACATGGGCTAACAACGAAAAGAATATTTAATCCATCCTCCAATAGCTACTAGACTTGGTAAAACAACCAATTGAGGAAAAGACACAAGGACCTTATAAAAGGAGTAGAAACTGCTTGCACACTAATGAGGACAATAGTGCCATACATAAAGAGGTCATATCTAATGTGAACATTGTTTGTACATGAAGGTGAAACTTGGAGTGAAAGAAAATCTCTTTGAAACCTTAACAACATTTAAGATCTTTTAATATATATAATTATGGAAACACATTATACTATCTAGTCCTATCATAACCTTTGATAAAACAAATATTAATGTTTTCATTTTGTTGTTTTTGAAACTCATTTGGTCTGTTATGACCCAAGTGATTCATATGAGTATTTTATGTACCTTTAATATAAGAATAATTTAAAAATGTTAAGAAAACAAATCATCCTTATCATTTGTTTAAAGTGGCATTTTGTCAATTATAAAACATTATGTAAAATTGTTTAATACAAATTATAATTTATCATCATAAATACCAAGTATGCTTCAAAATTATTTGTTATATAACGTTGCTATAAAGTCGTTGTCTATTTGACCATTTGAAAAGAAATAAGCAATAATTAATCAATTAAATATAAATTAATATTATAGTCTACATCTCTACATACAAAATATAGATATGCCAAAAAAAAAAAAAATCAAACAAAATACGTTACATACTTTTAATATTGCTTCCTCAACTATGTATAAAATTCACTATAGAAGTTAACGATTATAAAATATTTAAAAAACAGATCAAATAAAATAAAATAAAACAAAAATAAATACATTTAGTTTAATTTTACTTTGTCAACAATTATGTATCTCTCAAATTATTATTACATTATTTTTTATCTAAAATCTATTTGTGACACGTCATCACACACTGATCGTACGTGATTTTGGCTTTGCTGGCAATGTCCGTTACACTCAGCTGACGTCTTCCCCACCAGGTTTGAAAAAACACGAGAACACAAGTGGTACGAAAGCACATACGATATCCACGTAAGCGTATATTCCACGTAAGCGTATGTTCCACGTGAGCGTATGTTGACCTTATAACGTAGTCAACAGTATAAGTTGAATAAATACCTCGTGGCACCCATATTCAACATTTTCCTTTTATCTTTCTTAGATATTTTACGCATGTTCGGTTTGAAAACATAAAAACAAAATATTTACATATATTTAATGCGGACAATATTTGGTTTCAAAACAAAAACATTCACCACGAGACTGGATCGAAACGCAGACGACAGCCAAATTTGAACAAACTCGGGGAAATTAAATGGCCGAAATAGTCAATACAGGGAAAAATGGAGGAACAATTCATCCAAACGGCTCTGAAAGTCTTCAGGCCGTTCGTTCGATCGATCCTTCTTATCTGCTTGCAAAACGTTTATCCGACGGCGCATTCTAGAAACCCTGGAATTGCCGTGCAATCGACGGCATCTTCGCCCTTCAAATACAAAATCGGATTCCCTTTCTTTCGACATCAAATTCAGATTACCTTGTAAATTCTTCAGATCATGCCGGAAATCGCAAGAAATATTTGTGCAAAGCCTCATTTCAGGTACTGGTTAGCCGAGCATCCGATAATTTTGAGCTTCAGATGGGATCACGACGTCTTCGGATCTTCCTTTGTCTTTCTCGCATCATCCGTCTTCATTTTCCTTCTCCTCGTTCTGTTCCTAAAATTCGCCATGAAATTCAGCTCAAAACCCCTGCCTTTAGGTCGGATCCCTGCAATTCACAATTTTATTGTTCTGGTGATGTCTTTGATCATTTTAGCCGGTTATTGGGAGGCCACGTCGGTGGAACTGAGGCAAACGAGGTGGATTTGGAGAAAGCGAGGTGTTCTTGAATGGCTCGTCTGTTTTCCGCTCGGGATTCGTTCTGCGGGGAGGGTTTTCTTCTGGTCTTATATCTTTTATCTCACAAAATACTACGAAATGCTGGATATTTTGATCCAAATTCTAGCGAAACAGTCCGTAAGCTTTATCGAAATCGTGAGCAGCGTGGCCCCCGTATTTGTGTGCTTCTTCTGGCTCGAATTCTCTCAATCTCTGCAAATTTTGTACATTTTGATGGAAACGATCACAAATGTGATTTTATACGGCAATTTCTTCTTCGGCGGTGACGGAGAATCTCGGTGGCCATTTCCTCGAAGTACGAGCCTTGCGACGCGTTGCAGAATTGTGGAGTTCGTTGTGGCGATCATGGCGAATTTTTGGGTGGCGTGGTTGCATTTGAGGAAGGAGGGTTGTAATGGAATGGTCGGATGCGTGTTGAATGCGTGCTGGAATTTCATCTTTTTTCTGCTTTTTATCAGATTTTCAGGCCACCAGTCGAACGAACGACACCAGCCGGCTGTCAAGGAAGGATGACTGTGGAGAATTTCCGTCCGTGCATGTCGTTGAGAGTCGAGCTCGAGATCTCCTGCTGGTTGTAACAGGTTTTACCGGTGGAATATCTGTCGAGGAACGAGATTCGAACACGGGATCTCATCGCTACCTTGTTTGCGTATTCAAGCTGCTATTTTTTAGTTGTTCAATTTGATGGGGATGACAGCTTCTAGAAGTTCGTTGAAATTTAGATTTTAATTTTTGTAAATATAAATTTATAATATTTAGACAAATCAATTGATAATAAATTTAACTAATTCACATCTTGAGGTTTGATGTCCAACCACAAAATGATGAATTGTTAGTTCCTGCTTAGACTAATGTTTTCATATCAATTAAAAACTATTACTCCTGCTTTCAAACTTTTTTAGAAATAAAAAATATATCTTATGGTTCACACCACTTTAATATTTCAAATTTCTATTTTATTCAAATTTTCCTATTTTCATATTTGTCCACTCTTATTAGTTCCTGCTTTTGGCAAGAAACTAATGGAATCATGAGATTTCATATTAGTGGCATAATTAAAAACTTTCATTAATTTACCTATGTTTGCAAAAGATTTATTAATTTACTTTTTTTTTGAATTGAAAAATACAATTTTTTAAAAATTGTATTGGCTCATGTTCAAAAAGGAATGAAAATTTTTAATTTTTTTCAACAACAATACAACTATTTTTCCCAACACCTCTATTGCAACTTTATCTTTTCCACATTTGTGACAAGTGAATAAATTTTCTTTAAAAACAATTATTTTTCTAACACCTCTATTGATGAATGCATTAATTTCAATTTTATCTTTTCCACATTTGTGACAAGTGGATAAACTTGGAAAAAAAAAAAACACTTAGTTTTAATATGTTTATTTTTGTAATTTGTAAAATGTTATTCAAATATAGATATTTTAATCAAATATAGAGTGAAATATATTTCTTATTTTAAACACATTTATTATTTTCAAATGGTTGTACATTTTTCTTTAAATTTAACTTAACTATTTCATAAAATTTAAAATATTGCTCCATTAGTGAAAATATAAGTAAAAGTATCAAATTCATATTATTAAACTTAAGAATATAGTAAAAAAAATACACTGTTATCATGAAAAATAAAAATTTTGCCCTCACATTTAATTGTATCACTAATACCATTAAAAATAAAATTGATATGTTAAATTTTATACTTTAAAATACATAATATTAATTTTGTATCAATTTTAATAAAGTTCAAATTGTTTAGCTTATCAAATTTATTTATTATAAGTGTGTTTTGGTTTTTTTAAAGCATAAATATTATTTTTAAATTAATTTATATTTATTTATTTTTATTCATTAGATTTAAGCTTAAGAATATTGTCTAGCTTCTTCAATTGGATGAATTTACTGCTTAAACAAGATATATCAAACAATTTCATAATTAAAATTAATCAATTTAGCTCTTGTTTAAAAATAATAATATAATATTATTTATATATCTTATGTATAATTAGTTGATAAATATCTTTGGTATGATAAATGTTCTTTAGGATGTCATCTAATTTTAATTTAACATGATACTATAATGCTTATTTATATATTCTTTTACTGTTTTAACTAATATATATCATTGCAATTATATAATTTAATAATATACTAACTATATTTTGAATTTTAATTTAGTTTAGCACTATAATATTATATTTTTCATTACTATTTATTTGTTATATTTATTAAATTAAATATATTATATTTTAACCAAAACCTACTTCAATCAACCATAAAATCATGAAGTTAGGAACTTAAAATCATGAAAGCAGAAACTTTGGTGCCCCTTATAGTTTTATTTTTTTCTATTAAAAAATTAACTAATAGCCAAAGAAGCGACCATTTTCAAAATTAGAACATTTCTAAAGTTTTTCCGAATATCATATGCGAAGAGGACCGTTGAGCACGTTTTTCTAAATATTGGACGGTTGGCAACTTACATGTATGCACGCTTTAATATTTAGTATCGTTATTATGATTATTACATATTGCATTAAAACCTACAACTGGCTTGGGTGAATGCAATGTTAAAGCAAGAACAAAATAATGCAACTGGATTCAATTCCTGTTGGTAGTTTCCAGAGCAGACAGTGCAGATTTGTAAACTTCCCAAGCTTTTAAGTTTTCAAAATAAATGGTGCAGAATTTTAAGCTCTTCAAGTTTCATTATGGTGTTCTCTGAAAACTGGAGTATTTCCATTTGTGGGAGTCACAAGCGGATAAATCGGTTTGCCAAAATCCTTCAAAGAACAATCAAAGTCATTAATTGTACACTATAGATTTTCCAATTGGACCTCTCATTTTTCAAAATTTGTTTCCTACAATTTTTCTGGTAATACAGGTAACTATAGATTGATGTTATCTGCAAATAAAGGCATTATTTAGGCATTACTGGCTTTAGTTTTCTATTATTATGATTATTTCTGCCCAATAGTGATAAAAGGGGGCTTTTGCTTCAGATGATTCCAGAGAATAATTATTCTAAACAAATGTTCACCAATCATTCTGAGCACAGTTTCAAAACTTTCCAGATTGTTGATCGTGACAAAAATGCCATAAAATTACTAGACTATTACATATTTAATAACCTCAGCCGTCGAAGCCGTAGAGGGTTCTTCCCCACCTCTTCAGGGCTTAAACGCCATCCATGGTTGTGGCAGTCTTCGTACGAGCAGGCACTGTGTATGTGACAACATCTCTCATAACATTCTCGAGGAAGATCTTCAAGACACCTCTGGTCTCTTCGTAATGAGGCCGCTAACACGCCTAATGCCTACTCTTTTTACCAATCTGGGAGTGGTGGGCTTGCTGATGCCCTTGCTATTGTCTCGTAGAACCTTCCTCCACCTCTTTGCTCCTCCCTTCCCCAAAATCTTCCCCCCCTTCCCTCGCCGAGACATCACAATAATAGCTCCCAACGATCTTTTGGAGATTTTGAGTTCGGCCTTTTTCTGGTCTTGTTTGAAATTTATCTGTATTAAGCTTCTCGTTGTTTTTGTAGGGTATTTTAGTTTAGTAGTAACTGTATTATTGCATTTATTTTGACAGAAGGTGGGAGCAGAAATAAAGCCCCAAAATAGTGCCGTCTCTCTGTGTGGGGCTTGAGAGTTCTTTTTGGTCTTTTGCCTTGATTCGTATCACTGGCCAGATCTGTTTCAAATTGTCACGACTCAAATTTCGACATGCTTTTTATATGGACTTAATTGTGTGATTAACCTTTTGACTAAGACTCTGTATGACTCGACTTGAGTCGAACACTTTATAGACTTTGATTAGAATTTTATCATATATGTTATTAGAGAGTAATGTTAATTATTTTGTCATTATGATATGTCGTTATATGTTGACTTATGAGATATCAACGTGACGGTTAACATTGTGATTTCATTATATGTTTATGTCTGATAATGAATGTTGAATGTTTTTAAAATAAAATTTGTATTTAAGATATTATTTATTTATTATGATGATGACATTACTGACGCTTTGGGTGATGTCGAGTTTGTGATTGCGCAGATACTGAAGGCGGAAGGGTGGTTGAGGTAGAGGAGTTTAGCTCCTTGACAGGGTTGGTCTGGAATTTGTATGGTGTAGCTGCACACACACACTTAGTTTTTTATTTTATTTTGAATTTCAATAAATTTAGATGGATTTAAGGTTTTGTTTATGATAATGTGGCGTAGATGAAAAATAAAATAAAATGAATGATTAAATATTATTTCTTAGAAATATTATAATTTAGATCATAAAACAAGTATTATACTTTCAAATTATTTTTCCGTAGTAATTACAAGCATAAATTTGGAATGGTAGTAGTTAGTCGGAAAAATATTAAATGGGAAGTAATAGTTTTATTTTTATTTTGAAAATAGTGAATTTAAATTATATGTGGAAGCTTTAATTGAACTTATAGTTTATTTAAAGTTTTTGAGCCAATTGGTAGCCGTAGATCCAGATAAAGAAAAATTAACTGATTGCTAACAACTTTAAAAATTGATGATCATGATGAAAATCTCATATTAGATGGAAGTGATCTTGAGTGGTTTAAAATTTTAATTAGTAGAAGAGTGTGTTTATTTAATTCAAAAGGACAAGTGTAATTTTTGAAATTGTGAGTCATCTGTTTGTTACCGGCTGCATGAAAGGAGGGGAAGTCATTAATATAAGGGGAACCGTAGTTGGAAGAGGAGTTTTCATAAAGATAAAACAGAGAAAAACGTTTTCATATAGACACGTGCCAGCTGAATTGGAGGGGGAAACGATTTTCAAAGGGAAGAAGCCGATTTTGAAGAGGGAGAAAAACGTTTTCCAGCAAAGAAAAGGGAATGCAATATTTAGGGGGATTGCAGAGATTTGAAAAGGAGAAAAAAAAATTGGAGATCGCATGCATATTGAGGGTTGCGTTTGAATATATAGCTGCCATTGCAATAAATAGGGGGACAACATTCATACTACAGCCGGCCTTTTAAATTTGAAGGGCCTATATTTCATTCAAAAAAAAAGGCAATGTTAGATATCCCGGTAGCTTGTCTTGGTCATCCGGTGCTTTCATACATACTTTACGTCTGAAGGGAGAGTGATCCAGCAGGAAGGAAAAAGAGAAGGGAAGAAGGCAGCAGTTTGAGGAGAGGGATTGATTGTTGAAGAAGAGCTTTAGAGACCTGTGTTTTTCCTCATACAGTTCAGGTTCTATCTTTTCTTTTTCTTATAATTAATATGATGTCAACATGTGGCTTAAATTATCTATAGCCGGCAAATGAAATTATCAAGGATAAATGTTCTGTTTGTGTTTGACATAGTATACTTTTTTAGTTAACAAAGGAATAGTTAATTTTCCATCTATACGGTGAGTTCCCTGCACAATAACAACGATGTTAGTGATTAATGGTTATAAATTGGGTGGAAATTTAAAATTTAAGAAAAGAATGTTCTGTGCTGAAAGTTATTATGGAGAACATAGCTGGAGGTCATTATGGAGAATGTAGTTCAACACTTAGTGCTAGGAAGCCCATCTGTTAGCAAATCCTTAAGTTATTTAAAAAAAAAAAAATCCAATATCTTGGTGGCGTCCATGTCTGCCCAGAACTCTTTGATATTAGAAGACTTATGGCCTTATGGCTGCTGTTATAGATAATTAAATTTTTATATATGTTATATATATAATTTTTAATTTATTTTCATTCACGTCCAATGCATTTTTCAGATTTTCTTTTTATTAGAAGTCTCAAATTGTAATACTGCAATAAAATACAAACTACAGATTTTAAATTAATAACTAATTCATAAAATCTGCTAACCAACTATAAACTTCAGATTTAAATAGTGATTTATTATTCAAAAGTATTAGTTTGATCTTGAGAATATTTTTCTACATTCACGTCAAATTCATCAAGTGTGGACTATGGGCACAACTCACAGTAAAGTTTTTAACTCAAACTAACTGTATACATATCAGATTGGAGTTATTCTTTTCTAAATTTTCGGAAATCCTTGTTATGGATTAGTCTCTCCTTCACGTAGTGTATATATATATATATATATATATATATATATATATATATATATATATATATATATATATATATATATATATATATATATATATATATATATATATATATATATATATACTTTTTATTATCATTATTTTTGAATCCTTTGGAAGTGATTGTTATGAATTTTTCTCCATAAAAATTGCAGTAGTTAAAATTTTTTATTGTCAGGTTTTTAGCGGAAATGGATCTGATTATAAGATAAATTATAGTTAGAATATGTTCATTTTAGGTAAAACAAATACACATAGGATAAAATATATGTTTTATTTAGATCTGAAACTCATTATGGCACACACTAATTCTTGTATACTGTTCTTAAATAAAAGACATGTTCAAAATATTTATTTGTATGATGAATAAATGTGAATTAAGAGAATACTATTTTAGGAATGGGTGTTGAATGTGGGTTCAAAGAGGAGGGTAATTGTTGGAAAACTTGTGTTAGTATTTCCTTATATATATATTGCCTGCCAGTCTTTTACATCAAACTGGTTCATGATGCTTGGCCAAGCTCGGTAAAACTTTTATGCATATGTTTGAAATGCATCTGGTTATTATTACTTTGTTTCCCTCTTCCACATCCTTGTGTATGCTCTACTATACATATGTGTAAGTAGATTTGGCACATAGGCTGCACCAGATCCTTCTGATCCAATTGTGCCAAGTTGCTAGCCTTCTCGTGCCAGGGTCGGGTAGTTCTCCTTAATCGGAGAACCTCGGGGAGCTAACCACTCCATGGTTGGGCGGTTAAAGCGCCTGGACCACTCTTCCGTCTCATGATAGCAGATGGATATTGTTCCGATGGCTCGGAGATGAGATTACATGCAGATGGACACTAAGGTTCGATGGCATGTTAATTTTATATGATTATGTTATGTATGCTTTATATCATATGATGTAATGAAGATACATTCATGTTTGATGTGCAGGTCGACATAGTTTTGGAAAAAGATGTAATGTTCATATGATTCATTTCCAGCATTTATACCTTGCTTTGTATATGTTAGTTTTTCTCAACTATTTGTTGATATGTATTGATTTTTACGGTTGAAAGAAATGGATATCAAATATTTGTGTGTATAAAATCGTCTTTTGACTTTTCAAATTTCTATTTTTTTTCGCATCTTGGGGTTGTTTGCATATCTGGCAATTGTAGTGGATTTTAGTCTTTACACAAATGTTTACACTTTATCCGTTTCAACTAAGCGAGGAACAAGTCATTTAATTAAGCTATTTGGATATTTTAGTTCTCACAGTCTCAATGGATTAAGTCACTATTTTGTAGCACAAGTAGCCAACCATAGAGGTACGTCAGGGTGGAAACCAACAAAAATTAGGTATCTTTTCATTTCGTTTGGCATAGATAGAGGTTTACAATTTTCCCGTTGCTTAAGCATGTATAGAAGATGTCAGCTTTTTTTGTCTGGCTCGATTAGAGTACATCAATATAGGTTACCTTTTAATTATGCTCAATACCATATTTGCACCATCAACGATTCCTCGCCATGTCAAATTTCAAGACATAGATAAAGCAGTTACAGTGCCTATGGATTGTTCCTACCCAAGGGATTACTCATAGGACAATGTGTGGATACAAAGATATAAATACTTTTGTAAAAAAAATTGTATCTGTGAATATTAATTTCTTTCTTTCTTTCTTTCTTTTATGTATTGTTAGTTCCGCCTTTTTAAAAGGTCAGACTCATGTTTTCAATAGATCCCTCCTAATTAATTTTCCACAAACAAATATGTCATATTCTAAAGTCTGTCTAAAGTTTTGAAAGCTTTGATTCAAAAAAACAATTATCAGATAGTAATTCCATTTTTTGATTGGTTCAGCGGCAATTTCGTGGGGGTTTAAGTTAATTTTCATAAACAAAAATTGTAAAAATCATAAAGGCAGTGATCTGAAGTTTGGAGAATGCTCCCATAAACAGGCTTTTGCATATTTGAATCAGTATTTTGGCTGGGCTTGCGGCTGATGAAAGTCATTTTTTGTCGGCAAATCAAAAAATCTTTGCACTCTATCCTTTTGCATAAGGCAGGACTAAAGCTCTTCAGAACTCTTGTTTCTATTATTTGGCTCCTACATTAATTGTCCATTACTATTCAAAATCATTATATCATTATTGGCATTATATTATTTCACAATCCAATATGTTCGCCATTGGCTGACAGACTGTTGATTGACACAAAATAATTTAGCCACAATGGAAAACCCAGTTTAAAGCTATGAGTTGCTAAAAGTTTGATCAAATTTCTAGCCAAATTGGGACACATTATAGGAGGTAACTACACTTCCATTGGTAGTGACGTTGAATAAAAAGATCTTTCCACTGAGTTAACTAGATCCTTCCAGATTTGGCCCCTTTTTTTGACATATTTTATGTCAATGTCAACCTAGAAACCTAACTTGGTGTAGCTACTCATCTAAAGTCATTTTAGCCCATTTCAGCTCTAAATGCAACAGTGAAGAAGTATTTTAGTTTTGATTAAAAAATGTGCCATAAAACCAATATATTTACATAGTGTTGCAGTGCAAAAATATCATTGCCTCAAACAGTTTACTTGACTCTATTTTATGCTATGCTACTTTCCAAGTTGTTTCTAATTCAGAGACACTTTTTCAATTTTGTGCTTTTGAGGTGATATTTGACCATATTTATATTTATGTGGATTCATGCACAATAGAGTTAAGACACTAATTCTAAACTTTTGATTGTTTTTAGATTTGACTCAGGTGTAACACATTTTCATTTTTCATTTTTGTTATAGTGGTTTGCACTAAAAAAACTCTTGGTTTTGAAGTGTCTAATGATCACTTCACCCATGATTGAAGACATAAAGGAGTTTCTTAATCTTCTTCATCTCACATTGCAATTATGATCTTTGCTAGCTAATTTAGTCTCAATATCTATTGTTATGCTATATTTGTTTATTGTTGAGTATCCTCTTCAAATAATTCTTTTGTTTTTATACTTTTCATTTTTGTATTTCTATTCCTACTGAAATATGATTCCTTGTGTATTAAAAGGTTAATTGTGAGCATCGATACTTTGTTTTAGGGAATCATGTTCTTTTTTTTGGTCTATTTATGTGAGTTGTTCCCATATTACTCTTATGTATTTTGAAAATGTCGTTGGCATTTAATTTTATATGTATTGCTAGTTCATTTGAGTTAAGATAAGTTATGAGAACAAGATTTTCTGATAGGATGAAGGTTGTAAAGGAGAATCCTATTTCATTAGTAGACTATAAACATTTCATATTGATCACTCATATTCATTAGTACACTATAATAATTTCTTATTGATCACTCGTACACATTTCAATCTCTTTAGTATCTAAGGCAGATTCATCTGACGTATTATGAACTTCCACAAATACAAACAATGAAGACACATAACATTTTTTACTCCTTTACTAACAAAAAATTGCAGATTTGGGTAGGTAGAAGAAAATTTGGGTCTATTTATGTTAATGCATTTATCTTCAAAATGGCTTAATTTTTATATGCTTATATGCATGCATCTTATTAGATTAAAACCAATTTATTAAAAAAACTCCTCATAGATATTGGGTTAGATTTATTTTGGCTTTAATTGTTATTTTATCTTGGTCTTGGTTTTTCAACCTTGCAATAAAAATTCTTGTCTGTTAATTACCATGTGTAAGCAACAAGTCACTGATTTTGGGGTTCTCGCAAATAACACTAATGCAATGCTAGGAAAATTGAGCAGAATTATGTAATTGTGTATGTTCAACAGATCAAAAAGCTATATTTTATAACAAAGCAGAGAGCATGTGCGCATAAATTACGAACTTTAAATTTGAATTGAAGGTATTCCATCTTTTCCATCTATGTAGTTCTTCCATTATTTGGATATTTTCACTTGTAGATAAGTAGTGAGGGATAAAATTATATATCAAGTTTACATTGGAAAAAATATGTCTTGCATATCTTTTAGACTATCCTCACATGGAAAGGTTCTTATTAAATTATATCATATTAAGCTCTTAATCGATATTTCTTGCATTCTTTAAATAGTGTGTGAAATACATATGAAAACATTGTCCATTGAACTATCCAATGGTTTTCTTCACTATCATTAGACCACATTACACTTATATCATATATGTTTACAATTAACACCTATGTTGAAAGTAAAAAATCAATGGAAGTAAAAATTTAAAAAACTTGCTTCCAACAAAGTTAGGATGAACATAGTACGCAAAATTAGCAACAACTAAATCAGCCATATGACCATAGCCTAGTGGTATGGAATGCATTTCAACTATACAACCTGGATATATTTCTTCTTTAGAAATTTGATTAAAAGTAGATATATTTTGATTTCCATAACTACCTATGAAATATGATCCGCAAGCCAAAATATTTTACAACATCTGATATGTTTATTCCCAATACATATGATTGATGTATCTTCTTGTATTCAAGTGAAAATCTTGAAACTATGTCTTGCTATCAACATTTTTTAACAGAAAATATGTGTCTCGTATTTAGTATTCCATTCATTTTTTTGCTTCTAGACATAGTGTCAAATAGCTAGCTTGCAGCTGTAAAGAATTATTTTCCCATAAATCATATGCCTCTAAATATGACCTGTTATAGAATATATAACCAAGAGAAAAATTGAATTTATACATAATGACCATATTCAATTTATAGCCACCAGTTTAGGAGCCAAACTATCTTGGAAAACATATGAGAATCCAAGATCTTGATGCAAGAGCATCTTGCATGGGAAAATTATTAAAAATTTAAATAAATAAATAAATAAATATCTGGAGGAGAGAGAAAGTGACGAAAATAGAAAGAAAAAAATAGAAAATGGAAAAAAAAAAGGAGAAAAGAGGAATATCTATTTTCAAGGTGCAAAGGTGGCATAAATAAAAAATAAGAAATTAGTTGTCATTCCATTAATTGAGGTGTGTAGGTGACATTTTAGAAGTTTGTGGAAAGTTCCTTAAATTATGCATTTAATATTTGTTGTGATCCACAAAAAAGAAATGTAATTTTCTAATTTGGTCACATGGTGGTGCTTAGTTGTAATTCTAGAAGGTTGTGGATATTGTGTAGGTAGAATTTTAGAAGGTTGTGGATAAGTCATGCATTGGGTGGTAAGTGCCTATTTAAGCAAGGCATATGAGCATTTCTAATCAAGCTCAAGAAGGAGAAGCTCGAGAAGGAGAAGCTCGAGAAGAAGAAGCTCGAGAAGTAGAAGTTGTGGAAGGTAAAGCTTTGGAAGGAAAAGCTTCAAGGTGAGAAAGTTGGAAGGTGTGAAAGAGAAGGAGGAAGTAAAGAGTGACTTTTCCTGAGTCTGTGGGTAGAGTGTCGAATGTGAGGTAGTTTACAATAGGATTGTGATGGAGTTGTGAGTGTGTAGACAGAGCATCGAATGTGAGGCAGTTTACACTTAGATCTTGGATAAAGTTGGAGAAGAGCTAGTGACTGCGGTTTAGAAACAAGGAGGTTGCTTGGTGGCTTGTAGGCACAAGTTGAGATCTTGGAGGTTTCGACCAAAGTGTGGATCTGGACTAGCTTGGGTTTGGATTGGATCTTGAGAGATCTTGCATAAATGTTATTGTAATTGCTAAGGATTTTCAAGTTTAATAAAATTTATTGGGAAGCATTTTATCTCTCTTTGTCTTCATATTGTTACATTCTTGGTTGTGAGTTGGTGAGGGTGGTGTGGCCCTTCATCAATGGTATCAGAGCATATCTTCATTAAGTGGTATTGGAGTGTACCTTTATCAGTGGTATTTGAGTAAGAGTTCTTGAGTGTACAAGTAGATTGCCGAAGTGTGAGGTAGTTTGTACCAAGACCTTGGTTGGGTGAAGTTTATTAGAGTGGGAGTTCCTAAGCGTGTAGACAGATTGCCAAAGTTGAGGTAGTTTGCACCAAGACCTTGGGAGGACATGCAGATTGATCAATGGATGCAAAGATGGAAGATTGAACTTGTTGAGGCATGATCGTAGAGAGCTTGTGGATTATAGATTTGTTGTCCTAGACTTGTGATGTGGTTCCTAATTGTTCATGCGAGGTGGCAAGTTGCGATCTAACTTGCAAACAATTCAAGGTTCTCACAAGGAGCGTGGGAATGATTTTTTGCAAAGGGTTTACGATGATCTTGGAAGATGGCTTTGAGAGGATTGGACCCTAAGATGATTGCAAAAATCCATGATATAGTGGAGAGAAATTTTTCTAAGATGTTTTCTCAGTTGGATGCTAGATTAGCTGATCAAGCTAAGAAGGTCAAGGTGGAAGAGGTTGGTTTTGCTGATCAGTTTGTGGAGCCTGATACAGAACTTGCAGAGCAACTAGAGGTTGTTGCTAAAGATATTCCTAACTTTGTTGATGTTGGGATAGAGGTTGATCAATTGGTTGAGTTTGACATGGAGACTGCAGAGCATTTGGTCGTGGATGATCTAGTTGATTTTGGTGGTGACTTGTATGTTGCAGAGCACTTGGTCGTGGATGATTCAGTTGTTGTTGGAGGTGAGTTATGTATTGCAAAGCATCTTGTTGTGAGTAATGAGGTTGCTAGTGTTGAGAGTTTGGCTTGTGTTGATGGAAATCTACATATTACTATTGATGCGGACTTTGTTGATGTTGATGCGGAGCTTGTTATTGCTGGTATGGATTCACTAGTTGTTGATGTGAATGGAAGTTTGCTAATGAAGCATTATGTTCAGTTTGTTCCTATGAATGAGGATGTTGATTGGATGGTTGAGATTCTAATGTTTGATAGAGTAATGCAGATGTGGAAGATTTGCATGGTGGTTTTGTTGTCCCTATTGAGGTGGAAACCTTTGGTGAAGATGAAAATGGTTGTAGACCTTTCTTTTGGCATCAAAGTGTGGGACACACTTTTCTAGCTACCTGGGGACTCTGATGCAGGAGCATCTTGCATGGGAAAATTATTTATAAATTTTAAAAAATAAATTCTGGAGGAGAGAGAAAGTGACGAAAATAGAAAGAAAAAAATAGAAAATGGAAAAAAGGAGAAAAGAGAAATATCTATTTTCAAGGTGCAAAGGTGGCATAAATAAAAAATAAGAAATTAGTTGTCATTCCATTAATCGAGGTGTGTAGGTGGCATTTTAGAAGTTTGTGGAAAGTTTCTTAAATTATGCATTTAATATTTGTTGTGATCCACAAAAAAGAAATGTAATTTTCTAATTGGGTCACACGGTGGTGCTTAGTTGTAATTCTAGAGGGTTGTGGATATTGTAGAAGGTTGTGGATATTGTGTAGGTAGAATTCTAGAAGGTTGTGCATAAGTCATGCATTGGGTGGTAAGTGCCTATTTAAGCAAGGCATATGAGCATTTCTAATCAAGCTCGAGAAGGAGAAGCTCGAGAAGAAGAAGCTCGAGAAGTAGAAGCTATGGAAGGTAAAGCTTTGGAAAGAAAAGCTTCAAGGTGAGAAATTTGGAAGGTGTGAAAGAGAAAGAGGAAGTGAAGAGTGAGTTTTCCTGAGTCTGTGGATAGAGCGCCGAATGTGAGGCAATTTACAACAGGATTGTGATGGAGTTGTGAGTGTGTAGACAGAGCATCGAATGTGAGGCAGTTTACACTTGGATCTTGGATAAAGTTGGAGTAGAGATAGTGACTGCGGTTTATAAACAAGGAGGTTGCTTGGTGGCTTGTGGGCACAAGTTGAGATCTCAGAGATTTCTACCAGAGTGTGGATCTGGACTAGCTTGGGTTTGGATTGGATCTTGAGAGATCTTGCATAAATGTTATTGTAATTGCTAAGGATTTTCAAGTTTAATAAAATTTATTGGGAAGCATTTTATCTCTCTTTGTCTTCATATTGTTGCATTCTTGGTTGTGAGTTGGTGAGGGTGGTGTGGCCCTTTGTCAGTGGTATCAGAGCATACCTTCATCAAGTGGTATTAGAGCGTACCTTCATCAGATCTTTATGGGTTAAGATCATTAGGATGAAGTATTTGGATTCTAATGATCCAACCAGGATTATCACAGTCAAAGATCCTCCCTCGGGATCGACCATGTGGAATTTTTTTATCAAATGTAGACAAGTTATCCTTCCCTATTTATCCTGGGTGGTAAATTTGGGGGATAAGGTTCTTTTTTGGGATGACTCATGGAATGGCTTGCCACCCATTTCTTCCATGCCAAATTTTGATCCGACAGTTAAAACTCTTCTCCAGCATTAATGGGGGTTGGTAGTAAAGGATTATTTCATTCTAACCAAAACAAAAGATGATGGGTTTATGACAGTTTGGAAAGATCTCTCTTAGCTTCAACTTACACAGTCACAAAAGAACTTCTTGGTTAATACCTTTGAACAAAGGCTCTTATACATTAACCAAAATGACGACAAGTTAGTTTGAAAATTAGCCCCAGATGGCAAGTATTCAGACAAGTTTGGTTATCTTTCTTTGACAAGCAATAATCTTCATCCTAGTAGACACATCTTTAGATTTTGCTAGCACCCTACAATCTTTCCAAAAGTAGGCTCTTTTTTATGATTAGTAATCCTTAAAAGAAATCTTTGTAGTGATTGCCTATTCAGATTAGCCATTGTAGACATATTCCAGTGTGTTATGTGTGGAATGCATCTTGAAGATTCCAATCATCTATTAGTTTCATGTTCCTTTGCTCAGGATGTTTGGTATTGGACACTTGGTAAGTTGGACTGGAATGGCCCCTTGATAGCTGACCTTCAGGGCCTTCTTGAACAATGGCCTCTTCTTTATAAAGAATTTTTTTTCCTCAAATTTGGCGAGTGATTCTAGTAGCTGTCACTTGGAGTATTAGGTGGGAAAGAAATAAAAGAATTTTTAGACAAGAGAGTTTTTCAATAGCTCAAGTGTGTGAGTTTATGGAGAAATCAATGTCTAAGATGATTAATGCATATACATCCATATCTAAATCACTATCTTCACTTTTCTCCTCTCATGATTCCAGGATTTTGAATTGGTGGTCACTCATTTCTATCCCCTTCAAAGGAGTGTTAATAGGAAAACAAAATAAGATGGAGAGAAGGAAGGATATTAAGTGGGATCCACCTGATAAAGATTTTGTTAAACTCAAATTTGATGGAGCTTCAAGAGGAAACCCTAGGATTTCAAGGGTGGGTTATGTCTTAAGAGATTCTAATTTCTGAGTTATTCGGGCAACATGTTCTAGGATTCCAATTGGTTCTAATAACATTGTTGAGGCAAGGGATTTACATTTGGGTTTGAGTCTTGCAATTTCTAATGGCATTTAGAGAATCCACATAGAAGGGGATTCTCAAATTATAACTTCAGCCATTACATTAGGACACTCTACTAGTTGGGAGGTCCACTACATTGTCTAGGAGGTGAGGGAGTTACTTTATAAATTTGTAGAATTTAAAATTTCACATTGCTTTAGGGAGGCTAACAAGTCATCTGATTGGCTAGCCAATAAAGGGGTTGCTTTAGATAAAGGGTCGATTGAATGGGATCCAACATCATTAGCTAGTTCATTGATAGTTGATAAAGATTCAACATGGGTAGTGGGTGAAGTCTGTTCATTTAGTATCTTATAGATGACCAGGGGGTTTTAGGCTTCTCATGTAGTATTTTGGTTTTGAATTTGCTTCCAATTTGTTTTTTGGGCAGATTCTAGTTGTTTCTTGTTAAATATATATTGTTCTTTTTGGCTACAAAGGGAGGTTTTCTTCACTGCTTCTTTCCTCTCAAAGCCTTTTGAAGTAGTTTAGAATAAAATATAATGGCTTCGTCCATTTTTTTAAACAAAAAATAATAATTATAGTCAATAGTATTGATTCACATCATCCTTGAAATGCCTTACGACTTTTGACTAGGAATATATTCCTTTCTAGATTTATAGATAGCTAATGTAACCAAAACATGTTTCACATTGATATTTCTATACTTCGTTGATGATAAAATGACTAAGAACTATCCAAAAAATAAAACCAAAAAAAAATTCTTTAAAAGATGTTGATAATATTTAGCATAAATTACCTTGATCAAAATCTCTAATTCATTGCCTAGCATCATGTCTTTTCATTGTTAGAGTTCACAACATGCTTTCTCCACTATCTTGCAAGGGTTGGAGTAGGAAGACTAAGTCTAAGCACTTTCTCATCTCTTCTATTCAAGGTCTACTGCAATCAATACAAGTTAGTTTTACAAAATCTCCAATATTGCTGCTATCTTCTTTCAGTTGCACTTTAAACTTCCAAAGAGGTTGTGACTAGAATCAACTGTTGAAACGTATCATGTACTTATCTCGAACTCTGTCATGCCCAAAATAATGAGGAAAAAACACACATTTTTTTTTGTTAATTAATCTATTATGTTAATGCCAGTTTGACTAAGACACGCATAAGTCACATTAGGTTTTCTAGAGTTCCATATTTCATTTCATGTCTCAGTCTATCTCCTAGTTGTACAAGTTACATCTTTTAAGAACGTTTATTTAATTACTGTGATACTTGTTCCCAATGTTTAAAAAAACTTCTTAAACTAATTAAAATCATTAAATATTGACCATCAAAATATTTAAACATTTTTTCATAGGTTAATTCAACGTTATAATGTTCATTTGATTTAGTCTTAACCAAATAGACTAATGTTCTTAGTTACCTATAAAACTTCATCAAAAAAACTATAAATTATAGAAATTAGATTTACAAGGTTATTTAAAAATATTCAAATATTAAAACTAAAATTCAAACATTAAAAAATAAATTATATCCCCTGTTATAAAACTATACTCTACTATTCTCTTTATTCTTCTTTCAAAATAAAAAGACAATGTATATGTAATTGTCAATTTTAAGAAAAAAATTAAACAACTCTAATTGCAAATCTAACATTCTAATTTCTAAACTAAACAATGGATTATTTAAATAAATTTTCCATTTATAATTTAATTTAATAGGTTTGAATGACTAAACTAAAATAATAACACTTAAACCTACAATTGTAATCTAAAAACAAACATATCTAAACATATAATATAATTTAAATATACCCAAAATAACAGTACATTATGCCCAAACACTAATTTTAATTAATACCTATAAAAATTAACTTTAACTAACCTAATTACTTACTATTATACTAATATTAAATACAAAATCAATTTCCACACATAATAAAACATTAACTAATATTACCATACTAACTATTACTAACTAAACCTACAAACTATCCCTAACTAACCATTTCCACCTAAACCCCTAACTCCACCTAACCTACCCCCCCACCCCCTTGCCCCACCTTCTTCCTCTCCACATGGGCGCAAGGTTCCCAACTCCCTTCCACATCGCCCAAGGACAATGCGTGAGGGCTCATATGAGTCGGGTGGGATGGGGTGTGGTCAAAGGGTGGCTAACTCATGCCTTCCCCCCCTCTGCAAACTAATTAAAATAGCCCTCCCCCCCCACCCTTTATTGACATAACCCCATCCTTGAGCATGATGCGCTTAGCCTAATGTCAGCTAACATGGGGGCATGTGCAAACATGAAACCAATAGGAAAAGGTGGATAAAATCAACATTTATTGTTTTTTCTCTTGGTCACAAAAGCCTACACCTAGGATGGTGAGGTGGAGGGTAGAAGTTAATTTAAAGTTTAGTTGATGGACTTTAGGATAGGATAGGATAGAGTAGTTAGATATTTCATTTTTGTTTATATATTTTATGCTATTAATTAAATAAATAACAACGAATATTAAAAAGAATATTGAGAGAATATGCTCTGTTAAAAAAGGGGACTAAATTTTTCCCATACAAAGGGCAGAGAGCTTTTTTTCTCTAGAAATGACGAATTTTTGTTAAAGGGCCTTTTTTTCAAATGTTAGATTTTCTAATTCATCTACATAGCCAAAGGGGATTTTTTTTTCTAGGATAATTTCTATCATAGACTTTAATGTTATGTTGATGCACTTGAATAAGAATATATTCTTCTCAATAATTACTATAATACAATTGAAATACCAACTAAATAAATTGAATTTTCCTTAACGCAGTTCTGAATCAAATTTCATAATTTTATATAACATCATTTCATCTAATCACCAGTTAACATATGCATACACATTTGATGTTGGAATTACAAGTAGGAAAGGTAAACTTCTTGTGGGGGGGTCAAGGAGGGTGAATCAATAGTTAAAACATGAAACCATAAAACTTTTCACCACTCATCCATCTCATGCATTCAATAGATAAACTGAAATAACATGTAAAGTACATACATCTAAATCATGTAAACATATGAGCAATCTCACATTTGACACCAAATATGATTACCCATAAACCCTCCAAAGAGAAGGTAAAATTGGGGTGGCGATGACACCCACAATTCTTCACTGCTATAGCAATAAAGTGTAGCCAATTAGGGTTATAATGGTTTGACCATGAAACATGATCTTCCCTATGAAAGGCCTGCCCTGTTAAAGGCTTATGAGGACTATTAAGTCCCACCTTGTTAGAGGATTTTGACACCCTATTACAAGTGTTCCTGGCTAAAGGACTTTAGAAATCCACTTGAAATGCCACCCTATTAAAGGATTTACAATAGTCTCTTAGGACTACTCTGCCTAGGAGATTTAACTAAAATCACCTATTAGGATGTTCCAACATAGATCTTGTGATTGGCTCTAGTTGCCTGATTAAAGATCAAATCTGTACAGTGTCCTTCTTGATCCTTCTTGATTTGATGTAACAATTATTGTATCCTTCCATTCTTATTTCTCCTTCAATTGATTCTACAATTCACTCTCACTACTAAGTCACCTTGAATGCTCTAAAAAAAATTCAATCATTCACCCCTTTGTTACCTCCTATAACATTATCTCTTTCACTTTCTATTCATTCACTCTCTATCATTTTTATTGGGGCTTCATCTTCCTTATAAAGACCTTGGTGGCTTAGGGTTAGGTATGAATCTATGACTGAGATTCATCCTTTTTGCCACTTAATATTTCCTATTTTCTAATTGGTTGCATGTAATTGGATAGGAAATCCACATACAAATTTGTCCTTATCTTTAAAAGATCATATTCTATCCTTTAGTTGGCTGAAAAATGGTTTACATAGTTGTTTTTGCAATCATAAACAAGTATGTCCAATCTATGTTACTCGGCACTTGAAGTTACTAATGCTCGACACATACTGTAATTCTATTTCTAACTTGACACTTGAATTGCTTGACATCTACTATTTACTTGGCATTTGAATCACTCAACATGGTCTATCTGCTCGACACTTGAGTGACTCGTCACTCATTGTAATTCGGCACAGTCTTGTATTTACACATTATACTCAGTATGTATTACTAGTTTTACATGAACTTAGTAAATGACTTAAGTGTGTTGACACTTAATTGTCAAAACCAATTTGAGATCAACATTTAAATAATAAAGAATATCATATGAAAGGAAATTGCTCATTTTTTTTCAACATACATGTGCTAGCCACTTCTTATTCATTTTATTCAAACACCTAATTTAAAGACTCCATCCGAAAAGAACCAAGGAAAAAAACCCGATTTCATAGTCATTTTAGAAATAAGGTTTACAATTAAGTTTACAACAAGATCACTATCCCGAGGCAAATTTTCCAAGATATTTGAATCAAAATACCAAAAACCTTGAATCTAGATTGGCTCCATATCAAGGTAGCCACTACGAAATCTACAAATTATATCAAGGTAACCATGGAGAATCACTGACTGGGAGACAAATAGATTTAACACAAAGACACATTCAACCAATTACTCCCATCCCAGGATTGCATAATAGTTTCATTATTGAACCAGATTAGGGAGAAGGTGGATTTTTTCAGGGTAGGAGAAGTTAGTCACAATACTAAATCAGATGCCCCTTCTGAGGCTATAATCATAAGAACTTTTGTACTGTCACTTCTTAATTTCCAAAACACATAATGGTTTGTACTGGTGAGTTCGGGCCCATATCATCCTACTCTTTCCCTCTCCTCGTCATGAGGAGAGACTCTATATTGACCCAAAGTCCAATTGAGGCCCTCCTCCTATACATGGCCACTTCTACCCCATCTAAGGGTGAGTAATGCCAACACAACCCTTATAGCTTCCCTCATTAAAAAAAAATGTAAAACATGAAAAGAAAACAGTCAAGGAACCCATAACAATCCCATCCCTTACATTGTTTCATGATACATATGAACACACACTCATGCAAAAGGCCTACTTAAGAAAATGAAAAACATAACATGAAGAACATGAACTTGAAGGATTCCTACCTTCGCAAATGGTTATGGAAAACTAAAATTTTGAGAAGAGTTATCCCTTCTTCCTCCTTCAAACTTGGCTTTACTCTCTCTAAATGTAGAGATTGGGTGAACACTCTTCATCCCTCAAATTTGCAACTAAATAGGCTCCTAACTCAACCACCTAAAAATTGCAATAACTCTAAACTTGACTAAAGCCTTCTAGGCTCTTCTAACTTAATCCTATCATTAAAGAAAATTTTATGGTGGAGTATAAACTTGTCAAACTCATGGTGAAGTTCAAATTTTCGCACTAAAGTAAAAATGAGATATTTGGGTGGTCACAAAAGTCAACAAAAGGGTCTAGAGAGGTGAAAAATACCCCCAACCCATACGTATACCCCCTAAGCACTTGGTTTTCATTAATTTAGGCCTCTAGGAACATTGTAGGACCTATTGATTGACTTGAAATATTTGAATTTTCTAAAAACCCTAATAATGCAATCTTACCACTAAACCCTAATTAGGGTAACTAACCTAGGTATATGTATCAAAATAACAATGTATATGTTGTACTATGATGGGTCGGGGCAAGGCCTCACAAACCCACAACTACTTCATTTTTGCTTCATTCATCAAATGGTGAACACATTTTTAACCGTACCAAGTACATTAGGCCAATTATTAGAAAATCCAATAATAGCACACACATACAAATCCAATGATACATTTCAAAATAAATCAATTGATGATGCTCTTGACAATGTGCATTGCTTTCAAATCAAATCATTTAACTTCAACGTTGGTGATTTTTTGTTTGATGCAATACAAGTCTTGCTTCATTCTCGCTATACATCTAATAAACTCCATAATGGACTTACTAACCATTTCTTGCACTCCCTCCACCATGGTTTTGATGTAGCTTCAAACTCTTTTGAACATGAACTTCACCCTTCATTGCTTTACAATTTGCATAGAGTAAGTGACAAGGCCACATACTTGTGAAGAATGCAACTCTTAACAACTAAAATCAACACGCTAGGTGAATCAGCCCTTTGGGGTGACAAATTTTGTATTCATTGGTTGTCTCTCTGGCTAAACATACCAATATGCATTTGGTTTTTCACAAAGAAAAAACCATACCTCTATTTCAAAAAAAGTGCAGTTGATCCTACAATATTAATTCTTTTCCATGATGCTAACCCATTGGTTGGGCACTATGAACCTATCTTCTCAAGAATAAGTACATACAATAGAATACAAACTATGCAACTACAAATGCCAATTTTATTGTACACTATGACAAATATTACAAACATGACTATAGAAGAATTAGCCAAGGTTGGTCTTGAACAATTTCTTGCTTTTACTTCTCCATGTGGTGGAAGCATGTTCGCAGTTGTTGTCTTCTTGGTTGATAATCTATTTGATGCAATTGCCTTGTGATTTTTCATAGACCACTCATTGGCCAATGCATTTTAAAGTAAATAAAAAATTGTCATTGCATTACTTCCATATGTATAGGCAATTTTCAGTGTCAAATAACAAATTCCTCTTACAAGCACATACACTAATTAGCAAGGTTGAAATACAATATGCTAAAAGCAACCTGAAAGGCTATGAATTTTTCTTGCTATGGATTTCATACATTTTCTATTTAGCTATAAACATCTAGTAGCCAAATCTGTTATGTAAAGTTGACATCTATTGTAATTGTGTTGAACCAAGAACAAACATTAACCTAATTTGTTTCAAAAATGGTGTAGGTCATTGCCACTATAAGCTGCTACAACCAAAGGAACAAATATTGAATGAAATCAAAAGAAATGAACAAAATTTGTTGCAAGATAAAGAAATTAAAATTACAACAAATAAAACAAGGTATTCTCTTGTCAAAAGCTCACACCCTAGAAATATTACAACTATACCTACAAAAAGCTTAAAGACTCATTGTTCACTAAGACATCTGAAAGCAACAATATTCAATAGACAAAATGATCAACAAACATGTCTAGAAATCTATTAATCTTAGATTGGTTTTGACATATGAGTGACAATATGCTTAAGTCATTTACTTAGTTCATGTTGAACAAGTAATGCATGCTGAGCATAAGTTGTCAAATAGTAAATGTCGAGCTAGAGATATTTAGTATGTATCAAGTAACTAGTAAGTGCCGAGTCACTCAAGTTCCAAGAAATGGTATGTGTCAAATTATTTAGATTTCGAGTGATCAATGGATTCTAAGTCATTCAGAGGTTGAGTTACATCATTAAAGTTGTAGTTGATGTCGAGCATCAGGGACTTTGTGCTAGTAATTAATGTTCACAATATAATTGGGGGGGGGGGGGGTGAATCAGTTATGTAATTATCAAACTTAATATCTACTTAAATCCAACTTAATTATGTGATTAATTTAATCAACAATCATAAAAGATAGATATACACAGTGACACTAGATATGTTGACTAGGGAAACCTTTGATCAGAGGGAAAACCCCAGTGGGAATGATACTCACAAGATGGTGTACTAATATAAATGTTCCTTGTGAAAGGCTAGACTGTGTTAGGAGTCTAATTAACCACATTCAATACATATGAGTCCCTGTTAGTAGACTTTGATTCCCTATTAGGAGATTCCAACCCTATTAGGAGTTGTGGAAGGCAGTTGAACCCACTATCCAAATAGCTTCAGGATCAGTGTTAGATTGTGGTGACTGATCAAGAAAGTACTGTACATACTTCATAATTATGGCCAATCATTTTGGTACTATTTTCCATTCGTAGATTCGCCACTAAAGTTATGGCTAATTATGGCCGACATGTTATAACCCTAAAATGGTTTAATACTTGTATAAAAGGGTTTAGGGTTAGGTATTTTTCATTATGTGTTGTGATACAAAATTGGTTCTTGCGGCGGTATTGAGCTATAAGGGATTACAGATTGTAATCAGGTTGTAATCACTGGATTGTAATAAGATCAGACTTTCTGTTTGGTGGACGTAGCCCAGGGATTGGGTGAACCACGTTAAATCTTGGTGCCTTGTGTTCATTTCTGTGTGATCTATTATTTTTTGTTATTGGTTATATTTGCATGTAGTTTTTATTTCTGTCTATGGTTTATCCTAATAATCAGATCAATGAACCCACTATCCAATTGCCCTAGGTACTATTCCTTTTAGAATAATAGATGTGAAACAAGATTTTACTTCTTCCTCTATCTAGTACATTAGACTTCTTCACCTTCAGATCGTACAATCAGATCTAGAACTCTGTACTCGTTAATAATAATCCTTAAGGTCACTTACATGCATAGAAAAGTCACTCTTCTTTGTTGCTTAATAATTTGCAAGTCTTTTCTGCTCTCTATATGTTAAACATGAAAAACATCTTTTCTTTATTGCTTAATAATAAATCCTTGAGTTGGCTTCCCATTTAGTTAATTAAATGAATATACATTTAATTAATGTTGTCAGCTCATAGTTATAAACAAACTTTCACACAGGCAACTTCTATACATGTGCACTTTTTGACATCATCAATGGTTAGTATACTGTCTTTAGTTAATTGTGCAACCTCTCACTATATTTGTAATGAACCACAACAATCACACAATAGGAACTACTTTCCTGATACTCTATTTCCGTATGGTTCTCTGTAGATCAATCATATCTTCTATACACTGTCAATTTAGGTTCTGCACACTTGCCCTTGTAACAAAGACATACTATAGTATGTGCTGGAGACTGCACATTAATAGATAAGTAATATATTGTCCTTAATGCAAAAATCACAGTCTGTTGCTCTATTAGTATTTACCAATTTATTACTATGTTGTCATGAATGAAAAAACATAGTTATGAATACATCATATCAATGCAATGCTCCCCCATAGCATCAACATTCATGCTAATAATCTCCCCCTTTGACATTGATGGCAACATAGATGAAAAACATCTAAGTTCCAAGAATACCAAATATACATCTTTATCATTTTCCTCAAACAATCATGTTCTACTTTCTTCCCAATTGAACTACATATAATTTTTTTCATGTCACTCTCTCCCCCCATTGACATCAATGTCAAAGGTAATACATAAATGGTTCAATTGCTCAAAGATATAATAATTTACCAGCACAACCACAAATCGATATGTTGCTTTATAACTTTTGAATATAAACCCATAAACAACTCTAGTGTTTAGAGACATTGTTTCATACCAAACACAAATTACTAAGAGTCCTTTGTTCACTTTATTCATCATAGATACTCCCCCATTGAGGAAACATCCGCATTCAATCCAATCTAACAATGGTGCTATGTTCCCTGGACTAATGCACTTTTGCATCTTCTATTCTGAAGTAGGTAGGGGCATAACCCCAAGCATACCTCTTAGGTACTCAAATGTATCCTTTAGTAAGGCTTTTGTGAAAATATCTACAATTTGTTCTTTAGTGTTAACATACTCTAGTCTGATTTCTTTCTCTGCAACTTTCTCTCTCAACACATGATATTTTATAGAGATGCGCTTAGTCTTAGAATGTAAGACATGATTATTAGACATGTTAATTGTACTTGTGTTATCACAATAAATGATAACAAGTTCTTTGAATGTAATTCTAATATTCATCATCATCCACTTCACCCATATGACTTGATTATAGTTGTTTGCTATTGCAACATATTCTGCCTTTGATGTGCTCTATGAAGTGCAATTTTGTTTCTTGCTAAGGCAAGAAACTAGTCTTCCTCCAAGAAAGAATGCTTCTCCACTAGTGCTTTTTCTATCATCCATATCTCTAGCCCAATCAACATCAGTATAAGTGCAATGGGTAAAATCATTACTTCTTTCATACCAAATGCCATAATAAGATGTCCATTTCAAATATTAGAATATCCTTTTTACTACTACATAGTGATATTCTTTAGGATTAGCCTAAAATCTTGCCACAATTCCAACTGTATTAGCTATATCTAGTCTATTATGAGTTAGGTACTACAATTTTCCAATCATAGATCTATACTTCTTTTGTTCAATAATAGGTTTCTCATCTTTGCTAGATAGCTCGTGACTAGTTACCATAGGGGTTCCAATAGGTTTACAATTTTCTAGTCCAAATCTTTCAAGTACTTAGTGTGAGAAATGAAGATACCTTCTTTATTTTGAACAATTTGTAGTCCTAAGAAGAATTTCATCTCTCCTATCATACTCATCTCGAATTTATTCTTCATATCTTTTGAGAATTTGTTACTGGCTTCATCTTTTCCTCCAAAGATAATATCATCAACAAATACAATGATTATCAACAAACCTTTTCTATTTTCTTTCAAGTAAAAGTTGTTGTTTGCTATTCCCCTAGCAAATCCAAGCTTTGCTAAGTGTTTGTCTAACCTTGCATACTAGGTTCTGGGTGCTTGCTTTAATCCATACAGGGCTTTCTTTAATCTACAAACGGTATCCTTCTCTTTTGTCAAAGGAAAACCTTCTAGTTGCTCAATATAAACTTCTTCTTCAAGTTCTCCATTCAAGAATGCTAACTTGACATCCATCTGATATACTTTGAAGTTTTTATTTTCTGCATATGCTAAGAACATTCTAACTACTTCCACTCTTACTACAGGTGCATATGTTTTCTCATAGTCTATTTCTTATTGCTAAGAGTAGCCATTGCATACTAGTCTTGCTTTGTTTCTTATTGCTTCTCCTTGTTCATTCATCTTGTTTCTAAATACCCATTTTGTGCCAATCACATTCTTGTCCTTGTTTAGGGACTAGTTCCCATGTGTCATTCTTTATTATCTATTCGAGTTCTTCCTTCATTGCTTTCATCCAATGATCATCCTTGATTGCTTCATATGCACTCTTTGGTTATACTTGAGATATTAGACATAGTTCTTCATTGATTTTTCTTCTTGTCATTATTCCTTTTTCTTTACTTCCTATTATCTAATTAGTAGGATGATTTCTCATCATAATTTTATTTGGGGTAGGAGTTACTACTTCAACTCTTATTTTAGGTAATGTACTCTATTCTTCTCTTATTTCTTCAGTTTGCACACTACTCTTTAAGTCATTGTTAGTCTTGAAAAATAATTCATTGCATCTATTTATTATTTTTGAGTTATCTTCATCAGAGTTCTAATCTATCATCCTTTCT
The DNA here is from genome assembly GCA_028749045.1 of Cupressus sempervirens. NCBI lineage: Eukaryota > Viridiplantae > Streptophyta > Pinopsida > Cupressales > Cupressaceae > Cupressus > Cupressus sempervirens. The sequence goes on from CM053793.1 coordinate 594,858,431, forward strand.
TTGGCACCAAACTTTTCATCTATTCTCACATTTGCACACTCTATTGTATTCTTTTTTCTATAATTGAAATATCTGTAGGCTTTACTTTTTAACGAATAGCCAAGAAACATACCTTTATCGCTCCTTGGATCAAACTTACCAATATCATCATCTCTTTTGATGTAATATTTTCTCCCAAATATTCTAAAATACTTGACTGATGGTGAGTATCCAAACCATAATTCATAAGGTGTTTTTTCCATACCTTTCCTAATCTGTACTTTGTTCAGAGTATATACTACTATATTGGTTTCTTCTCTCCAAAATGTCTTTGGTACATCACTCTCAAATAGCATAACTCTTGCTACTTCAGCAATTGATCTATTTCTTCTTTTAGTAATCCCATTCTACTCAAGTGAATGAGGTGAAGATAGTTCTCGTTTGATTCTATGCTCTTCACAGTAAATGTTGAAATCTATAGAAGTAGATTCTCCTCCTCTATTAGATCTTAAGCTCTTGATTTTTTCTCTTGATTCATTCTCTACTTTGTTCTTGAATATCTTGAATTTCTCAAATGCTTATGATTTTTCTTTAAGAAAGGCTACCCACATCATTTTGGTAAAATCATCAACAAAAATCATAAAATATCTTTCTCCATAGAATCATCTTGTTCTGGAAGGACCACTTAAATCTGTATGGACCAGTTCTAGCTTTTGCGTAGTTCCAAACTACTTTCTATGAAATGAAACTTTCTTCTACTTAGCCAAGATACATTCCTTACAAAAAATGTTAGCCGACTTAGTGATCTTAGGTAAATCTCTCACAATAATTGTATTACTAGCTTTCACAATGTTGTCAAAGTTTGTATGACACAATCTTCTGTGTCATAACTAACTATTGTCAATTCTAGCTTCTAAACATGTTATTTCAGTGATATTTAACTAAAATACATTACCGCTAGTTATTGTGCCAGTACCAAGAAATTTTTCTTCCTTGTTCTTGATGATGCATGTGTCATTACCAAACTATAATTGGTAACCCTTGTCCACAAGTTGTCCAACACTTAACAAGTTATGTTTTAATCCATCAACAAAATAAACATCATTAGTATTTTTTTTACCATCAAGTGTGATAGATCTAATTCTTGTAATGTGATAGGTTGCATTGTTCCCTACTCTGACAATCTCTCCATCATGGCTTTTGAATTTGACAAATTTTCTCATATCACTAGTCATGTGATGTGAACAACCACTGTCAATGTTCCAATATTTCCTTTCAACTTGTGAAACTGGTGCACTTTCTTCTTTGATCTCTTTTTCAAGATCATCCTCCTATATAGCTAGGAATCCCAATTCATCTTCACTTTTGCTTTGATTGGATTCTTCTTCTTCTTCTTCTTCTTCTTCATTAGCATATAAGCAATTCCTAGGTCTTCTAGGTTTGAATCTTTCCTTATACTTAATTTCTCTTTTAGGACACTTAGATGCATAATGACCATATTCATTACATGTCCAACACTTAAAAATGTTCTTACCATCTTTTTCTCTTTCTACAAGAAGAGCTACTCCTTCTTTGATCTTTTCCTCAATAGTTTTGCTGTTGTTGGCAATGTCTTCTTGTACTCTTACTAGACCAAGTTTAACATTTAATGTATTGAATGTTGTCTCAACTTTTGCCAATTCTCTAGATTGTTTCAGATCTAATTCTACAACTTTCAATCTACCAAGCAATGTTTCTTTGGTGAAATTTTTGGTATAGGGTATCATTAGCTGAATCATCTGTGTTACTATTTTGAAAGGTGGTGTCAAACTTTTCAAGATCTTCCATATTACTTCATCATCAGATTTGGTTCCTTCATAAGATTTGATTCCTACAACAATCTTAGATATTCTACCAATATAGCTTCTTACAGATTCATCTTCCATCATTCTAGCATCTTGAAATGCACAATGCAAGTTTTGTAATCTAACTCTTTTTGCATGTGTATCACCCTCATAGTTAGCTTCTAAATTTTTCCAAATTTCATGAGATGTTTTGATTAGTTTTACCTAACTATACTCACTTTCAGGTAGATTTGACAATATTGCTTCTCTTGCCCTTAGGTTGTACTTGCATACTTCTCTCCACTCCTTGGTACAATTTTCAAGATCATCTTCATCCACAATCTCCTTAGATACCTTGGTTACAAGCCAATATCCTAGACCCATGCACAAAAGATGAGTTTTCATCATGTCTTTCCAGTTGTCAAAATTTGTGCCATCAAATTTCAGACTTTCCTTTCTGAACATATTTGCCATAGATCTCCTTAGGGTTTTAAACCCTTTCTTGAAGGACCTGATGCTCTGATACCAATTGTTAGTAATTAAAGTTCACAATATAACTGAGAGGGTGGGGGTGAATCAGTTATATAATTATCAAACTTAATATGTACTTAAATCCAACTCAATTATGTGACCAATGTAATCAACAATCATGAAAGACAAATATACACAGTGACACCAGATATGTTGACTAGGGAAACCCTTGATCAGAGGGAGAACCTTGATGGGAATGATACCCACAAGATGATGTACTAATATAAATGTTCCTTGTGAAAGGCCAAACTATGTTAAGAGTCTAATTAACCACATTCAGTACATATGAGTCCCTATTAGGATACTTTGAATCCCTAGTAGGAGATTCCAACCCTATTAGGAGTTGTGGAAGGTAGTTGAACCCACTATCCAAACAGCTTCAGGATCAGATCAATGAACCCACTATCTAATTGACCTCAGTACTATTCCTTTCAAAATAATAGATGTGTAACAAGATTTTACTTCTTCCTCTGTCCAATATATTAGACTACTTCACCTTTAGATTGTACAATCAGATCTGGAACTCTGTACTCAGTAATAATAAACCTTAAGTCACTTGCATGCATAGATAAGTCACTCTACTTTGCTGCTTAATAATTCACAAATCTTTTTTGCTCTCTATATGTTAAACATGAAAAAAATATTTCCTTTATACCTTGCTTGATAATAAATCCTTGAGTTAGCTTCCCACTTAGTTAATTAAATAAATATACATTTAATTAATGTTGTCAGCTCATAGTTATAAACATACTTTAACACGTACGACTTCCATACATGTGCACTTTCTGACGTCATCAACGGTCAATATTTTGTCTATTAACTATGAAACCTCTCACTATATTTGTAATGAACTGCAACAATCACACAATAGGAACTGCTTTCCTAATACTCTTTTTCCATGCGGTTCTTTATAGATGAATCATATCTTTTTTACACTATCAATTTAGGTTCTGTGCACTTGCCCTTGTAACAAAGACATACTGTAGTATGCACTAGAGACTACACATTAATAGATCAATAATATATTATCCTTGATGCAAAAATCACAGTCTACTACTTTGTTAGTCTTTACCAATTTATTACTATTTTTTCATCAATGACAAACACTGTTGTGAATACATCATTTCAATGCAATCCTCCCCCATAGCATTAGCATTCATGCTAACACTTCAAATGTTGAGTTACACAGCTTTGACATAATTGTTTGTAATGGCACAAACTTATATGCAAACTATTTTTGAGCCAACTTAAGGATTTTTTTGCGATCTTAGATGATAAGAAAAAATATCTATTGTGAATCCCTATGCATTACATGCATCCAATCAGAAAAAGGGAAGGATTAAGTGGCAATATGGGTGAATAACAATCGTTGATTCATACCTTACCCTAAGTCTCCTAAGTCTTCTTAAGGAGGACAAACCCTAAACTTTTTATGAATGTGTAAGTAGAAAGGAGAGAAGTTTGCATGCACAAAAAAAACATTCATGGTGACTAATGAGTTGTGACTTGAGATACATAGTAGATTTTTTTAGAGGAGAACAAAGGAAATGAATTTGAAGATAATAGAGATACATCTAATCAGAAAGGATCAAGTACACATCAGGAAAGAGGTGATATGTTATCAAGCAACAAAGTGCTAATCAAAGGATCATTGCTAAGACATTCTAATAGGTGAATCAATTCAATCTCTTAACAGAGTAGTCTTAATAGATTGTTGTAAATCCTTTAACAGGGTACTTACTTCATTGTAAGTTAAAGTCCTTTTACTAGGCACACTTCTAATAGGGTAAGATCTAACAATCTTGTAAGCCTTTAACAAGGTAGACCTTTCATAGGGTAGATCGTGTTTCATGATCAAAACATTGTAATCTTCATTAGATACACTTTATTACTAAAATAGTGGAGATTTGTGGGTTTCATCCCCACCCCAATTTCACCTTCTCCTTAGAGGGTTTCTAGATAACCAAATATCTTTTTTCATACATGTTTTGAATGTTTTACTTTCATGTTATGGATGTATATGCTTAATTTAGTATTTCAATTGACATATATAGATTGTGAGATGGATGTGTGGTGAATGATTTTGAGGTTGAAAGTTTTAAGTGTTGATTCACCCCCCCCCACCCAGAGTTTACTTCCCTATTGCATTTCCAACAATTGGTATTAGATCTAAGTTCTCTTAAAGAAAATCTTTACAACCTTGACTAAAGATCTTAGAGATGGAAGTCTACAAGTTGGAAAAGACTATTGAGAATCAGAAGATCAAAATACAACTTGCCCTACATCAGCTGAATGAAGTAAGAAATAAGTTAAAGTGATCACTAAATAGAAGAAAGAAAATATCTATTGAAGAGAATGAAACACATTACCAATAGATTGACACTACCAAATTGTTTGCATATGGAAACACCAATGAATTTGATGCAGTAGTTGTAGATCTGATAGAAAAGAATGGAGCCCTAACTAAAGAGATCATAAATCTCAAGAGAGAATAAGAAGTCTTATCAATATTGTTGTGTAAGCTGATCGAGCAGAAAAAGAAAGATGAAGAGGATAGAGTCATGATTGAAGATGACAAAAGGATATTAACCAATAGATTGGAAGATAAAACATTAGAGGTAAATAGGATTGCTAACATGCAATTGGAAACATTGAGTCAAATGATGATTGCAAATCATGAACTAAATGGAAATGATATTGAGATCACAATCTGAAAAGAGAAAAATATTTCATTAAAATTTTCAACAAACCTAGTAAAGCTATCAAGTACTTTGAGCAATTGATGAGATCTCCTAGATCCAATAGTGATACTTCTAGTTGTGTTACACCAATATTAAAGAAGGAGAATCATCCAAAAGTGGTGAAGAAAGAAGTAACAAAGGTAAGAACTCCAAACCTACCTGTCATAATTGTGGTAAGATAGGTCATATTGCCAATTTTTATAGGAGGAAGACTAAAAATTAGAATCCTAAGAAAAAGTCCACGGGTCACTATGAAAAATGCAACAAACAAGGACATCAGGTACATGAATGTAGAACCAAGACCATAAGCACACAAATATTTTAAGGATATATTTATAACTGTCAGAAGTATGCACATAAAGCATATAAATGTAGATCCAAACCTAAATGGTCATCAAACAAGTATACACAGGTAAAGCACAATGGAAAATATTATAATTAGGATTATAATACTAGGTATAGTTATCACTATTGTCAAGAGAATGGACATGTTGCTGAAAATTGCATAAGAACACATTTTAGAAGTGACTACAAAAGATGGTTGAGTCAAACTACATGTTTTAGCTATTTAAACACTGGTCACATAAGCAAGAATCGTCCAACAAGGTCAATGGCACTGAGTAGTGAGTTCAACAAAGGAAAAGGAAAGGCAGATGTTAAAAATTTTAGAGATGATATGAACAAGACATGGAAGAGAAAGGAATATTGCAACACATCAAGTTTAGATGGGATCACTTCACCCAATGGGTTAGGTGATCACACCATGTCCAAATAAGCAATCAAGAGTTATGTGTGGGATTGATATTCAAAAGACATACTATACATCATTTCCAAGGATTTAGTCCTAAAAAGATTATATATGCATGAAGAAAGATGTAAAGTGTTGTTAAGAATTTGGAAGAAATCTTTAAGTTTTGTTAGTTTTCATGTTATTGCCAAACATGAAAAGTTTCACTATGTTTGCTAAGTGAAATGTTAGTTGATGTAGAGTTATCAAAGATGATAGTGTTTACCAAGCACACAGTGCTTTTTGAGTGAAGGAAACTTCATGGAAGTCAAGTGAGTTGAAATTTATATTGAAGTTGAGCTTACAACTGTGTAAACACTGAGCATTAAATGCGAGGTTTTAAGGTCTATATGATTGATTTCTACTCATTTGACATCATTCAAATTTGAAGAAGAGCATGAAGAGAGAAAGGTGAATTGAAGAGAACTTTCCAAGCTTTACAAGAAGGATTAAATAGTTTCCCGATACAATCTTAGAAAATTTACAAAGGTATTTATCGTATGCCAAGCTACATAGTTTGAATTTTTGCAAACCCTAGGTTTTCATAATGGCATCTAGTTCTTCAGCTCCTAAGATTAAAGAGGGTAAGGAAGTTTTGAATGTACAATTGATAAGCAATATGGTCAAACAACCAAATTTTAGAGCTATTCTTGATATTGCTTACAAGCAAGATCCATTTGGTGCATTATCAATGATACCACCACAAGTTTTAATGATTCAAGATGTGAGATGTTGCTACACATGCAAGGCGGGTGGCATAGGTGACATGGAGATTAGATAAACCTATGGACAACTATGCAAAAATGGAGCATTAACAAATGAATTCAAAATTTAGAGAAAAAAAGGGTTAACCCATACCCTAGATTTCCCCAACATCTTCAAAATAGAATGGATAAATATAGTTCTGAGAAGAATTCATGATAATTATATATGGCTAGATAATGGACTAGTGAAGATCACAAATAATATTTTACATAGAGTAATAGGGTATCCAACCCTAGACTGACCAAAAATTGTGAGGAGTGAAGAAAAAGAAGTTATTGAGAAAAATATTGGGGTAGTGTGGAACAAAGGAGGAATGACAATCGACACTATCTCAGATCCCCTAATTTTTTTGCAGTAAGGATTATAGCACACAAATTCTATCAATCCAGTAGGCTCAAAAATGTACCTTGTATTGTTGTTGACATGGGCTACAAAAAAGTTAAGAAGGATCATACTTATGACCTTTTTGAGTTACTGTTGCAACAATTGTTAGAAAATTTGGGAGCAATAAGGAAGACCAAGAGAGCACAATAAAAATTTCATCCAATTCTTGTATGCATATTCTTATATGTTCATAATATATTCCCTGCTTTTGGTAAAGTTGCATGGAAGACAAATGGATCTATTGCAGTGCAAATAGGTAAATTTATTGAGCAACTTGGAGAAAATTTTGAGTCTGTATTGACTAGCTACTTTGAAGATTTTAAGTAGTCAATGAAGAAAAGATTTAGGATACTAGCTTCACTAGTTGAGAAACATTTTTATGATGTCTTCTTTCTAGTTGACACTAATTTCACATATGTATAGGCGACAGTCCCAAGAGTAAGATGGTTAAGATCACTAGGCTATGAGATTAATGTGGATGAAGCCTCTGCAGCTATTACAACATTACTTGTAGAAGAAATAGATAAGAATGGCCTTTAGAAATTATCATGTGGCTAAATCTAAAAATACAATGGATTTAAAGACTACCTTATTCATAAGAAAGAAGAATAAAATTGTCAAGAAACTCAAGGAGAAATTTGATGAGGGGGAAGAAGAAGAAGATTATGATGATGATGATGATGATGATGATGATGAAGGTGAAGATGTACCTACCCAAGCACCATTGGCCATTACTCAATGTCAAGGTGAAGACCAAGAAGAAGAGGTAGAAATTGAAGAAGGTGATGAGGGAGAAGAAGCCTGTGAAGCACCTACAACCACTAAGAAGAAGAAGAGAAAAGTTAAGACTCCAATAATGAGCAAGCAAAAGAAGGTTGAAAAACTCACACAACCAAAGCTTACAATTCCTACTACTAGAGCAAGCACAAGAGCTACTATCAAAAAGGCTCAAGATGCAGAAAAGCCAAAAGAGAGGAGGGCTATATTAGCTAGTAAAGAAGAAGAGTCTAAGAAGAGACCAAAGAGAAAGTACATAGCTCCAACTAAATATGATGAAAGGAGGACATAATATAATGACAAAAAAAAATTCAAAGTAGTAAGTCATAGTCCTCAGATTTAGATAATATATGTGAAAAAATAAAGAATAATGTTGACTTATCTAGTTTTACACATATTGAGTTTAATAAACTTGGAAAAATTGAGATGAACCAAGTAGAGGATTCAATATATTCCATGATGGTAAAATTCAAACAAACTCTGATTGATATTACCAACTCATTACCAAAAGATCTATATGACAGTTGAGAAAAAGTGGTAATGTAGTCTCAATATAGAAAGACAAATAACACAAACTACACTTGCACAAGTGATGTCAAAATTGGATAGGGAAACAATGAAAGGCAATAAAGAAGCACGTAAGGAAATTTGCACTTAAATATAGAGCATTTAGCATATTGTAGAATGATATTGAGGATGTTGTACATAAGACCACCTAGTTGTGGAAATCACTATATGGTTTGACAACACCCAAGGCAATAGTTTAGACACCTATTGAGGTAGGTAAGGACAAAATGAACAACAAGTAATTGAAGTTACCAAAGAAGGCATTGAAAAAGATATAGTTGTGGAAGATACTAAAATGAACATAGACACATAGGCACCAGCTGAGGTTGAGCAACATACAAAAAAGAGTGTACTAGATACACTAGTGTCGAGTGCTAGTCCTCAATGTGAGTTGAATGCAGACACTGATACTATAAATATTAAGGATGTTTTTGATATTTTCACTCAGAACATCAACCGCCTTATAGAGGAAGACTTGAAGAAGATACTAATAGAATCCACTACCTAGGAATTTTTTTGTGAAAATCCTATACTAGTAAGTGTTGATGAGATTTAGAAGGAAGACAAGGTATCAATTGTTGGAAATATAAGAGGAGTAACTAAGAGGGGAGGGGTGAATCAATTACTACAAAAATAAATCCTAGATCCCTTAGATGTCAATACAAAGTGTAAATAGATAACTGATTGTTGCTAAACCTCGATAAACACACAAAATGTTGTAACTTGATAATAAGTGGATTAACTCAGTAAATGATTATCATATAAACCTTTAGATGCTATCTATAATTACCATTACTTTAACTTAGTTGCAAACATATAAAAGAAATAGCATGAACACATTTGACACCAAGATTTAACATGGAAACCCAATTTGGAAAAAACCACCAATAACAACTAGTTACTGATTTTCACTCTTCTGAAGTGAACCCTGTTAGGAGTCAACCCTGTTAAAGTTTTCAAAACACATTGTTAGGTGTGACCCTATTAGAGGATTTAACCACCCTGTTAGGAGTGGCCTTGTTAGAGGTCTTGAGAACAATTCAATGTAATTGTTACCTTGCTAGAGGATTTACAAATAGTTGTTAAGCCAACTCTGTTAGGAGATTTAGATCACTGCTACAATGGTTAGAGAGTAACAATTAGATGACCTGATTTGAATGCAACTGAATTGTTGATTTTAGATCTCTATTTTGGCTTGTACTTGATCCTTCCTAATCGAATATAGCTTTGTTTCTCCACAAGGATATTCTGATTATCCTTCAAATTCGCTTCCTTTGCTCATCATTAAATCTTCAATTGCATCTTCATAACTCGCACTTGCACTACCACACACTTTGAAATTGCAACTTGACCTTATATCTTCCACTTTGTCAAGTCAACTCAAATATAATTTAGAATAATCAATATTCATCACCTTAGTCAGTTGGAATCAATAGATAAATCAATTAAGCTTAATACAACAAAATAAGAAAATCCTTCGTTAACTAACCCCACTCGGTAGAGACTAACTCTAAAACAATTTCTTTTGTTAACCAACAGAAGCTCGATTAACACTACAAACTTACAAAAATCCTTTGGCAACTGAGTGAGCTTAGTTAGTACTAGTTCCATCCAACTTTCCTTTGTTACCTGAGTGAGCTTGATTAACACTCACTTTTTGCAACTTTTCCTTCGATGCCTGAGTGAACTCGCTAGACACTAGCTTCTAAACTAGGCAAACATAGGAACACTCAGTAGACACTGAGAATTGTCTTCATTGCCTGAGTGAGCTCGACATATACTAATTGAATATGACATTTGTGTAACATCAAAGACAACACACAATTAATCAATTGTATCCAACAATCTCCCTCTTTGGCATTGATGGCAACACAACATGTCATAGAGAAATGAAATTTTGGATTTTAGACTTGAGAACTCCCTCTATCAGTAAACTTTTTCTTTAAAAAACTTCTGCCTCTCTGGTTCCTTAATTTATTCTAGTTCCAAAAATTTCTCAAAGATATAACAGTAAACTTCTCCCTCTTTGGCAACACATGTCAAAGACAATAATTTTGTAAATACCAATGTACCTTGAGTACTAATTCATCTACAATATGCCCTTTCCAATTCTGCACCTACTTTTTGATCTTCAACACATTCTAGTTGATGCATTCAATAAAATTCATTTAGTGAATTTCAAATAGGGGAATGACCCCTAGCTTACCTTTTAGATATAGAAATGCATCCTTAGGTAATGGCTTGGTGGATATGTTTGCAATCTATTCCTTCGTATTCACATATTCCAATCTAACTTCTTTATCTTGCACTAACTTTCTTAAGAAGTGATATTTTATAGCAATATGCTTTGTTTTGGAGTGCATAACTAGATTCTTTGATATATTGATTACACTGGTGTTATCACAATATATGACAACTGGATCTTTGATCTCTACCTTCATTCCTTCCAAGAGTTGTTTGAACCAAACAATGTTAGAAAAATCAACTATTTCTGCTACATATTCTACCTCTACTATGGATTGAGATGTACAATTAATTTTGCTTCTTGCTTGTACAAGATACTAATCTTTTACCAAGAAAGAATGCTCCACCACTAGTGCTTTTTTTGTCATCAACACTTCCTGCCCAATCAGCATCAATAAATACTTTCAAGTCCAAATTGCCTCCAAGTTTATACCATAAACCATAGTCTTTAGTACCTTTTAGATACCTCATGATTCTCTTAATTTTCATCATGTGATTTTCCTTAGGATTTTCTAAGAATCTTGCCACTATTCCAACTACCAAGGCAATATCAGGCTTTGTGTGTACTACATACTGCAATTTTCCAATCGTTGATCTGTATGTGGTCTTATCTACTTCTTTGGAATCATCATTTTTGGAGAGCTTATGTCTAGTAAACATAGGTGTTCCAACTAGTCTTGAATCTTCCATTCCAAATTTCTTCAGTATCTCCTTGATAGACTTAGATTGAGTGATGCAGATACCATTCTTGTTCTATTGTATTTACAATCCAACAACGAATTTTATTTCACCAAACATGGACATCTCAAATTCTTTACTCATTTCTTCTAAGAATACTTTGCATAAGTCATCATTTCTTGTAAACAAAGTATCATCAACAAATATTTCTACCAACACAATCTTTTTATCTAGTCCTTCCTTGATATATAGACTACTGTTATCATTAGCCTTTGAAAACCAATCTGTACCAAGTAATTATGTAATCTTTCATACCAAGCTCTGGGAGCTTGCTTAAGACCATATAAAGCTTTGTGTAGTTTTCAAACCATGTCTCTTTGTCTAGGATCTACAAAACCTTCTAGTTGCTCAATGTAGACTTCCTCATCAACAATTCTATTCAAGAATGCAAATTTGACATCCATTTGATATAATTTAAATTCTCTATTTGTTGCATATGCTAGTAAAGTTCTAACACCTTCTAGTCTTTCTACAAGAGAAAAAGTCTCGCCATATTCAATACCTTCTTCTTGAGAATAACCTTTGCATACTAATCTTTCTTTGTCTCTTGATACTTTTCCATCTTCATTCAATTTATTTCTAAATACCCATTTTGTACCAATTGCATTTTTATCCTTGTGTCTAGGAACAAGAGTCCACGTTTTGCTTTTTTCTATTTGTTCTATCTCTTCATTCATTGCTTCAATCCAACTTTCATTTTCCAAAGCATCCTTAACACTTCTAGGTTCAAATTCAACAAGTAAACATGTACCTTTTAATTTGCTTCTTGTCATTGTTCCATCAGATTTGTCTCCAATGATCTGATTAGGTACATGATGCCTTCTGACATATCTTGCTAACATAGGCTCTTTGGTCTTTGAATGAGTTTCACCATCTTCTTCTTGAATTTTAGTTTCAATCTTGGGTCCTTCTATCTATGACTCAAGTCCGTCAAGCTTGGTTTGAACTAGCTTGGTAGGCTCTAATTGTGACTTAGGTCCTTGCAGCTCGAGTTGCACTATTTGCAACTTGGTAACTATTGGAGTTTCTGGGGACTTGAGAGATGAAGCTTCTTTTCTCTTAGTTAGATTTGGAAGGGTATTAGATTCATAGTAAACAAATCTTCTGTAGTCTTCAAGTTCCTTATTGCTTTCTTCTTCACTCTTTTTTGCAAATTCATCAATTCTGACATGTGCACTTTCTATGATTTTGTGAGTAGACAAGTTCAAACATCTGTATGCTTTACTTCTACAGGAGTATCCCAGAAATATGCCTTCATCACCTTTTACATCAAATTTTTCTTTTCTAAATTCTTTCAATATATAACATTTGCTACCAAATACTTTCAAGTAACTTACATTAGGTTTGTAGCCATACCATAGCTGATAAGGTGTCTTGTTTGAATCTTTCTTCAACTAAACTCTCTTCAAGGTATGAACTATAGTGCTAATAGCTTCCTTCCAGTATTTGAGAGCAACATTCTTTTCAATCATCAGGGTTCTTACACAATCCGTGATAGATCTGTTTCTTCTTTCTGCTATACCATTTTGTTGTGGTGTACTGGGGGCTGATAGTTATCTTTTGATTCCTCTTTTAATGTAGAAATTATTGAATTCATGGGAGATGAATTCACCACCTTTGTTTGATCTTAAGCATTTCAACCTTTTCTAGTTTCTTTTTCTACTCTTTCCATATACCACTTGAATTTTTGAATGACTTCTGATTTTTCTTTTAGGTACATTATTATCATCATTCTAGAGTATTCATCAACAAAAAGAATAAAAAAAAATTCTCCACTATAGCTTTCTATTCCAATAGGTCCACATAAATCTGTATGAACAATTTCCAAGACTTCTTCTGACTGATAGTCTTTTCTCTTGAAGCTTGTCTTTCCCATCTTACCAATTTGGCAATTCTTGCATAGACCCATGTCAAGTTTCTTCAAACTAGGAATACCTCTTACTCTTCTATGTTTGCTTATCTTAACTAGATTATCAAAATTCACATGACATAGCCTTTTGTGCCATAACCAGCTTTTCTCTACTTGAGCAATAAAACATGAACACTCACTGAGATCAAGATAAAATAGATTACCTTTTGTTTGCTTGCCAGATCCAACTAAATTTCCTTTCCCATCCAACAATTTGGCTTGTCCATTCATGAATTCTACCATGAATCCAATGTTATTCAGTTGTGCCACACTTAGTATATTATTCTTTAGTCCTTCAACCCAATAAGCATTTTCACATATGTGTTCTTTAGTCAACAAGATACATCCTTTTCCTTTTATGTTACAAGGTACATTGTTTCCAAATCTTACACTACCTCCATCATAACATTCCATATGCTCAAACTTTGTTTTGTCACTAGTCATATGATATGAGCAGCCACTACCAATAATCCATATATCATTTTTGCTAACATGAGAGATAAGTGTCATCTTATCTCCTTCATAATCAGATTCATCTTTCATTGCTATATATATCATTTCATCTTTACTGTTATCAAAATCTTTAGCAATAAAATAAGATTTCTTACCTTTTTCCTTGAAGCTCTTGTAGTTCTTGGAGTCATTCTTGCCTTTATGCTTGTTAGCTTTCTTCTCATCCTTGATTTTCTTATTTAGACGCCTAGGAGCAATGTGACCAATTTCTTCACAAGAAAAGCAGATCAGAGGAACTTTACCTGTGTACTTTCCTCTTCCTTTGGAATACTTCCTTACAAGCAGGGCTTCAACAACTTCAAGATCACTCTCTCAACTTTCTTCTAATGATCCATTTTCTCCACTTCCTGATTGACTGGATTTTGACTTTTTACCCTTTTCTTTGAGTGAGAGTTTATCTTTAAATGCAGATTCAATATTCTTTGATGTAGTAACATAGTTATAATAATTGTCTAACTCAAAAGTTGTTAATCTCCCAACTAGAGAATCCAAGCCTATTTTATTATTTAGATCACATCTCATTTCTTGAATAGAAAATACTCTAATTGCATAAATAGGAAGAAAATTTTTGAGCATTTTACTTACAACAATCTCCTCCTTAATGTCTCCTCTAGATGCTTTGATTGCACTTGCACTAGCCTTGATCCTTTCCACATATTTTTCAATGTTTTCATCTTCTCTCATTCTCATTTGATCAAATTTTCCTCTAAGGCTTTCTACTTTGGCTCTTCTTACATTTTCATTTCCTCCATCTTTCAGTTTGTTCCACATTTCAAAAGCAGTTTTGCAATCTTTTACCTCATCAAATTCATCATAACTGAGAGCAGATGCAATATCTATCATCATGATATTATGATTCTTCTTTTCAGCAATGTCTTCAACTGATAAAGTTCCAGTGGGAGTCTTATATTCAGCATCAAGATACTTGCAATTGGAATCACTAATTGTAGCCAAATGTAACCTCATAAGTCCTTTTCATGCTACAAAATTGCCTTTGTTCAGCTTGGGAATCTCTCTTTTGTAAGACATCTTGATCTTTAGCTTAGGTCTTTGGAACCTTATCTGCAAGCACCAAAAGCTCTGATACCAATTGTTGGAAATATAAGAGGAGTAACTAAGAGGGGAGGGGTGAATCAGTTACTACAAAATTAAATCCTAGATCCCTTAGATGTTAGTACAAAATGTAAATAGATAATTGATTGCTACTGAAGCTCGGTAAACACACAAAATGTTGTAACTCAGTAATAATTGAATTAACTCGGTAAATGATTATCATATAAACCTTTAGATGTTATCTGCGATTACCATTACTTTAACTTAGTTGCAAACATATAAAAGAAATAGCATGTACACATTTGACACTAAGATTTAACGTGGAAACCTAATTTGGAAAAAAACACTAATAGCAACTAGTTACTAATTTTCACTCTTCTAAAGTGAGCCCTGTTAGGAGCCAACCCTATTAAAGATTACAAAACACACTATTAGGTGTGACCCTATTAGAGGATTTAATCACCTTGTTAGGAGTGGCCTTGTTAGAGGTCTTAAGAATAATTTGATAGAATTGTCATCTTGTTAGAGGATTTGCAAATAGCTGTTAAGCTAACTCTATTAGGAGATTTAGATCACTGCTACAATGGTTAGAAAGTAACAATGAGATGACCTCATTTGAATGCAACTGAATTACTAATTTTAGATCTCTGTTCTGGCTTGTACTTGATCCTTTATAATCAAATATAGCTTTGCTGCTCCACAAGGATATTTTGATTATCCTTCAAATTTTCTTCCTCTTCTCATCATTAAATCTTCAATCACATCTTCATAACTCACACTTGCACTATC
Organism: Cupressus sempervirens; assembly: GCA_028749045.1. NCBI lineage: Eukaryota > Viridiplantae > Streptophyta > Pinopsida > Cupressales > Cupressaceae > Cupressus > Cupressus sempervirens. Next base: position 594,874,031 of record CM053793.1, read on the forward strand.
ACATAGTTTGAAATCACAACTTGACCTTATACTTATATCTTCCACTTTGTCAAGTCAGCTCAAATACAACTTACAATAATCAACATTCATCACCTTAGTCGACTGTAATCAATAGATAAATCAATTAAACTTAATAAAAAATAATAAGAAAATCCTTCATTAGCGAACCTAGGTAAGTAGAAACTAACTCTGAAACAATTTCCTTTGTTAACCAATAGAAGCTCGGTTAATAGTGCAAACCTATAAAAATCCTTTCGTAATCAAGTGAGCTCAATCATCACTAGTTCCACCAACCTTTCCTTCATTACCCAAGTTAGCTCAATTAACACTCGCTTTCTGCAACTTTTCCTTTGACACCCAAGTGAACTCAATAGACACTACTTTCTAAACTAGGCAAACATAGGAACACTCAATAGACACTAAGAACTATCTTCACTATCGGAGTGAGGTTAGCATATACTAACTGAATATGAAATTTGTGTAACATCAAAGACAAAACACAATTAATCAATTGTATCCAACAATCTACAAGGGAGGAAATTCAAACATAAGAGACATCTACAACCCCTCCTCAATCCATCATGGTACAAACTACATTACCTATTGTAGTATATCAAAAGAAGTAGACATCAACTTCTACTATCGGTACAGTGGTACAAAGTGCTTCAATCTCATGAAATGAAAAGGAAAAATAAAATGACAAGGGTAAGATAATTGGAGAGAAAAAAGATGAAATAGAAGAGAATGAAGGAACACAAGCAGAAATAGGACAGGATGTTACTCCTGCACCTACAACACAAGATCAAGGTGCAATTGAAAATGTAGAGCAAGCACAAGATATGACTGAAGAGCTACATTTGACTATAAAACCTAAAGAGAAACTAGAAATAAAAGCATTGGTGACTTTGCCAGAAACTACTACTCCTCCAAGTCAAGCTCTTCATAGGCCAAGTATAGAAGCTATACCTTTACAATCATCAAGGTCAAGTCCAAGCACATCTAAGGTAGATGAAGTTACATCGTTTGGTGATGTGAACTTGGATAACGTGGTTGAGTTACCAAAGTTTTATCTTGAAACCATCACTATTGAACATATGAGCATACTGTAGGATGCTCTTGCAAAGAAGAAAAACCAAAAATTGCTCAAAAGGGAGCATAGGAAGAAGCAAGTGTTGCTATATATCAAAGAATTTTTTCTTGATGCATTTAGCTTTTCGGCACCAGAAGGAACATAGCCTATCATAGAGAAATTAACCAAATTAGTGAAGAAGGTCAATGAAATAGACCTAGATTCAAATGTGAAATTACTTGAATGGTCTAAAAGAAAGTTTCAAAATAAGGTTAATGAAAAGATATCAAGTGCTATTGCACTCTCTTAGGTTGATTTAGCAACCAAATTTGACAATGTGAAGAAGGTACTAGAGAACATTTTCTCTTTATACACCAAACTATTAAATCCAACACTTTTTACACAAGAAGTCAGGAGCCACATAATAAATTTGGAGAGTCATAACTCTACCAAGGTCTCTGACCCAAAGTGAGAAACATTTCAGGAATCTCCTAAACTCCCAGAGTTAGTTAGCAGTGTTGCATGCATATGAAGCAAACATAAAGGCTAAAATGATTAGCACCCAATCTATATTGACTCCACATATGGAGATATTGCACAAGAAACTATCCTTTTTTGAAACACTCATGAAGAAAGATCCACATCTTTCTACTCATGAAGGCTTAGTACACTTTGCTATTGAGCTAGCCATCCAAATCAAATCATTGGAGGTAGCTTGTGATAATTGAGATGCTTCTTTGAAAATTATGCTTGAGGTCAATAAAATAATTTTGGACAAACACACTATAAGTGTATAATACTTTGACATAAGTATTGAAAAGAGGGAGAAAGAGAAAATAAGTATAAGAGAGAGAATATTTTTTGAGGAGCTACTAATTTTTAGAAAGGGGGAGTCAATGACAGAAACATAGTACATAGATCAGCTTATGCAAATCTACACAATGAGAGGAATGATTTTGGTTCAAATATAGAACAACATAATTAACTTAGGGGGTGTTATTTAATTTTGAGGTATGACTAATGAGTCATAAGGTTTTAGAAAATTTTGAAGTTTTAAAATTTTGTATGTAACTGGATATTATCTCAGTTTTGCTTGAAAGTCTTAAGATTATTCATGCATGACCAGGTATTTTTTCCACTCATATCAAAAGGGGATATTGTTGATCTCATATTGGTTTTGACATATGAGTAACAATATACTTAAGTCATTTACTTAGTTCATGCCAAACAAGTAATACATGTCGACCATAAGTTGTCAGATAGTATATGCCGAACAAGAAATATTTAGTATGTGTCGAGTTATTTAAGATGTTGAGTGATCAATGGATGTGGAGTCATTTAGAGGTTGAGTTACAACATTGAAGTTGTAGTTGATGTCAGGCATCAAGGACTTCAAATGCCGAGTTATACAACTTTGACATAGTTGTTTGTACTGGCACAAACTTCTATCTAACCCATTTTTTAACTAACTTAAGGATTGTTTAGCCATCTTAGATGATAAGAATGAATCTGTATTGTGAATCCCTATGCATTACATGTCTAATCAGAAAAAGTGAAGGATTAAGTGGTAATATGGGTGAATCACAATCATTGATTCATACCTAACCCTAAGTCACCTATGTCTTTTTAAGGAGGACAACCACTAAACTTTTTATGAATGTGTAAGAAGAAAGGAGATAAGTTTTCATGTGCAAATAGAGCATTCATGGTGACTAAGGAGTTGTGATTTGAGATACATAGCAAAATTATTTAAAGTAGAACAAAGGAAAGGAAATAGAAGACAATAGAGATACATCTAATCAGAAATGATCAAGTACACATCAAGAAAGAGGTGATCTATCATCAAGCAACAGAGTGTTAATTGAAGGATCATTGTTGAGACATTCTAACAAATGAATAAATTAAATCTCTAAACGAAGTAGTCATAATAGGCTATTGAAAATCCTTTAATAGGGTGCTTACTTCATTGTAGGTTAAAGTCCTTTTACCAAACACACTTCTAACAGGGTGTTGAAATTCTTTAACAGGGTAAGATCTAACAATCATGTAAGCTTTAATAGGGTAGATCATGTTTCATGATCAAAACATTGTAACCTTCACTGGATACACTTTATTACTGTAGTAGTGGAGATTTGTGGGTGTCATCCGCACCTCAGTTTTACTTTCTCCTTGGAGGGTTCCTAGGTAACTAAATATCTTGTGTCATACATGTGTTGAATGTTTTACTTTCATGATATGGGCGTATATGCTTAATTTGGTATTTCATTTTAGATATATAGATTGTGAGATGGATGTGTGGTAAATGATTTTGAGGTTGAAAGTTTTAAGTGTCGATTCACCCCCCCTCCTCTCAGAGTTTAATTCCCTATTGTATTTCCAACACAATAAATCAATTGAAGATAACAATATTTTCAAACAAGAAGGGAAATCTACAACTATGAGGAAAATATATGTTTTTTGCAAGCCATAAACAACACACCAAGTTACAAGTTATCAATATCAAACTACACAAAACAACACACACTAGAACTCAATTAGACGATACCTACAAGAAATCAACGATACACCAACTCAATCATGTATAGTCTATGAAATGTTGTGCTTCAACGAACACATCTACAAAGTCACTAATGCATTTGTACATGTTTTCTCTTTGCTATCTATTGAAATGAGAAAAATAATAATTGCAATAGGCCAATTGATTTACAAACACTATATAGATCCCATTATGCATGGTAAGCTCCCTAATTTTTCTACCCCATGGAACCTAAGGTGAAATAAATAAATCCTTGTTATAAAAACCTTAACTAGCCTAGAAGAAATACTTGTCTCCTTATGCATTGCTTTTTTATAGATTAGGCAATTGGGATACAAAAGAGCACAATATGTCTTGAATGGTAGATTAAATTTAAGGTTTTGATGAAAGGTAGGGAAAAGAACAATGAGTAAGTGTAAGTGTGAATTCAAAGGAAGCTATAGATAAAACCACTAGGCTAGAGAACAGACATGTATGGTATAGAAAACGCCTATTATAGACATCCTATCATTATTTTAGATGACTTCCTTAGACTTAGATGTCCAATAGAACCCTATAATTAAATGTTTGTCCCTCATGGTTTAACTTAACCGCATGATGATGCATTTCTATTTATAAGGAAAAACCTTTGAAACTCAGACTAACATATCTTGCAAAGCTACTTAATCATTTCTATCCATAATTTGGACTACATGACTATAACTAAGATGACCAACTTTTAGAAATAAATACAATTGGTGAGATATTTAATTTTTTAAGAAGAACTCACAAATGTGTGTAAAATGTTTCACAAATTTTTTTAATTTGATCTTTTACCCTTTACATGAGCAGTATGATTTTATGTTTTTACACTAACAATATGAATATTATCATCTAACCTTAATTTCCATGGTAGTGGATATTTTACTACCTTCCATGATTTCAATGTAGAGGGGATTTTACCATCGACTCTAATTTTGAGAGTAGAGGGATTGTACCCTCTTATCCTAACTAGAAGTGCACATCTAGTAAGGATTTCACACCTCTTCTAATTTCATAAACAAGAAGGATTGTAACTCCTTTTATTTTTTGGATGATGAATCAGATATGATTCAAAGTATCAAATGTGATTCTAATTTTTTAAAGAATTTTTTACAATGTGATATAGTACCTACCTAGAGCTAATAGCATAAATTTTATTATTTTAGAAAATTTTACACTTTAATAGAATACTTATCTAGGTTTATAGTGTAGTGATAATCTTGAATTATGAGAAGAAAACATACATATTTTAATATAACCCATTTTGCAAACTGATTACAATATATTTTAGATGCAAAAATAGTGACTTATATGGCTTATCTTAATTGTTCATGCAATAGTTGGTTATTTTCCATAGATTTATATATATTCAAATCTCTTTTACACAAACTCTTTACAAGGTTTTACAATTCCTTTGTTATACTTCACAATATTCTTCAATTATGTCATACTTCACAATATTTTTTGACAAAGTTTTGAAACTTCTCAGCAAGACTTTCTAAACCATTTTTTTTTTGTCAATATCAATAATTTAATAAATATAAAAGAATATGAATATATATATATAAGAAAATATAAAATGTAAATTAAATTAAATAGATATTTTAAAAATAATGTTCAAACTCTTTAAAAAAATTAAAACTTATGTAAGTTTTCAATTTAGAATTAACTTTCAATTATGTGTAAATGATAGACGATGTATTTAATAATATTTTTTATTATGTTTCTATAATAATTTACATATCAAGAACATATTCATTAGTGAGTTCAATCTTATCATGACTAATAATAATAGTTACAAAACTACCATCAATTGCATCAAAGCGTTGGTTGCAAGAGGATGTGTCACCTACAATGTTTAGGAAAAATCTTTGAGGACCTTATGTCTTGAGTTTCTTTTCTTTATCCTGTCACACTATGTATTCTCAGAAGTGAAGTGCGCTCCTTTTCCATTCTTGAAAATTTTGTAAAGCTCTTATTGAAGACATTTACCCTATAAAATAACAAACCCATTCAAATGAAAACATAACAAATAAATATTGGATTAAAAAACTAAATTAAACTAACCAAAAGCCATGGCCTATGAGGGCTTGAATAATGCAATTGAAAAAAAGGATTCCAATGTAGATCTAAAAACCTTATTTAAGGAGTTATTAGTGTCTTTTGTGCAGTTGCCCAAATTTGATTCCGAGTCATTACCATAATTTTATATTGATTTAGAATGGAAATTGGAGAAACACATAGCCACTATGGTTAGCAATTTGAGTCATCAATTCTCCCAACACACAACCTTTCAAGTAGTCATTGTACTAAGTTGTGCTAGGGTCTTGAAGTCAAGATGTTGTGGCATTAGTGGTCATGGAATCCACTTAAACTTTTTTGGGGTATAAGAAAGTTTACAAAATAGGTTTATGTAGTTTACTAAGGTGCCTCAATATCATTTCATTAATAATTTGATAACACAAGAATCTTCATCTATATGTAGTGAGGAGTTGTTATGCATACACTCATCAATTTTTTCAAAATCCAACTAACATTCATAGGAATGGCCCCCAATTGCCACACTCATGCTACAAATACATAATGTTTGAATTAGTAGATCCCACTTGACATATCTAAGTGAGTATATATAGCCACAAGAAAAAACTATGAAGATAGTTAGAATTGGACTTTTGAACTTCTACTGTTTTCATAGTTGACAGAAGGAACTTTTTATTTCTATGTCTATGTAAAAAGGGTATTTTGGGAATATTCATGTTGAAGTTTCAATATTTATAACTTTTTTTTTTTTTTTTGCATATACTAACTCGTCAAGAGAGATTAAAAGCTAAAACATCATAAATGACAAGGAACACTTTGTATCAAGTCCAATGTTGTGAAAGATATTCAATGATGCCAATGATGTAAATGTAAAGATATTCAAGTAGTGGAGATTTCGTATCTAACCTATATTGGCATCTAGCTTCAAGTCGTGACCTAAATAGACAATCATTTACCACAAAAATCTCATTATTATATAAACACAAATTGACCACTCCACAAAAAAATCTTTAAATGTAATAGAAAGCATTGTATCTCTAGTGCAAGGAAACACTAACTCTCAAAATATTTATTGTTAGCAACCATATCCATTGGTTACAAGTGAACAAATTTGTATAAAATTTTACATAAAATAAGCTTTTATTTCCCCCTTTTTCATAGGTGGTAGTATTAATGACTATGAGAGAGGTGCTACTTGTGGTTGAAGAAATAGTTTCCATTTGAGTGGGTTCACACTTGCAGATACATTTACAAATGGTAGTTCAATTTGGTAGCAATAAACAATGCCATTCTACACACTATCAACATGAACATTACCAATTTCTCTAGTTATTTTTCATGACCTACTATTTTTTGTGTCGATAGTGTAATAATAGAGAAGCATCAAATGTCTCTAGCTAGAATTATTTGCAGGATCTACCCTTTGTTCATCCTTTGCAATTATCCAAATAATGGACCAAAAGCATAAAATATGAAAAGTAGATTGGACACCTCAATTTTAACAGGACAAATGAACTATTATGTGACTGCCAGAATGAACAATGCTAAGATGTGGAGCATTCATGTCCTTGTTGGCTACCACCAACATAGGGGTCATAGGATGCCTAGGGACATACATCTTGTGTTTCAATGGGTAGAAATGGGTTATAGAGTATCCTATGATCCCTTTTGACTTATTACGTGATAACATATGTTCGTAGGGGTCCTAAGACCCCTATAGACATACATGTTGTGTTCCAATGGGTTGAAATGGGTCATCGAGTATCTTATGACCCTTTCGACCCATTACATGACATCATATGTTCCTAGGAACATATGTTGTCATGTAATGGGATGAAAGGGGTCATAGGGTATTTGATGACCCCTTTGAACCATTGGAAAGCAACATGTATGGCCTTAGGGTAAGACCCCTAAGAACATATGTTATCATGTAATTGGTCAAAAAGGGTCATAGGATTTCAACCCACTAGAACATAACACACATGATGATAAGGGTCCTAAGACCCTTGGGAACATATGTTCTCATGTAATGGGTTGAAAGGGGTCATAGAATACCCTATTAACCCTTTCTACCCATTGGAATATAAGAGGAATGTCCCTAGAGGTCCTAGAAACCCTAGGAACATATGTTTTCATGTAATGGGTCCAAAGGGGTCATAAGATACCCTATGACCACTTTCTACCTATTGAAACACAACATGTATGTCCCTAGGAGCCCCAAGAACCCTAGAAACATAAGTTGTCATGTATTTGATTGAAACGAGTCATAGGTTATCCTATAACCCCTTTCACCCCATTTGAACATAACATGTTTGTCCTTAGGAGTCTTAGGATTCACAAGAACATATTTTGTCATGTAATTGGTTGAAAGGGGTCATAGGATATCCTTTAACCCCATTCGACCCATTAGAACACAACATGTATGTACCTAGGGGTCTTAGAAACCCTATGAACATATTTTGTCATGTAATGGATCAAAATTTGGCATGGCATGCCCTATGACCCCTTTCTACCAATTCGAACACTTATCTTATGACCCCTTTTAACCCATTACAACACATCGTGTATGTCCCTAGGGGTACCCTAAGGACATACATCATGTGTTTGAATAGGTCAAAAGGGGTTATAAGATTCTCTATGACCCCTTTTAACCCATTAAATGATAACATATGTTCATAGGAGTCCTAGGAGCCCTAGAAAAATATATCATGTGTTCAAATGAGTTGAAAGGGGCCATAGAGCACCCCATGACCCCTTTCAACACATTATATGGCAACATATAAATCATGTGTTTAAATAGGTTGAAATGATTCATAGGTTACAAACGGGTCATAGGGTAACCTATGACCCCTTTTGACCCATTAAATGAGAACATATGTTCCTAAGGGTCATAGGATTGCTAGGAACATATATCATGTATTTAAATAAGTCGAAAGTGGTCATAAAGGCCCATTGAGTACCCTATGACCCCTTTTGACACATTTCATGACAACATATGTCTTTAGGGGTCCTAGGACCCCCATGGACCTTTTTTTTTTTTGAATGGGTTGAAAGGGGTCATAGAATAACCTATGATCCATTTCGACACATTTCATGACAACATATGTCCTTAGGGGTCCTAGGACCCCTAGGGACCTTTTTCATTTGATTGAATGAGTTGAAAGGGTTCATAGGGTAACTTATGATCCCTTTTGATGCATTTCATTACAACATGTCCCTAGGGGTCCTAGGTCCCCTAAGGACCTAGCAAATTTGTGCAAATGGGTTGAAAGGGGTCGTATGATAACCTATGGTCATTTTCGACACATTTCATGACAATATATGTCCCTAGGGTCCTGGGACCTCTAGGGACCTAATTCATTTGTTTGAATGGGTTGAAAGGGATCATAAGATAATCTATAACCCCTTTTGACATATTTCATGACAATATATGTCTCTAGGGGTCCTAAGACCCTTAGGGACTTATTTTATTTGTTTTAATGGGTCAAAAGGGGTCATCAGATAACTTATGACCCCTTTCAACATTTTCCATGACAACATATGTCCTTAGGGGTTCTAGGGGTCCTTGAACCCCTAGGGACATATGATAATCATTTATATGGGTTAAAAGGAATCATATGATAACCTATGATCCCTTCCAATGCATTTCATGACAACATATGTCCCTACGGGTCTTGGGGCCACTAGGGACCTATTTCATTTGTTTAGATGGGTCGAAAGACATCATATGATAACCTATGACCCCTTTTCACACATTTCATTATAGTATATGTCCCTAGAGGTCTTAGGATCACTAGGGACATATTGTAATTGTTTATATGGGTTAAAAGGGGTCATAGGATAACCTATGACTACTTTCGACACATTTCATGATAACATATGGACCCATAGGGACTTATTTTATTTGTTTCAATGGGTTGAAAGGGGTCATAGGATAACCTACAACCCCTTTTGACACATTTCATGATAACCTAGGACCCTAGGACCCCTAGGGACATATTATAATTGTTCATATTAGTCGAAAGGGGTCATCAAATAAGCTATGACCCCTTTTGACACATTTCATGACAACATATGTACCTAGGGGTTCTAGGACCACTAGGAACCTATTTCATTTGTTCAAATGGGTTAAAAAGGGTAATAGGTTATCCTATGACTCCTTCCAATATTTTTCATGATAACATATGTCCCTAGGAGTAGGACCTAATTCATTTGTTCTAATGAGTTGAAGGGGTAATAAGATAAACGATGACCCCTTTCAACACATTTCATGACAAAATATGTCCCTAGGGGTTCTAGGACCCCTAGGGACCTATTTTATTTGCTTCAATGGGTCAAAAAGGGTCATAGGATATCTTGTGACCCCTTTTTACACATTTCATGATAATATATAACCCTAGGGGTCCTAGAACCCCTAGAGACATATTATAATTATTAATATGTGTTGAAAGGGGTCATAGAGTACTCTAGTTTTATATGTTCCTAGGACCCCTAGATCTTAGGACTAAACCATGGACAAAAATAAAAATTAAATGAAAATATAAATAATATCAGAAAATAATAGATCACACAGAAAAGAACACAAGACATCAAGATTTAATGTGGTTCACCCAATCCCTGGGCTAACTCCACCAAACAATAAGTCCAATATTATTACGATTTGGTGATTACAATCTGATTACAAGCTGTAATCCCTTGTAGCTCAATACAATCGTGAGAACCAATTTTTTCATCACCTTCTAAAATAATCCCTAACCCTAAGCCCTTTTTATACAAGTATTTTTATTGCTTTAGGGTTATAATTAATAATTACATGTCAGGTCAAATTTTTGATAAAATAGGGCCCAAATTATTTTTTTGGGGCGATGCCCCGAGCCCCAAAAAATTTATGAAGTATGTACAATACTTCCCTGATCAATCACCACAAACTAACAATCTCCCACTTGGGGACTAATTAGGCTCCACACTAGACAATAATCTCCCACTTGGAGACTAATCCTGTAGCAATACTACTACCATATGGGGCTCCCACTGGATCAAACCACCCTCAACTATTTTGTTCTTGTATACCTTTTCAGTCTAGAAGACCAACCAAAAGTGAAGAGGAATTCAACTTCTCCCTTGTCACTAACTTTGTAAACTTATCCACTAGATTGTCATCTATATGTATCTTGTCCAACTTTAACTGTCCATCATCCAAAATGGATTGAATGAAATGGTACCATAGCTGTATGTGTTTTGTCTTTGAATGTAGAACCAAATTCTTTGCAAGATGAATGACACTTTGACTATCTATAAACAAATAATTATCCTTCTAAGGGTGTCCCAATTCTTCCAAGAAAAAATGAAGCCATATCATCTCCTTGGCTGCCTCTGTAGTAGCAACATACTCTACTTGTGTAGTGGATAATGCATTAACCTTCTGTAACCTAGAAACCCAGCTCACTATTGCCCCACCAATAGTAAATACATAACCTATATTACTCTTGTTGGTGTCAATATCTCCTGCCAAATATGAGTCAACATAACCTTGTAAATAAATAATAGAGCCCCCAAAGTGTAAACACTTTCTAGATGTTCCTCTCAAATATATGAGAATTCATTTAACTGCATTCTAATGCACAATTCTTGGATGACTCATATACCTTCTAACAACTTCCACTGCATGTACAATATCTAGCCTAGTACATACCATAGCATACATGAAGCTTCCTATAGTTGAAGCATAGGGTACCTTGGACATCTTATCCTCCTCTTCTTGTGTCTTAGGACACATCTCCTTAGTCAACTTCAAATGACCAGGTAAAGGTGTGCTAACAACTTTAGCATTCTCCATAGAGAAATGTTGCAATACCTTCTCAACATAATCATCTTGAGATAGCATCAATTTCTTGTTCTTCCTATCTCAAAAAATCTTTATTCCAAGGATTTGTTTTGCTACCCCCAAATCCTTCATAGCAAATGCGTGTGCTAATTGGTGTTTCAACCCCTTAATGTGATCCATGTCAGACCTAGCTATAAGCATATCATCAACATATAAACATAAAAGAATGTAGTTGTTATCACCCAACCTCTTCAAATAAACACAATGATCTGAATGACACCTATTGTATCCATGCTCATGCACAAATTTGTCAAATTTCAAATACCATTGTCGAGGTACTTTCTTCAAGCCATATAAACTCTTCAATTTTCACACTAAGTTCTTCTTACCTTTGACCTCAAATCCCTGTTGCTAAGCCATATATATCTCTTCATCCAAATCACCATGAAGGAAGACTATTTTAACATCAAGCTGCTCCAAATGCAAATCTTTAGTAGCCATAATACTTAAAATAGTACAGATAGAAGTCATTTTAACAATAGGAAAAAATATCTTATCAAAATATTGATGCATTTTTTGTGTGCAAATCCTTTTACAAATAACCTGGCTTTAAATCTTTTCTTACCTCCTCCCTCTTCTTTCAACCTATAAACCCACTTATTTTGTAAAGCCCTTTTACCTGCAGGCAACTTGCATAAATCCCATGTCTTATTTTTCATAAAGGAGTCCATTTCTTCTTTCATTGCAGAATTCCATTGAATCTTAGTATCCACCTACATAGCTTCATCATAACATTTAGGTTCACCAACATTTATTAGTAAAATAGAATACAAAGAGGGAGAAAATCTTTCTAGAGGTCTACTCATCCTTGTTGACCATCTAGCATTCACTAGTGTATGTGGTATTTTTTGTTGTAGTTGTTGCACATCATGGGGAATTGTTGGAATATCATCTTTTGGAGTATCATCCAATACTACATAATCATCTTCTTTTTTCTCATGTTTCTGCAACATATCTTTGTACAACACTTTCTCATTGAATATGACATCCCTGGTTCTTACAATTTTGTGATTTTCAAAATCTCAAAGCCTATAACCAAATTCATTAATACTATATCTAACAAATACACATTTCTTTGACTTAGCTTCCAGCTTGGTTCTATTTGCAAAATCTATATGAGCAAAAGATTCACAACCAAAGGTTTTGAGAAAAGAAGAACTCACCTTCTTACTAGTCCATGCTTCCTCTGGAGTACCACAACCCAAAGGAGTAGAGGGCCTCTATTAATCAAATATACATCAATATTGATAGCCTCTTCCCACATGTGTAAAAACAACCTAGCATGCAACCTCATGCTCCTTGCATGCTCCATTATAATCCCATTCATGCATTCAACCACTCCATTTTCCTGTAGAGTCGTTGGAATAAATTTATGTCTATGAATATTATTAGTAGAGCAATAATCTTCAAATTCATGATTGCAATACTCACCACCATTATTAGATCTGAGACATTTTAATTTCTTACCAATCTCATTTTCAACCAAGCACTTTTATTTCTTAAAATTTTAAAATACATCAAATTTATGTCTAAGGAAATAAACCCATACTTTTCTACTTGCATCATCAATAAATGTAACATAATAATGAGACCCACCAAGGGAAGATACCTAAGCCGGTCCCCATACATCGGTATGCACAAGCTCTAATTTCTCCTTTTTATTTTCCTTCTTAGCCCTCACAAAACTCACTCTCTTTTGTTTTCCATACACAACTTTCACAGAAATCTATGTTAACACATTTTGGACCTGGTACTTTCATATCTTTCTCACTCATGTGCCCAAGTCTGTTGTGCCATAGTGTTGTATTAGAATTGACAACATCCATTTGTTCTCCTTGCTCAATTGCAGCAATTGTTCCTAAACATTCATTTTTCTCTGAAACAATTAAAGTAGAAGGAACAATGTGACCTGTACAAAGACATAAGGTGCCTACTTTCAAACCTTTTTCTACTACAAGGGAACCTTTTGAAACCTTTCAATTTTTATATTAAAAGTAACTACACAACCCTCATCACTGAGTTGCCCTACTAAAATTAAATTCATACTTAGCCTTGGAACATGTCTTACCTTATGTAAGATCTAATGATTCCTATTTTGCAACTAATCTTAACTTTTCCCTTTCCAACAATCTAACAGGGTTCATTATCCCTTAAATAAACAAGTCCAAAATCCCCTTGGACATAATTAATGAAATAAGCTCTATGAGGTGTACATTGAAATGAAGCGCCAAAATCTAAAACCCATGAATCATCAACACTTTCTAAAGACAAAAGCAAAGCATCCTCTTCGAATTTGTTACTTACCACATCTGCCTCCTTCGCTCCATCTAGTTTATCTCCTTTATTTTTCTTTTGAGTCCAACAATCTTTCTTTTTATGCCCTATTTTACCATAGTACCAATAGTCATTTGGTCCTCTCAATTGAGACCTCCTCCCCTTTGACTTTCCTCTTGATTTCCCATGATTTCTAGAATTACTTTCTCTCTTAGTCATTCTAACTTGACTTTGTACTTTCAAAGCACTTCCTGATGTAGATCCACCTAAGGTTTTCCTGTGAGTTTCCTCACTCAAAATAACACCAATCACATCATCATATTTTAGGGTACTAGATCCAAAAATAGAATTACTCACAACCATTACCAAGCCATTCCAACTTTCAGGCAAAGAACACAAAATCAAAAGAGCCCTAAATTCTTCATCAAAATTAATACCCACAGAAGATAACTGACTAGTAATAGTATTAAGCTTATTTAAATGATCTGCAATAGATCCACCTTCTGTCATTTTTATATTAAATAAACACCTCATGAGAAATACCTTGTTTGAAGCGGAGGGCTTTTCATACAATTTCTTTAGGGTTTCCATCAACTCTTCCATCATCTTTGCTTTTTTAATATTAAATACCACCAATGGTATCAGGCATAATTAAATGCTTCTAAGTGTCTTTTTGTCTAAAAGATCCCTATAGTCATTTGACATAGATCTTTGATTCTTGGTTTTTCCTTTCAATGAATTCCATAAATCCTTTTGGTCCGCCTCACAATAGGTGTATCACAGTCATGCTTTGGGCCATTTTTAGGAATAATATATTCAAACTAAGGACTATTTTTCCCACTATGAGGTGCATTTAATCTTGTTATACCAGAAACATATACTTGAAATGGTTGGCACAGTATGTGCACTAGGTCTCTTAATGAGTCACTAAGCTTATGCTGCAGGAAAGTAAAATGCAAGGAAAAGAACTTACACTATTGCCGCAAGAAACTAACACACTTAACTATGAATACTAGAAATAAAATGAAAGGCTAACAAATATTCCAACTCAGTTCATCCACTATAACTATTCTCACATATGCTATAGGAATATTCACGAAGTCTGATGCTACAAGGAGGAACTTACAACTTCTACTTACAATACTAAGAATGCTTGGAAACAAATCTACTCTAACCTAATCTAATCCACCTTCCAAGTGGGCCCCCTTGGTCAGCTTTACTAAACTACTAACACAAAATAGAAGCCAAAAACTATTTCATTACATTTCAAAAATTCATTACATAATACATAGAATTGTAAAAACATGACTCACTATAAAAGTTAACAGTTTGTTCTCATAAACTCTTTCTTCTAACTGGTTAAACTAACACACTTGGGTCAATCCCTATATATAGGAGATTGATACTTATTTCATAACAAAAAATTAAATGACCTAGCTTTAAATCTGTAGGAGAGAAAGAATGAGAATAACAACTCAAGTTGGGAAGAAGAAATAATGACTTAAGCTGGGAATAATAAAGTCTAAACATCCACTCACCATAGGAATAAATGCAGAGAATACAATAATTCTTCATATCTCCTCCATACTCCCTATCGTGTCTTTTGGAACCGTTACAACTTTCCTCCATTGTGGCTACATTTCAACGTTCTTTCTCCTTAAATGCTATTGGCACTCATCTTTGAATTCTTCCAATCATATTTTAGTCTTCATTACTAACAGGTTAGTTATAATACAAAGACATGTTTGCAAATAAACATTTATCAAATTAAATTCAAATATAAGAACACATATTTTGATAACTATTTGAAATACTACATAATATATATATAATACTAGAAAAAGATGGCATAGTATCTACCCATAGGTTTATCATAGGTTCAGTAAGCATAGGTCCACAAATGTTTTGACAAAGATACAATAGAGTATCAACGAAGTGTTTTAAAACTATCATGAAATAAAGGCAATATTTGGCCTCATTATCTGCCCCCTACTAAACTAATGCTTGTCCTCAAGAATTGCACTTTATTGTTAATGACCTAAACTCTCCAATCTCGGTCCTTCCTTTCCTTTTTCTCTTCAAAGTATAGTAAAATCCTCTAATTCTCTCCAACACTTCCCTTCTCTAATCTTCCTGAAGCTTGTCGACTCTATCAACATTAATGTCATACAAAGGCCACAAGAGCATTGGAGGTTGCATGGTTAGGGGACACCACAACTCTGGTCTTGCCTACTTCCCTAACTCTAGATACTTTGGAACCTTGTGAAGTGTTGCCTCCAAGTTGATGGGACTATGTGGTTCTGACTTTTTAAGTGATTCAGGCAATCTGGCCCATCTACTCCTAGCACCAGTCATAGCTCTCTAGAAAGAAAAGTAGGGAAATTTCTCATAATTAGCATAAACCTTGGATCTAGTAGAAAAGATCCTATCCCTCACTTCTAGATTCTTCTTTCCATAAGTTA
This sequence comes from Cupressus sempervirens, assembly GCA_028749045.1. Lineage (NCBI taxonomy): Eukaryota > Viridiplantae > Streptophyta > Pinopsida > Cupressales > Cupressaceae > Cupressus > Cupressus sempervirens. The sequence goes on from CM053793.1 coordinate 594,890,317, forward strand.
ATGTGAACCAATCTATGAGAACTTCATCTGGCTTGCTACTCTTAGCCCTTAAAGGCAAGGGTTCTATCCTTTCCTCATCCTTGTAATTATTCAGCTACTTGTCATAGTTTTCTTCATTGGACATCTAGGACATGAGGGCTCTTAAATGTATATCACCTATATAGAGGAAGGGATTCAATTGAGTCTCTAAAGGGATAACAAAATTATGAACATATAACTCACAAAGCAAATTCTACTGCCAAGGTGGCAGAGTCTAATATAGTCCATAAATTTCTTGTGCTAATTTGAACTCTGCATTAATATCCTTAAGGGTTAACATTAATTGAAACAAAAGAAATTTTTCTTTCAAACAGAGAGCATAAAATCTTGGTGGTGGTCTACAAGCAAGTTCCTAATTAGCTAACTTGAGGGCATGATCCATTTGTTTCTTTTGACTTGCTAATTGTTCCTTTAAATCTGCAATTTCTTCACCTTGAGATGCTATGATTTTATTTTTATTTTTCCTCTCTTCTTCCCACAAGGCCTCAACAAACTTATGTTGTCCAAACAACTGAAAAAGGAGTTTCTACAGTGTAATAGAACCACTATTTTCTTCATGATTTCTTTTTCTCTTTCTCCATTCCTTCCATAAATGTTCTACAAAACTAGTAATCAATGTTGATTTATGGGAAACTAGGGCAGTGTTTGGATCAAGTTGCTTAGGAACTATTTCATCCCTACAGCTTGAAGTACCTGGTTGGTCTATTGGCGTATCATTTGAATTTTCTTTGATTTCATCCCTACATTCCTCATTAGGATTTTTAGGAATGCTTGTAATTTCAGGATGGGGAGGAGAGTGATCAGAGACAATTTACATAGGGAATTCCTTGGTAGATATTTTAGAAAAAGTAGAATCTTTAGAAACTTGCCCTCTCATCCTAGGGCTTCTCCTTACGAGGTTTTCTTCTTGTATCACAACCTTTTGCCTACCTTTCCCTTTGGGTGTCTCTACTACAGGAGTAGTTGCTACAAGACTTTTCTTTGTTCTCTTTTGTCTCACAATTGTAGGGTTCAACTCTTCCTTTTCTTGAACAGAGATTTCTTCTTGCAATTTTTGTTTCCTCTTTTCTTTGCTAGAAGTATGTTTCAGGGTTTCTTGCATAGGTGAAGGCACAGTCTCTTGAATAGGGATAGTTTCTTGCACATTTTCTTAGGTATTTTCAGCTTCAACCTCTTGGGTAATTTGTTTAGTAAGCTCATTGGTGGGGACATTTTCCTCACTAGGCTTTTCACTAGGGGCAGCTTGGGGTTATATAGTTTTGTCTTGCACAAATTCATCCCATGTCATGGGAGACACATCTCTAAGCAGCCTCTTTATCAGAAACTTAATTAGGGAATGATAGGTAACGAAATTATCTTTTTCTTTCTGAGTTTCTTCTGCACTAATACAGAGCATATTATATAAGAAATTTGGAATGTTTACTGTAAGATTATGCCTTATACAACTAAGTAATTTGAAATGATGTGCATGTAAGTATGAGAATCTACCTTCGCATGTAAGGCACCTAATAATATGCATGGCTAATTCATTGTATGGTGGCGGTAGTGATATTCTCTTGCAACCTTACTTTGTAATGTCCATTTGAGGATCAATTGGTCTAATAAATTGAGCTCTTGCTAACCTTGCATCATGTGTGCTAGGATAATGCTCTCCAATTGTAGGCAAACCAATTACTTCAACAATGTGTTCCTCTATTGCAATCACCATTAAACCCCAAACAGAAGCTTCACCCTCATCAAATGTCTTTGTGAATTTTGCAACTGCCTCTTTATCATATGCAGTCAAACTCAAGAAATACCCTAGCCATCCACATGCATTAAACCTTCTTACATATTCTACGTTTGAGAGAAACACAATATGTTCCACTAGTTCTCTCCTTTGCAACTGTCCCCCCATTTTTTTAACACTTTCTCTCTCTGCTATATTTTCCCCCTTTTGAATTCAAGATGCTTCATTGTTTTACATACTCAACTCACATTTCTTTGTTTTAACAGGCAATTAATGTCATAACAAATTGTTATGCACAATAATATGGCTTTTAATGAAGGTAAATCATGAATATGTGTGAGAATCATCTGAAAATGGGGTTCAGATCACATAAAATTTAAACACAAGTCACATCACAACCTGACACAGAAAACCATTAAAAAAACCTCACTTGTGTACTTATGGAAATTAAATTCCATCAATGAAGGAAATATGAAGATTTGGAAAAATCTTTACAGATAAATAGAAATGTCATTGGATATCAGTGACCTTCCTTGCCTCTTTCTAAATATGGACAAGTATCCACACTTGTTAGACCTAGTACAGATAAGGGACTAGCATAATGTTGCCATCATATAAACTATGCAGTATTAAATATAATTAATGAAATCTACAAACTATAAGTGAATAATAATTTGAAAATGTTATACCTGTCAACTAATCATCGCACGTACCAAAAAAAAGGTGGCAGAAGTTGCATCAGTAGTAATAGCATCCATCAACAAGTTGCAGTGTTTATTGAAAACATGAGAAATTGATGACGTTGAAATTGGGTGGAGATGAGGTGGATGGATGGAAGGTAAAGAGATGAGATGGAATGAAAAAGTGAATGAAAAAGTGAACTTTATGTGGACATAAAGTTTTTATTATGAACATGCACAAAGGAAGTCCTCTTTTGTTTGGGGTCGTTTATATAATTTGAGTTTGTGACCATTGACTAATAATTTGAAAGGTACTAGATCAATGGTAGTTAATTGAACAGCTCCATTATCAAAGACATGACTAATTTCATATGGTCTCAGCCATCTTGTCTATAGCTTTCCTGGCATATCTTTAAATCTATAATCATATAGTAGTGCCTAGTCACTAACTTGAAATTATTTACTAATAATATGAGAGTCATGTCATTGTTTCCTTTGTTTCTATATGAGTTCAGTGCATTCCAAAGAAGCTTTGCACATTTCATCTAGAGAATTAAGATGTAGAAGATGTTCTCTTTGTGCTACAAGAAGTTCAACATCTAATGTCAATGTTGTCCTTAGAATTTTATGTTCAAATTCAATTGTAAGCATTGCTATCTTTCCATACAGGAGCTCAAATGGTGTAAATCCTATAGTGGTTTTCTTGGTTGTTCTGTAAGCCCAAACAGCTTCTTGTAATCTACTGGTCCAATCCCTATGATATAGATGAACTATTTTTGTTAGGATGTTCTTCAGTTCATGATTTGTGACCTCTGCTTGTCCATTAGCTTGAGGGTGAGAAGGATTGGATTTCTAGTGCCTGATGTTATATTGTTTCATCAACTCTGAGATCAGATTAGAGGTAAATTGTGCACCTTGGTTAGTGACTAGCTCTTTGGGTACACCATAGCGAGTAAAAATTTCTTCATACAAAAATTCAACAACTTTTTCATCATGAGCATGCTTCATGGCCTTGACTTCAACCCATTTTGTTAGGTAATCAATGCACACAAGAATATAGGATTTCCCATTAGATGGAGGATCAATTGGACCAATGAAGTCCATGCCCCATTTGTTAAATAGTGTTAATGTCATCTGAGGATTAAGAGGCATTTCATCTATTCTTGTTGGTCGGCCCATCCTTTGACACTTGTCACACTTCCTTGTATAGTTGGCTACATCTTTGTGAAGTGTAGGCCAATAATAACCAGTTGTCAAGATTTTCAAGGCTATTCTTTTTGTTGCATAGTGTCCTCCCCATGGTTCATTATGACATGCATGTAGAATATCATATGTCTCATCCTCTCTCACACATCTTCTCATAACTTTATCAAGTCCAATGTAACACAAGAGGTTATCTATCCAAGAGAAACGAAAACTTTTCTCTACAAGTAGCTTCTTTTCCTTGTAAGAAAAATGTTCTGGTATTTTATTGGTTGTAATGTAATTAGCAATGTCTTCATACCATGGAGTTTGAACAACAATATGAAATAAATATTCATCCGGAAATGCATCATCTACCAAAGTAGTGTTAGTATCATCATGATGGATTCTTAATAAATAATTAGCTACAACATTGGCTTTTACAAACTTATCAACAATAGTTACATGAAATTCTTGCAATAATAGTAACCATCTTGTTAATCTATCGATTATAGCAGGTTTATTCATGAGATATTTAATTGATGCATGATCAGTATGAACAAATATGGAAGAGTTAGTTATGTAATGCCAAAATTTATTCAGGGCATAAACTACTACTAGCAATTCTTTTTCTGTCACTATGTAGTTTAATTCTGGTCCATGAAGGCTCTTGCTGATATAATAGATTGCATTTTCAAGAGTTTGGGATTGTTGTGATAGGACTGCACCTATGGCATAATCAAAGGCATATATATATATATATATATATATATATATATATATATATATATATATGAAAAGGTAAATTCCAATTAGGGTCTTGTAAAACTGGGGCTGTAGTCAGAAGTTTCTTAAGCTACAAGAAGGCCTCATCGCATTTAGATGTCCAACTAAATTCAACTTCTTTTGTGAGTAACTTATACAAGGGACTAGCTATTTTTCTGAAATCTTTTATGAAACAACTATAATATCTAGCATGACCTAGAAAAGATCTTACATCTTTTGATTTTGTAGGTATGGGCAATGTTTGAATTATCTCTATCTTAGCTGGATCCACTTGTATTCCTACAACTGATATGAAATGACCAAGTACCATGCCTTCCTGCATGAGCATGAAACATTTTTCACTATTAAGTGCCAAATTATGTTCTTGACACCTTACCAAAACCTTTTCAAGATTCACCATTGCTTCCTCAAAAATGACTCCAAATGTTGTGAAGTCATCCATGTATATTTCCATACAATCATGTGATATATCAGCAAAGATGTTAATAACTGCTCGTTGGAATGTTGCAGGAGCATTACATAGACCAAATGGTAAAATAGAGTATGCAAAAGTACCCCATGGACATGTAAATGTGGTCTCATCTTGATCTTTAGGAGCAATACTGATTTGGTTATAACCACTATACCCATCTAGAGAAGAAAAATACTTCTTTCCAGCTAGAGTGTCTAGAACTTGGTCTATAAATGGTAAAGGAAAGTGATCCTTTTTGGTGGCCTTGTTCAATTCTCTATAATTTACAAGAATTCTCCATTTTCCTCCTTTTTTAGGCACTATGACCAGGGGTGACACCCATCTACTATCAAATATAGGATAAATAAAACCATCGTCAAGCAATTTTTGCAATTCAATTTTAACTATCTCTTTAAGGCTTGGATTTATCCTTCTCTAGGGTTGATAGAGTGGTAGGTAGCCTTCATTAATGTATATCCTATGGGTGCAAAATGTAGGACTCAAACCTTTCATATCACTATAATCCCATGCAAAGGCCTTTTTATGCCTTTGAAGCAATTCTTTTAACTGTTCCATCTGTGTGGATGTTAATTTGGGATTAACATGAAGATTATGACCTTTAGTCAGTTCAACAGTAGCGGTGGACTCTATCATAGTAGCTTCAAAGATTGGACTTGCTTCTAATTCACACGGTAAGAGTGGATAAAGAATATTAGATTCTTTGAGCAAAGTATAATTCTTATCACATTCTTCATATGTGATTAATTTCAATACAAAACTTTCAGATACATCTTTTTCTACCACACAACTGTTAGTGAGGATACTCTAAAGTACTGAATCTTCCTCTTGCAATTTTAGAAAAGACTTTCTATGCAACATCATGAGCTATATTATAGAATTTAACTCTTCTTCTTTATCCCCTAAATCTGGCCAAACAGATGTGCTCAAATTTGGTAATGGTTGGGCTGGAGGATATAAATCAAATTTCTTTGTTGCTTGGCCATTTGATATGGTCATATTCCCTAATCTACAATTTATATTTGCATTGGTTGTGGCTAACCATGGTCGACCTAGGATGATAGGGTAAACATATAGATTAACTTTAGGGGACAAAATCATGAAGTCTGTAAGATATTCTAGAGAATTTAAGGTTACAACTATGTTTTCTATCATCCCATCAGGGGTGATAGTAGAACTATTTGCAAGTTGCAGAATTGTTGGTGTATCCCTTTGTCCTTCTATTTTCAACTTCTTCATAGTATCCTTGGTCATGACATTTATAGCAGCTCCAAGATCTATTATATCATTTTTAACAAACTAACCATTTATAATGGCATTCACTACTCGACTTCCTGGATCAGAATATTTTGGTGTGATCAATTTCCCTAACATGATGTCAACCAATTGTCCCACAACATGGACTATGGTGGGGTCCTTTTTCTTCCTTCCAGGCTTCTTCAAGAAAGCATCTCTAATGGATTTTCCATAAACTGGAACATCCTTAATGGCTTGAAATAGGAGTATTTGGACATGTATGTTTTTTAACTGATCAACAATATCAAAAGGTTGTTCCTCTATTTGTTCAGGTTTCTTTTTTATGAGCGTTTTTGGAAAAGGAGGTTCCACTGGTGGCTGAGCTTGGGTTGACAAGGTAACATTGGTTAAGTCAATTGTTTCAACAACTAAGGGTTTTGATACTATAGGAGGGTCTAGTATTTCAGTTATAAGAGGCGATTTAGGCACTAGTAAAGTTGTACTAGATCTCAGATGTATATCTGCAACACCCAAAGCATAAGTAGGATATTGCTGAGCATCAACACTATACATGGGTTGCTGTGGCTATTCACTATTTGGGTTTGGATGAGGTTGTGTAGGTAACTGTGTCTACTTTTGAGGTCTAGGATTTGCGAGTGGTGGCATTAGAACAAGTTGTTGAACTGGAGGTGGTAATTGTGGACTACTAGTATTTTGATTAGGCCATTGTTGAGATCCCCTCCATTGGTTCATAAACTGCCAATTCCCTTGGGGTGGTTGTCATTGGTTCTGCTAGTAGTTTTGTTGGTTCTACCATTGGTTACTCTATTGGTTAGGCCAGGGTGGTTGGGAATTTTGAGGCCATTGGGATTGTTGTGAGTTGTTTTGCCCAGCATTGTTCCAATTGTATTGATATTGTGGAGGACCTTGGGGATTACAGTTTTTCCATTGATTTCCATATGAATTTGAATTTTGCAAGGGGTCTTGAGGCATACCTTGACGTTAGGCCCATGGTCGGCATTGAGCAACAAAGAATACTTGCTCATCATCTCCATCTATCTTGATGTACTCAGTTGGAAGATGTTGGTTCTCCATGCTTACGATCAGTTTACATTGGCAATCCTTCTTTTCCTTCCAACAATGAGGGCAATATTCAGCTAATTGTAGCTCAACTTCTGCATACTTCTTCTTTGCAGTCATTGTGTCAAGATGTGTAGCGACATCATTGATGATGTTTTGTTTGAAATCTAATATTAGGTTAGATATCTCTAGCTTTGAAATGCCTTGACTAATTCATTAAGTGATTATGGAACGAGGTCCTCCCTTTTTCTTTTTGGTTGACCTTGAATAGTTCTGACAGATCTTCTTGAGGTCTTCCCAGGAAGCTTGATATACATCACCACCATCCATTAGGTCTAGTGCTTCTCGATAGTCATCATTCACACCTCTTAGAAAGACTAGCTTTTGTGAATCCTCGAACAACACATGTTGAAGGTTCTTCTGCAGTGTATATAAGAAATGTGAAACATAGTCTTCCAATGTTTCTTCCTCCTTCTAAGATATCCTGAAGACATCATCTCCTCTTGAACCAATGCTTTGCAATACTCTTTGTACTTATCCAAAAATAGAGTTTGCATTTCATCCCAACTTCTTGTTGCATTGGCTCCTAAGCCCATGAACCATTGTAGAGTTGATTCTTTCAATGTTGTTGGAAACAATTTAAGCTTATGGGCATCAATTTGGTAGTCAAAACTATGAAAAAGTATGTCAAACTCAAACAAGAAAGTATCAGGGTCTCCGGTTGCAAGGCCATAGAACTTTGGAAGGGCAACTGCAGGTATATTCTTGAGATTATCAATATTTACAAGGCTTGGGAGAGGAAATGGAAAAGTAGGTTGTGCCATGATTGGAGGTATTAGATTGTGAGGTTGTTGTTGAAAAGAGACATTGGGTACTGGATGATCAACAACTAGTGGATTCAAAGCAGTGTTATCAAGAAGATTGGCCAAAACTTTAGTAAAAGTTTGAAGACCACTTATATCTATTGGCTTAGCTCTTGATGATGATGTTGTGGGAAAAACAAGGCTTGCATCTTCAAAAGGTAACTCAACTTCATCTTCTTCAATTTCTTCATTCAAATTAATAGATTCAGGTGTAAGAAATCTGCCATATTCATCTTGTCATCTTCCTCTTTGATGCATGCAATTAAACTTTTCACACTAGTGAAAGAAGCTTCAAAACTAGAAATTTCTAAAAAAAATTTATCTAAGAACTATGACTCAAAAATGCTCCTAGCTTGACACCATCCCTGGCAACAGTGCCAAAAATGGTTCACCTCATAATAGGTGAATCATAGTCATGCTCTAGGCCATGCTTAGGAAAAATATATTCAAACTAAGGACTATTTTTTCCACTATGAGGTGCATTTAATCTTGTCAACCCAAGGACATAGTCTTGAAATAGTTGGCACAGTATGTGCACTAGGTCTCTTAATGAGTCACTAAGCTTATGCTGTAAGAAAGTAAAATGCAAGGAAAAGAACTTACACTATTGTTGTAGGAAACTAACACACTTAACTCTATGAATACTGGAAATACAATGAAAGGATAACAAATATTCCAACTCAGTTCATCCACTATGATTGTTCTCACATATGCTGGAAGAACATTCACAAAGTGTGATGCTATAGGAAGGAACTTACAACTTCTACTTACAATACTAAAATTGCTTGGAAATAAATCTATTCTAACCTAATATAATCCACCTTCCAAGTGGGCCCCCTTGGTCGGCTTCACTAAACTACTAACACAAAATAGAAGCCAAAAACTATTTCATTACATTTTAGAAATTCATTACATAATACATAGAACTGTAAAAACATGACTCATTGTAAAAGTTAATAGTTTGCTCTCATAAACTCTTTCTTCTAACTAGCTAAACTAACACACTTGGATCGGTCCTTATATATAAGGGATCGATACTTATTCCATAATAGAAAATTAAATGACCTAGCTTTAAATCTGTAGGAGAGAAAGAAGGAGAATAACAACTCAAGGCAAGAAGAAGAAATAACGGCTTAAGGTGGGAATAATAAAATTTGAACATCCACTCACCATAGGAATAAATGTAGAGAATACAATAAGTCTTCATAGCTCCTCCACACTCCTTGTTGTGTCTTTTGGAACCATTACAACTTTCCTCCACCGTGACTACATTTTAGTGTTCTTTTCTCCTTAAATGCTATTGGCGCTCATCTTTGAATTCTTCCAATCACCTTTTAGTCTTCATTGCTAACAAGTTAGTTATAATAGATAGACATTTTTGCAAATAAATATTTATCAAATTAAATTCAAATATAAGAACACACATTTTGATAACTATATGAAATACTACATAATATATATAATACTAGCAAAAGAATGCATAGTATCTACCCATAGGTTTATCATAGGTTCGATAAACATAGGTCCACAAATGTTTTAACAAAGATAAAATAGAGTATCAACAAAGTGTTTTAAAAATATCATGAAATAAAGGCAATATTTGGCCTCATCACCTTTTGATAAAGATAGTCCTCCATTTGCATCTTCCATAACTAAAAGTTCTGCCCATTAAACTTGTCAACCCTTAGCTTACCCTCATCTACCATCGCTCTCACTCAACTATGAAATTCCCACTCAATTGTGAGACTTTTTCTGCAGAGGATAACTGAAAACACAACCTCACTCGGATACCACTTGTTAGGATTAAACCATGGACAAAAATAACAATTACATGCAAATATAAACAATATCAAAAAAGAATAGATCACACAAAAAAGAAAACAAGACATCAAGATTTAACATGGTTCACCCAATCCCTAGGCTATGCCCACCAAACAACAAGTCCAATATTATTACGATCTGGTGATTACAACCTTATTACAATCTATAATGCCTTACAACTCAATACCACTGCAAGAACCAATTTTCACATTACCTTCTAAAATAATCCCTAACCCTAAGCCCTTTTATACAAGTATTTTTAACACTTTAGGGTTATAATTAATAATTACATGTTGGCCTAAAATCTTGATAAAATAAGGTCCAAAAAAAATTTGGGGTGATGCCCTGAGCCCCAAAGAATTTATGAAATATGTACAGTACTTCCTTGATCAGTCACCACAAACTAACACTAGAAACATATACCATGTGTTCAAATGATTCGAAAGGGGTCATAGAGTACTCTAGGCTCCCTTTCAATCTATTTTATGACATCATATGTTCTTAGGGGTACTAGGACCCCTAGGGACAAACATGATGTGTTTGAATGGATTAAAAGGGGTCATAGGGTACATTATGACCCCTCTTGACCTTTTATATGACAACATATGTTCTTAGGGGTCCTAGGACCCCTAGGGACATATATCATGTGTTTGAATAGGTCAAATGGGATCATAGGGGGCCCTATGACCCCTTTTGGCTTATTAAATGAGAACATATATTCCTAAGGGTCGTAGACTCATAAGAACATATATCATGTGTTCAAATGAGTCAAAAGGGATCAAAGTGTACCCTATAACTCATTTCGACTTATTATATGACAACATATGTTCTTAGGGCTCCTAGGACCCCTAGGAACATACAACATGTGTTTGAATGGGTTGAATCAGGTTATAAGGTGCCCTATGACCCCTTTTGACCCATTAAATGAGAATATATGTTTCTAGGGGTCCTAGGACCCCTAGGGACATATATCATGTGTGTAAATGAGTCGAAAAGGGTCGTAGAGTACCCTAGGACCCCTTTCAACCCATTATATGACAATGCATGTTCTTAGGGGTACTAGGACTCCTAGGGACATACATCATGTGTTTGAATGGATCTAAAGGGGTCATATGGTAAGCTTTGACCCATCTCGATGCATTATATGACAGGACATACATTATGTGTTTGAATGGATCGAATGGGGTCATAGGCTTCTCTATGACCCCTTTTGATCCATTAAATGAGAACATATGTTCCTAGGGGTCCTACGAAGATATTTTATGAGTTCAAATGAGTTAAAAGGGGTTATAGAGTACCCTATGACATACATTATGTATTTGAATGGGTCAAAAGAGGTCATATGGTACCCTATGACCTGTTTTGACCCATTAAATAATAACATGTGTTCCTAGGGGTCATAGGACATCGAGGAACATATATCATGTGTTTAAATGAGTCGAAAGGGGTTAGAGAGTACCATATTACCCCTTTCAACCCATTATATGACAAAATATGTTCATAGATGTACTAGGACCCCTAGGGACATACATCATTTGTTTGAATGGATTCAAAGGGGTCATAAGGTACCCTAAGATCCCTTTCAACCCATTATATGACAACGTATGTTCCTATGGGTACTAGGACCCCTAAGGACATACATCATGTATTTGAATGGATCAAAATGGATCATAGGGTACATTGTGACCCCTCTTGACCCATTATATGACAACATATGCTCCTAGGGGTCCTGGGATCCCTAAGGAGATACATCATGTGTTTGAATGGGTCGAATGCAGTCATAGGGTTCCCTATGAACCATTTTGACCCATAAAATGATATCATGTGTTTGAATGAGTTGTAAGGGGTCATAGAATACCCTATGACCCCTTCCAATGCGTTATGTGTCAACATATATTCCTAGGGGTACTAGGACCCCTAATGACATATATCATGTGTCTGAATTGGTCTAATGGGTTCATAGGGTGCCCTAGACCCCTTTTGACCCATTAAATGAGAACATATGTTCCTAGGGGTCTTAGGACCCCTTTAAACATATATCATGTGTTTGAATCAATCAAAAAGGGTCATAGATTACTTTATGACCCCTTTCAACACATTATATGACAACATATGTTTAGGACCCCTAGGGACATAAATTATATCTTTGAATGGGTTGAATGGGGTCATAAAGTTCCCTATGACTGTTTTGACCCATTAAACAAGAACATACATTACTAGGGGTCGTAGGAACATATATTATGTGTTCAAATGAGTTGAAAGGGGTAATAGACTACCCTATGACCCCTAAGCACATTTTATATCATCGAATGGGTTAAAGGGGTCATAGGGTATTATAGGACCCCTTTTGAGCCTTTAGATCACATCATTTATGTGGTTATGGGTCCTAGAACCCATAAGCACACATATTGTGATTGAATGGGTCAAAGAGTGTCAAAGGGTACCCTATGAACCCTTTTGATCCTTTGGAACCATTATATATATGGTACTTAAGGGTCCTGAAGCCTTTAAGAAAAATAAGGATCCTAATAAAGGGCTCATACTATTATAAATAAAATTGAAAAAACATAATCTTTAATCTTCAAAAAAAAAAAAATAATAATAATTTTTAATTTTTTTTGGAAAATCAGGTATCCGATTTGAGAATAGGTATTTGATTTGAGAATGAGTATCCGATTTGGGAATGGGTACCCGATATTATTGGGTATCCGATTAGCCTTGGTTTTGCTTTGGATGCCAACCCTTCATGGTCAACACCAAAAATGTCCCAAAAATGTGTTTTTGGCTTGATATTATCTGTTTCTGACTTTGACCATGTAGTTGACAACTTTTTTTCACCCAAATTTGATGAAACAAAAAGGGAATCTTGAGAATGTTCTCAACTTTCCATTGATATGATGTCTATTAAATTATGAGTTTAGTAAGTAATTATTACTTTTTTTCTAATGGAGTTAGCTACGAAGTGTTGATTGACATACTGACTGCAAAATAACTATAACTTTCAAAGTGTATAAGATTTTTAAAATCCAAAAGATGCATCACATTCTATGCTTTGACTACTATAAGGGGAAAAAAAAGAAAAAAAAGATTTTTTTTTTTTTAATCAGTTAAGGTGATCAGGCAGGGTTTTTTATATTCTTAAAATGATATAGTAGAAAATTCATAATTAATTATTTATTTGGAATAAAAATACCCAAAACAATGTGTCATATCTAGACAGAGAGTACTTCTTATATATCTAGAATCTTATTAAAAAATATTATCATTTGATTTTGGTTAAGGTGGCTACACGTATACCTACTTCTTATTTTTATCTTGAAACTTTTGTACTACTGCATTAAAATCCAAAATTTTGACCAAACAATTTTATTTTTCTTTAGATAAGGCCTAGTATTTTAGAAACTACATTCAATTTCCTACAAATCCTTTTCTTACAACTTTTGGATGTAAAGTCTATAACTACTTTAAAATTACGTGTCAAGTTGACATAACCCTAATTTGCTAGTTTTTCACTACCACTTAAGGGCATAGTTTGGTTGACCATGATCATGCACATACCTTAGGATTTTAGCAAGCACTGACAATGGAGAATGAGTGTTTGGTGCATTGTGGACTAGGGTTTAACACCATCATTTATACTATATATGCATTTGTTCTTGGTATGGGGTAGCCTAGAGGGGGGTTATTTTGGTGCAGTTGGGAGTTGTGATCTTTTTATTCTTTCATTTGTTTTGATAAGTGTGTGGGTGGGGTGGAGGCCCTATTTCACCTGGCTAGAAAGGGGTGGCATCCTATTTGTAGGAGCTATGTAGAGTGGATACACATACACACACAAGCCTTAAATATCTTTTGATTTTTCTTGTGTGTGTGTGATTTTATTGTATATAATGAATATCAATATTCTTGATAGTGACATTATTTAAAAATAAATAAAACCATTTCACTTAGATTTGAATCTAACTTTGACCTCTTAAATAAAAGAGTGAAAAAATTAGTCCAATAACAAAAAAGAATGTTGAGAAGAAAGAACCTTAACATCCTAGTGTTCCCACAAGTAGTAATTGAGTGATTAGATGATTCATAGTGGACCCTTACTTGATAGGAAAAAATCCTCCAACCATAACCACCAATTATAACATATACATCCATGATGATCCAAAAGAAAGTTGTCGTTTCTCAACCTAGATGGAACCTAAAGCATGCATCTCATCATGAATATATTTTTGGAGTACAAAAATATGAATCAAGTTAGGAATATGTGATAGATTGGGTGTTAAGGATAATCAATATACAACAAAATCAATCCTTGGAGGGTCTCAAAATAACTAAAAATAAATGGTATAATCTTAAAATATTTATTTAGTTGTATTAATGAAATGATAACTTATGTGATTAGGATTTTAGCGAGCACTGACAATGGAGAATGAGTGTTTGGTGCATTGTGGGCTAGGGTTTCACATCGTCATTTCTACTATTTATGCATTTGTTCCTAGTATGGGGTAGGGAGGTGGGTTATTTTGGTGCAGTGGGGAGTTGTGATCTTTTTTCTTTCTTTCATTTGTTTAGATAAGTGTGTGGGTGGGGTTGGGGGGCCTATTTCATCCAGCTAGAAAGGGGTTGCATGCTATCTATAGGAGCTATGTAGAGTGGATACAAATATGAACACAAGCCTTAAATATCTCTTGACTATCCGTGTGTGTGTGTGTGTGTGTACGCGTGTGTGTGTGCGTGCGTGCGTGCGTGCATGTATATTGTTGTACATAATGAATATCAATCTTCTTGATAGTGACATTATTTAAAAATAAATAAAACCATTTCACTTAGACTTAAATATACAATTATCAAACTTTGACCTCTTAAATAAAAGAGTAAAAAATTAAAACATGGTTGAATACTTTTATTTGAGTTTGCAAGATATATTATTCAATTTTTAGTCATGAAGTCATCTTCTGGGAGAGATAGGACTGACAATAACCAATAACTAATTAGGTGTCTCTTAATGGTCTAACCATCCATCATGTTTTGGGATTCTTGATTCTAACAAACTCATCCTTCTACAATTTGCAAGTTGTTTTAAATATTATCTTCTTATTTACATTAAAATTCACTCACTCTTGTGAAAATTGTATTGTATGCCTCAAATTCAGGTACATAATATAAATCTTTGGTCTTACATAACATTCATGTGTAGGTTTTGAAAACAAAATTCAAAATTATGATAACAATTGTTATTGTAGCTCTACACCAATACAAACAACAAATTTGAGAAAAGTACAAATAAATTGTTTAAAGAAACAGAAAATTCAATGACAAAATCTAAGTTAGACAAGAAACAGAAAGCATCTGATTGAGTTAAAAATACAGTTTTGAGAATACAAAAAAAATGAAGATGAAAACATAGAAAGTTTCTTTATGCAAAATGAGATTTAAAAAAAAAATGCACGTTTGTTATCTCATCCTCACATATGATATTAAAGGCTTGATTTTTTAAATTGCAAGCATGTTTTCTTTGCCTTCATAAAGACTAAAATGTGATTGTTGCAACTAAGAATAAAATCTTATAGTCAAAACTAAGGTTTTTTAAAACTGAAATTCAAGGAAATTGTATTGCATTAAAGAAATAAAAGATTTCGATGGAACTATTAAATTATCTTTAAATATCTTTTGTAAATAAAATATACTTAACAAAGCGTGGACCGCCAAATAAAATATACTTTAACAGAAGCGTAAACCATCAAATTTAGGACACACAGAACTCACAATTCACAACCAGAAACCGTGCACAACAAAATATCATATGAAAATAAAGAGTTTCTTTGCTTATTCTTTGAACGCAGCAGAAAGCGCAAGTATTCAAAGGAGATGAAAGCTGTGGGCATCAACTAGTCAACACGGAAAGTCTCAACTCAAAGCAAAATGTGTGGTCAATTTCACATTTCAAACGAGACGGTAGGCATGGCTTTTCCATTTGGTACCCTTTAAAACCTCTGACACCTCTGATATTCCTATTTTCATACCCTATTGACACTCATACACTTAAGAAAAATTGAAATTGTGTGGGACCTTCATCTCTGCTCTGCTATCCCAAGAAAATGTCAGGAATCAGATCCTCGTCGGGTCCTTCTCCATTGGAACAAATTGAGGGCAATCTGAGGTACTGGTTTGCTCAGCACCCAACAATTTCCCACTTCAGATGGGACCATAACATCTTGGGATCCTCCCTTGTTTTTCTTCCCTTCTCCATTCTCCTCTACCCCTTTCTTCTTCTCTTCCTCAATCTGGCCATGAAATTCAGGATCAAACCCATGCAATCTATAATTCACTCATGCTAGTCATGTACGTGATCATTTTAGTTGGGTGTGTGGAAACAAAAATGGTGGAGATAAAGGAGATGAGATGGCTCAGGAGAAAGAACATTGCAGCAGAGCTAATTTTATGTTTTCCTCTTGGAACTCGCTCTGCAGGAAGAGTATTCTTCTGGTCTTATGTTTCCTACCTCACCAAATACTATGAATTGCTGGACACATTCATCATGATTTTGGGGAAAAAGTCTATGAAATTTCCTTAGATATTGAGTAGCACGTTGCCCATATTTGTGGGTTTCTTCTGGTTGGAATTCTCCCAGTCTCTTCAGATTTTGTGCATCATGAGTAACACAGTTATGAATGTGATCTTGTACTCTGTTTTCTTCATTGGGGGTAGCAGTAGCAGGGGATTGAATTGTTCTCCCCGTTGTACGAGGATTGCACGATATTGCAGAATGATTGAGAATGATTCAGCGAGTGTGTGGGTTGTGTGGATGTAATGGAATGGTGAGCTGCCTCTTCAATTCCCTCTGCAGTGCCATCATGTTTCTTCTTTTTATCAGACTTAAGAAACAGGGCCAAAAAACCCATCAAGATCTGCCAAAGAAGAGTGATCAACAGTCGTGGAATCGTAAGACATGTCTTTGAATTTGAGAAAAATAAAGGAGCCGCCTTTGTGATTTTCTCGCCCTCGATTCGAGGATGAGTACTGGAAAAAAGAGATTGAAATGTGAGAAGAACACGCAACGATTTATCAGATCATTTTTTTTTCAGAAAGTTCATCTAAGATTTCTTGTAAACATATTTCTGATCTTATCTGATCTGAAGGAGGGTTGAAATTTTGAAGAGTGTCTCTATTGAATGACACAATTTTCATTACACTTGGTCAGAGATGTTGCTGAATATAGATGGTAGCTTTCTCTGGTCTGTGGCATGTTTTTCCCATTTGCTTGAGCTTTAAGTTCAAAATGGAGATGAAAATGGAGATAAATTAAGGCTTTAGATAAAATGGAGCTCCAAAAAATAAAATCGAACACTCAAATTTGGTTTTCAATCTGTTAGATAACTTAATTGAAGATAAATGTGAATGTTTACGATGAGGCCTTCGCTGGTACCTGCCAATTTTGCTTAACTTTGTTGAAATGTAACCATATAGTTATTTTTCAACCTGCTAGGTAACTCAATTGAAGATAAATGTGAATGTTTACAAGAAGGCCTTTGCTGATAACTACCAATTTCGCACAACTTTTCTGAAATGTAACCACAAAGAAGATATCTTTTTTCCATTTTTCTATTTTATGATGAATGTAGTTTATCATTTTTATGATCTTAATTAGATGGGTTAAGATAAATGTAACCTTATGTAAATTGAAGATAAATGTAACCAAATGGCTATTTTCCAACCTGCTAGGTAACTCAATTGAAGATAAATGTGAATGTTCACAAGGAGGCCTTTGCTAGTACCTACCAATTTTGCACAACTTTGCTGAAATGTAACCACCAAGAAGATATATTTTTTCTATTTTATGATCTTGTGGATGTCGAGTGTCAATATTTCATGGAGCCTTCATTTGCCCAGTTAAATGTAACCAAGTTAAGTGTTAGTATTTTATGAGTTAAATGTAACCAAGTTGAAAAATAGCCATCTGATTACATTTATCAGTTAGAATTGGTGAAGGTGTGCCTAAAAAATTTGAGGAGAAGCCAAATACAAGAAACCAAATTTTCCTTCATAAGGCATATAAAATAAATACCAACTCTCACAAAAATTCTCTCTTTATCACCCCCAAAGTGCATAACAATGTATTGGCACATGCAACCCATAATACATGCTTGTCCATCTTCTTTCTAGGGAAGAGACTCTGAACTCAGGGGAAAGGCCCAACTAACCCCTTCACCCAAAGGCCATTTCTTCCCTCCCAAGGGTGAGTGACGTCCTTCCATGCCCATAACATCATATTCTCAAAATTCAAGAGAAAAAAAAAAAAAAAAAAAATCATCCACACCCAACAATACAACATGGAAAACAAGAAATACACATATGCGATCAGTAGAAAAATTATAATTCCTAAAACATGGATAAAGCTCCAAAATTTCTCCAAGCTATGGTAAATGAACTGATTTGAGAAGAGTTCTATATCCTTCCTTGATCACATCTCCAAAAAAAGAAAAAATTCTAAAACTGGAGAGTGGGTGAATGAAAACTCTATTAAAAAATTTCCCTTTAATAAGAAAATAAACTCCTTTTTTCTCCATCATGAAAAAGAAAAATCACTTTAACTACACGAGTGCTTATCTCAATAATCACTATCACTTCTTGTTCTTCTTCCTCAACTAGTTATGCTTCTACAAAAAATGATTCTACACTAATAGGTGTTGCAGGAGTAGGTGCTTTTGATGGTGGAGAACTGGGTCCTAGTAATAGTGGTTGAAGTAACAAAATATTACTCTGTCTGGATGCCTTCATTTCAATTGATGTTTTCTTAGCCTCAACGAATTCTTCCTTAGTCATCCCTATATCTTTCAACATTTTATTTAAAATACTCTCAACTTTCTTCTTAGATGCTTAGGACATTTTCAATTGTTGAGCTTCAGCTAGTCTGTCTTCATCTATACCCCATTTCTCACTTTCATCATCCATATCATATTTCAAGAGTTCCTCTACATATCACTCAATTTCCTATTCAATCACTTCATAACCTAAGGGATCCACACACAACTCTTGTATCAACTACTTCCATACATTTTTTGTTAGTTTCCATCGTAAAGCATATTGTTTCCTTATAGTTCTCTACAATTCTTCCGGGTATCCTTACTCTCTTCTTCATCTTAGTTTGGAATGTTCATATCAATATTTTTATAATGCCAATCATGTGATCTTTAGAATTTTTCTTATAATAGTATCTTATTAATTCCATTGAACATTTATTTGATTTCCATTTAGATTATGGCATATTTTGGAATCTCTTCATGACATAAAATAATAGATATGTTATCAAAGACCCAATTCTAAATGTTGCATACTTGTTCTTGTTCATTCTTTCCAAGTTGTCAAAATGTTGTTTCTTCAAAATATCACAAAATCTCAACTTCTAATTCATCAATACACATCTTATAAGTTATATTTATGAAGCTTGCAGAGACTTTATCTTCCTTAGAGATAAAGTCTCTAAGGAAGATAAAGTCTTTATATCTGTGGATGTCGAGTGTCAATATTTTATGATGAATGCAGTTTATCAATTTTGTGATCTTAAATAAAAGGGTTAAGATAAATGTAACCCTCTATAACTCAATTGAAGATAAATGTAACCAGATGACTATTTTTCAACCTGCTAGGTAACTCAATTGAAGATAAATGTGAATGTTCACAAGGAGGCCTTTGTTGGTACCTACCAATTTTGCACAACTTTGCTGAAATGTAACCACAAGGAAGTTTTTTTTTTTTTTCTATTTTTCTATTTTAAGATGTTATGGATGTCGAGTGTCAGTATTTCATGGAGCCTTCATTTGCCTAGTTTATGTCTGATTCCAGTTTGGGCCGACCTTGCACATATTTAATTTTTTATTAGTATTTGATATTTGATGTGAGTTGACTTGTGGTTGTTCATGCATTTAATGTAGGATTTAATTTTTTGATAGGCCAACCTGTGGTCGCACAAGTATTTAAGGGGGTCTAGGATTGAGTTTTAGAAGACATATAGAACTTGGAGGGGGTAAGAAATAGAATGTAAAGTTGGATTGTCAAAGATTGTAATTAGATTTTATTTGGCCGCAACCCACAAGGCCTTACAACTGGGCATTAATGTTGATTATTTCTTGAATCAATAAATAATACTCTCTCTCTCTCTCTCTCTCTCTCTCTCTCTCTCTCTCTCTCTCTCTCTCTCTCTCTCTCTCTATGGTGTTGTCCTCTTCATATTTTTGCTTCCATTGTGTTGACTCTTGCAAGGTGGATTAGATAGTCTGTCATTGGCCCTAGTTCTTCATCCCTCCCTACATCAAGGACCTGCATCAAAACCCACCTCTTTGACATAGTATATGTCAATGATCAGAACAACATTGTCATGGATAAAAAAGGAGGTCTTATTTAGACAAAGGATGCAATTAGAGTTGACAAAGGAGGAAGGCATGATAGAGTTGATAAAATCAATCAAGAAGCCTAAGCTACCCAAGGGTGATGCCAAAACACTAGCTTTCATAATGAAGAATTAGGATCAAGACCCCTTGGCACATATTTCTATTCCATCTCCTCATGTGGATATAGACAAGTTGACCCCTAAGGACTACCAAATAAAGGAGGTAGTATTAGGGAATCCTATAGTGGACACAACAAAGCTTTTGATCACTATGGGGTCTCAAATAATTGTTCACACATCTTGACAAACATAAATCAGAGCTTTTAGTGTTGAGAAAAAAAATGAAATATTAAGAGGATATTTGAATGAAGTAGTGGGTCCTATAGGCCCTAATAATCCTGTTATTTCTCTTAGAGCTACACTAGATAGAAAAGAGGCAAGGCAAACAATAGGGGTTTCATTTTTGGACACATGTAAGAGATCGTACCATAGTTTTGAAGAAAGATGAGCATAAATAATAGAGGGTAAATTGAACCTTTAGCACAACATCCAAAGTAATGCCGATAAATTGGTTACCATTATAAACTAAGATTTTGGGATGATGGATGAAGTGCGTACCCAGGACAATAATTTATTAGCATTAAAATTTGTAAAAGGGAAAAGATACCAAATGTTAATGGATATTTATTCAACAAAGAAGTTAGACAAGCTAGATGATTGGATAGAGAAAGTATCAATAGGAAATAAAGTAATGGAAGGGCTATATGAGGATATCTAAGAGATAAAGAATAAAGCTTAAGGGAAATTTTTGGAAGTGGAAAAATACTATAGTGTCACTAGCTAGCCTTAAGATTTTTGAAGATGAATCAAGAACCAACTTTCCTCGGTGCAGAAAATAGTTCAAAAATTAGGGCTTTATTCAAAATATCTTTGTCTGAAGATTATGTCAGACAAGTGTTCAAAATAGAAGAAACAGTGTTGGAACTAGATTCCATGTTAGAAGATTTCACTGAAGCAAGGATAAAATGAAGTAACTACTGCTAGGTAGTATGAAATAAGTATGAGTCACTAGATTTACCCAAGGCTAAGGAAGTAATAAAGATGATTGATAATGTAATGTCCCATTTTTTGGAGGAGTAAATTATAAAGTTATCAATTAAAAATATATATATTACAAGGTAACTTTATATATTAAATAAAAAAATCTTCTAGAGGTTGCTGGAAGAAGCGGAGGAAAAATTAAAAAGGAGGCCGACCTATCGAGGAAAAAAGAATAAATAGGCATTGAGGGCTCATTGGCTATCATCAAAATTTATTATTGATTTTTGCTTATGTGCGTTGTGGAGCCTAGGATTTCTACAAGTAGTCACAATTGGCCATTGAGAACGAAAACTCTCAATTGGTACACAATTTTGAGGGTGTGAAACATCACCTAAATTATTGCAGCTGTGGGAAGGATATTTCAGTCCTTTCAAACTTGTGCTTAATTGCTGGTTTGGAGTTTCAGTTGGAGTTGCACTTTCATCATATCATCTTCAGCATTCAGTCTCCACCATTTGATCAATCCAGGTTCTTCATTTCAATCCGTAGTTGCAACAAGTTCTCAATTGTATATAGCCAGTTAGGGTTTCTCATTGCTGGTTTGGAGTTTCAGTTGGAGTTGCACTTTCATCATATCATCTTCAGCATTCAGTCTCCACCATTTGATCAATCCAGGTTCTTCATTTCAATCTGTAGTTGCAACAAGTTCTCAATTGTATATAGCCAGTTAGGGTTTCTCTATAATGTGCCATGTCATAATGTTTTGGTGCTGAAAATTGCCATATCATTTGTAAAAAACATTTGGTTTTCATTGAATGAATACATTGGCACTATTATTTATTCAATTCAGTAATATACTTTCAGCAATGTATTAAATTTAGGGTTTTTTTTAGTGGCCTATTGGAAAGGGTCATTACAGTGGTATCAAAGTGGTTTCCTGCCAACCTAATAGGGTTACCCAGCCACCATTTAATTTAGTTTACAAAAGAACCAAAATAATTGAGAATATGGATAAGAGACATTCTCAAAGCCCATCCAAAAGTGTGCGAGATGATGAGACTTTACAGCAATAGGAGAGGCTTCTACAATCAATAGAGGCAAGTACATAGGCAATGATGGTTATGATGCAACATTTGATTGGGGAAAATAGGAGAAATAATCATAATAATGATCAGGATGACAGGAGCATAACAGGATCACAACATAGGACATGATCTGGAATAGCTGATAGACCCACACGTCCTACATTCAGAGAAGAAACTCTAGCACACACACCTAATGCTATGGTAATAGATATTGTAGATTAACTTCGAAAAGAAAGGAATGAGTGGGATTCATTACCAGAATATGTACAGGATGGATGGACATTTGACAGGTACCTGAACTATAAAGCTGCCAGGCAGAAGCAAGTAGATAAACATAGTGAGTTGCAACAGGTCACCAACAAGTTGGTATTACCCACATTTGATGGCAATGGAAAAATGGCTACTCGTGCTTGGATTCATAAGGCAGACACTTTCCTATCTCTAAAGACTATGACAGAATTTGAAGCACTCAAGTATGCCACTTTACACTTAGATGGGGCATCACATGATTGGTGGACACATGGCATGATCACATTACAACACTATCAAGTAACCACTTATCAGGAGTTTGTGGATAGATTGATAGAAAGGTTTGATTAAAAAAATCTTGAAGTTTATTTCCGGGAGTTAGCCCAGTTGAGATAGTTAGGAGGCTTAGAACAATTTATCAACAACTTCTAGAAGCTTGCAGTGATGGTGCTTGACATTTCAGAAAGGAGGCTAGTCATTGTATTCACAGAGGGATTAATTGAACCACTCAAGGGGTGGGTAAAGGCCTTTGATCCTCCTACATTACAGCAAGCCATGAAGAAAGCCCATAGTATGGAACTTGCAGCTCCTGCAAACCGGTTTAGTTCAAAGGGTTCTTCATCATTTAGAGATAACAAAGGGGAATTCAACAAGGGTAAAGAGAAGGTTAGTGACTCAAAAGGCAAGCTAGCTACACCTTGGGATAAGGAAACACTTAATGACCTGCATAGGAAAAAGCTATGCTTCTTTTGCAAAGGTCCCTATGAGTTTGGTCATGATTGTCCTATGAGGCCTAAGGGGAAGGCTAACCGAGCGATGTGGGCTTATTACAAGGGTTCAGATTTAGATAGCTCAAAGCACCATGATGAGGATCCTGATGAGGCAGAGGGTGAACAAGAGGTAGATAGTGCTGAGAAAAAAGAGGCTCCAGAGATACATTTACAAGAGGCACATCTGTCTAGTATTCAAAGAGAGGGATCTTTCAAATTTTGGGGAGTCTTGGCAAGACATAAGGTTATTACTGTATTGGATATAGGTGCCACACATAATTTCATTGATGTGCGATTTGTGGAGAGCCGTGGACTCATTACTAAGGAGTTTGAGGGACTGAGAGTTAAGGTAGCCGATGGATATACTCTTCGTTGTGATAGGATGGTGCGAGAACTACCTTTGCGCCTAAACAACTATGAGTTTAAGGCGGACTATCATGTGGTCAACATGGGTGACATGGACATAGTACTTGGGATGCAATGGCTACATTCTTTGAAGGAGGTTACCCTGAGATTGGAGGATATGGAGATACGATTCGTGGTGGATGGCAGGACTCATGTGCTGAAGGCTATCTGTAATGGTGATGTCAGGACTATCTCATTTAGGCGGTTGGAGAGATTAGCCAAGCATAATAATATAGAGTGGGTGGAAATATGCACCTTGATGCCTACCCAGGGGGAGCAACATAAGACTAAATATCATCTAGATATTCAAAAATTGAGAATCAAGTATGGGATAGTATTCAGTGAGATTCCACTAGGCAGGCCACCAGACAGAGGTATAGAGCACATTATCGAGCTGGAGGAAGGCGCTAAGCCTGTCATGATTACACCATACTCGCACCCAAAATGACTCAAAGATGAGATCAAGAGGACCATCAAGGAGTTGCTAGCAATGGGACACATCAGACCAAGTAAGTCACCTTTTGCATCTTTTGTTGTTTTGGTAAAAAAGAAGGATGGAACTCTACGAATGTGTATTGATTATAGGGTGTTGAATAAGAGAACTATAACGAACAAGTATCTCATCCCATGCATCGATGAGCTGATAGACGAATTGCATAGGGCTTGTTATTTCACAAAAAATGATTTGAGATCAAGCTATCACCAGATTAGAGTTCGAGAGCAGGATATTGAAAAAACTGCTTTCAGATGTCATTACGGGCATTTTCAGTTTTTAGTCATGCCTTTTGGTTTGACTAATGCACCTGCCACTTTTCAGTCCACTATGAACAAGGTCTTCCACCATCAGTTGAGGAAATTTTTGCTGGTATTCTTCAATGATATTTTGATCTATAGAAAGACATGGTAGGAACATTTAGAGCACTTGGAGATGGTATTGAGCATTTTACAGAGGGAGTCCTTGTATACCAAGGAGTCCAAATGTGATTTGGGGATGACAAAATGGTTGTATCTTGGACACATCATTAGTGCAGAAGGAGTGCAAATGGATCCTGAAAAGATTCGCGCCATTGTTGATTGGCCACCACCAGAGAACCTTACACAGTTAAGGGGGTTCCTTCATCTATGTGGATTCCATCGCAGGTTTGTCAATGGCTACTCACAACATGTAGCACCCATGAAAAATTTGCTGAAGAAAAGGGCATTTGTGTGGACTCGAGAGGCATAGGAGTGTTTTATGTGGTTCATGGAAATAATGACTACATGCCCAGTATTAGCATTGCCTGATTTCACGAAGCCATTTGAGCTTCAATGTGATGCTTCTGGAGAGGTAGTTGGTGTTGTACTCATGTAGTAAAAGCATCCTATAGCTTATGAGAGAAGGACACTCAAAGGGCCTGAGAGATCATTCAACATCTATGATAAGGAGATGTTGGCCATCATGCATGCCTTGGCCAAATTCAGACAGTATCTTGTGGGCAGCAAATTTTGTATTAAAACTGATCATAATAGTTTGAGGCACTTTTTGGGACAATAGGACCTGAATGATCATCAGAAGAAGTGGGTGAGTAAGTTACAGGCATATGATTTTGATATCACATATGTTAAGGGGACACAAAATATATTTGCGAATGCTTTATCCTGTAGGCCACACCTCACTTCTATGATTTAGATATCAGAGGATTGGCAACACTTGATTGTAGCAGAATATGCCAAAGACACGTGGGCCTCTGCTATAGTGGAGGGAACAACAATCGACACCAGATACACTCTCATAGATGATTTGATCATTTATAAGAACATGATTTACTTAGTCCCAGGATCGAAAGTGGAGCAGTTGATTTTGAGAGAATTCCATAATTCACCTACAGCAAGTCATCTTGGGTATTTCAAGACTTACAGGTTAGTATGAGAATGGTTCACTTGGAAGGGACTTAAGGCTGATATTTTGCAGTATGTGCATGAGTGTCATGTTTGCTAGCAGAATAAACAAGAGCACACTTATCCAGCAGGGATCCTACATCCACTTCCTATTCTTGACAGGAAGTGGGAGTGAATCTCTATGGATTTTACCACGAGCTTGCCTAGGGCCCAGGGGCATGATTGTATTTATGTGGTGGTGGATAGGATAAAAAAATATGCTCACTTCTTCCCTATCACTACTACATACTCAACAACTCAGGTGGTAGAGGTCTTCTTCAGGAAGGTTTTTAGATTACATGGTTTGCCTCAGAGCATTGTGAGTGACAGGGACAACCGCTTCATGAGTCACTTTTGGCAGGAGATATTTCGGTTGTGGGGCACTGAGCTTACACCTAGCATGAGTTATCACCCATAGACCAATGGTCAAATGGATATTGTAAACAAATGGGTGGAAGGGTATTTGAGGAATTATGTGGCAGATCAACAATGAGCTTGGGTCAGATGGATATATCTCTGTGAGTATTGTTACAATACTACATATCATATGACTATACAAATGACACCCTTCATGGCACTTTACGGTTATGAGGCACCTAGTTTCTTAGATTTGTTGTTCGGAGACAGTCGAGTACCCTATGTAGGTGAACAATTATAGGAAAGTAAGGATATAGTTGCTACTCTCAGAGATAACATTGCTAGAGCTCAGAACTAGCACAAGTAGTATGTAGACAAGAAGAGTACTGAGCATAGTTTTGAGGTAAATGATATGGTTTACCTCATGTTGCAGCCATATAAGCAGTCCACTCTCAAGAAGAGTGGTGCAGAGAAACTCAAGCCACGCTATTATGGACTATTCAGGATCATCAAACGAGTTGGTGAGGTGGCTTATGAGTTGGAGCTTCCCACAGATAGTAGAGTGCACAATGTGTTTCATGTATCATGCCTCAAAAAGGCTTTGGGTCAGAATGTGATGCCTTCTGCAGTATTACCTCCCTTGGATGATGAGGGAAATTGATCTTAGTGCCAGAATCCATTCTGGATAGTAGAGAGAAGCAACTTCGCAGGAGAGTAATCAGAGAGTATCTAGTTAAGTGGAAATATTTACCTGTTGAAGATGCTACTTGGGAGGGAGAAGTAATTTTGTGACATCCAACATTAAGATTGCTTGAGGCCAAGCAATTTTAGGAGGGGCGGACCTATAATGTCCCATTTTTTGGAGGAGTTAATTATAAAGTTATCAATCAAAAAAAAAATATTACAAGGTAAATTTATATATTAAATAAAGAAATCTTCTAGAGGTTGCTGGAAGAAGCGAAGAAAAAATTTAAAAGGAGGCCAACCTATCAAGGAAAAAAGAATAAATAGGCATTGAGAGCTCATTGCCTATCATCGAGATTTATTATTGATTTTTTCTTATGTGCGTTGCGGAGCCTACAGTTTCTGCAAGTAGTCACAATTGGCCATTGAGAATGAAAACTCTCAATTGGTACGCAATTTTGAGGGTGTGAAAGATCACCTAAATTATTGCAGCTATGAGAAGGATATTTCAGTCCTTTCACTTGTGCTTAATTGCTGGTTTGGAGTTTCAGTTGGAGTTGCGCTTTCATCATATCATCTTCAGCATTTAGTCTCCACCATTTGATCAATCCAGGTTCTTCATTTCAATCCGTAGTTGCAACAAGTTCTCAATTGTATATAGCTAGTTAGGGTTTCTTTGTAATGTGTTGGTGCTGAAAATTGCCATATCATTTGTAAAAACACATTTGGTTTTCATTGAATGAATACATTGGCACTATTATTTCTTTAATTCAGCAATATACTTTCAGTAGTGTATTAAATTTAGGGTTTTTTTTAGTGGCCTATTAGAAAGGGTCATTACAGATAAATTCAAGAGAGAGCATCCAAACATCATTTTGGTATGAAGAGGGAGAAAACCTAGATGTTGGAAATCAAGTTTTGACACTTGGTTGAATTTTGTGTTTTTGGTCCTATCACAGAGGTGCACTTTTTGCATGGTGCACCACCAATTTTGAAGAAGTAGTAGTGAGCTAACAGTTAATTGCCAGTTGCTATTTTTGAGCATTTCATGCATTAGAAACATATTTCAAACGATATTTCAACTCCCAGAAACACCTAGAGAATGCCAAGCTTCCATTTCTTAGTGACTCTGAGATCATCTCATGAATTATCTCTTATCATCTTATTCTTCTATTGTTTTAAGTCATATAAAGGGTCATGCACCCATTAATTGGTATAAACAAGGGTGGAGACCTACTTAGCACCATTTAGAGATTCAGTGTGTACGTAAATAGCTTTATTTTATTAGTTTTTTAACATAAGTTACATTAAAAGAGTTCTCACTCCTAACACAAAAGAGGAGAGAATTTATTTCATATACATGGATGTAATATGTATTCAAGGCTGATATTTTGATGCAATAATAAATTCTATTGGTGCTCTCATTCTGAGTGTAGTAAATCTTGCCAGAGTGTATTATTTTTTTGAATGCATGTTCATGAAAAATAATGAAGCTAATGGTTTTATTTCTTTGTGATAATTGTGTGATCTTTTAATCCTAGCGGTTTCCTTATGTTAACAAATTATGTTGTTGTGATGAATTGGAGAAAGGACCATTGTTGTTCATACATAGTTTTTTGCCTTGTGTGAGCACATATTCCTTGGCCTCACGATTTGATGAAACATGAAACATCTTTTGGTTTTTATTGAAGTTCCCATCAACGATTGCATCAGTGGAGTTGAGGAAGCACTTCTCCTAATTTCATTGGTTTCCTACCAAGATACTATTGATTATTTAATTCACAGGCGTGTTCTTACTTTGGCTTATGTTTGTTAGGAATGATTTCTCTTTTAGTAATTTTCTTTAATCTCTTGTCACTCTATCATCGATTTTTTTTAAAACACTTGGTTAAAATAGGAATTCATATAGTTGAATTGATAAACTGCATTCATCATAAAATAGAAAAATAGAAAAAATATATCTTCTTTGTGGTTACATTTCAGCAAAGTTGTGCAAAATTGGTAGGTACCAGCAAAGTCCTCCTTGTGAATATTCACATTTATCTTCAATTCAGTTCCTAGTAGGTTGAAAAATAGCCATCTGGTTACATTTTGAGCAAAGTTGTCCAAAATTGGTAGGTACCAACAAAGGCCTCATTGTGAACATTCACATTTATCTTCAATTGAGTTACCTATCTGGTTGAAAAATTCTCATCTGGTTATATTTATCTTCAATTGAGTTATAGAGGTTAAAACACATAATTGACAATTAACATGTTGTGATTAATATTTTTTCTATAATAATTTTAATAATCTTTTATGGTCTTGAGGATGGAAGAAACTTGATGGTAAGGAGGACTTTTTGTGGTGAAATAGTTGATGAAGAACCTATTGGCTATTTTCAATCCCATTCAGCCCATTAGTAATTGATCTAAGATATTTTCAATGGGTTGTTATATGTCATAGGTGGGTTAACATGCACAATTGGAAATTAACATGTCGTTTTGTTTGTCTTCACTATTTTGTGGTGCCACTTTCATGTCCATTGTGAAATAGAAAAAAATTGCTATTTTACGATGCTTCCTTCCTTGCCTTTGTGAAATAGAGAAGTTTTTCTATTTCACAAAGCTTCCTTCCTTATATTTCATAGGTGGGTTAACACACACAATTGGTGGTTTACATGTCATGTTGTCCATTTTCACTATTTTGTAGTGTCATTTTTATGCCCTTTGTGAAATAGCAAAATTTTGCTATTTTGTGAAGCTTCCTTCCTTGCCTTTGTGAAATAGAGAAGTTTCACTATTTCACAAAGCTTCCTTCTTTATATGTCATAGGTGGGTTAACATGCACAATTGGTGATTAACATGTTGTATTATCTATTTTTGCTATTTCGTAGTGTCACTTTCATGCCCTTTACAAAATTTTTTCTATTTTGCAAAGCTTCCTTCCTTGTCTTTGCAAAATAGCAATATCAGTTCATTTGGAAATTTTGACATGTTCCCTTTCTATTGGACTGATGAGTTTGTGCCACATGGAAAAAGGTTAATCTTCATTTTAACCTATTTTTCTATATTGCAAGGGTCATTTTTGGTAGCCTTCAAAATAGAAAGATAGGATAACATGAATGTTATGGAAGATTGCCTGATGCATTATCCCACTATCGAAAATTTTAGCCCATTAAAAATTTCTTAGATCGGTAATGAGGATAACATGATGATTTACCACAAAAAACCTAATGTGTTAATAGAAATCTAAGAATTAGTCTAGACATTCAGAAGGTTTTGTATTCTAATGTAGGATAGTGCTAATTTTCCACCCATTCAACCCATCATGGATAACAATTCTAAGATATTTTTAATGGGATAAAAAATTTCATTGTGGGTCAATGCATCATATTTGTTGCGGCAAATCTTTGCATTAACCCCTTTTCATTATTTTGCATGGTTCCTTTTTAATCCTTTGTATTACA
Source organism: Cupressus sempervirens (assembly GCA_028749045.1). Taxonomy (NCBI): domain Eukaryota; kingdom Viridiplantae; phylum Streptophyta; class Pinopsida; order Cupressales; family Cupressaceae; genus Cupressus; species Cupressus sempervirens. Next base: position 594,920,539 of record CM053793.1, read on the forward strand.
CATTAATGGTCCTAAGAAATTAATCCTAAATGGTCTTAGGAATTATTAATGATATACTTTGAGATATAATATAATTTAATATCAAGCATCTTATTTTGTGAGATGAAATGCTCAAGTTAGATACATAGTAATTGTTGGCTAATTTTTCCCCCATTCATACCATCACGATAGTTTTAATGGGCTAAGATTTGTCACAGTGGATTAACACATCATATTTTTTGTCATAATCGTCATGTTAACCTCGTGCAAAATAGAATTCAAATAATTCTAATTCTATTAATATAAAAACATTTAAGATCAAAATATTATATTTTAATCACCTTATTTTTAAATCATGACAATTGAAGTATTAAGGTAATGTATTTAAAATAAATCAAAAAGAAATATGCAAAGAAAATATACTCTCATCTCCTCTACAATATCTTTCCCAATACCATAGCTAAATACACTTGTATTTATCATTAATATCCTCTACTTGCATCATCTTAAATTTTTTTTATTAAATTCTTTTATTGAAAACTATATATTATTTACTTTATCACTAATATCCTCTAATCATAATGAATAAGATTACTTCACTATCTAATAAATTTAAATCACTTGTCATAAACATAAATAATTTCTCAAAAATCTTGAACTTCTCTCAATCTTTTCTCCAACATATAACTAAGACAATATAGATTGTACTCTAAATAATCATATTTTTTTATTCTCATACTCTCCCAATATGTATGAGTTTTTAAAATGATAATATTAATTTGAGTTGCCACATTAATTAGTTAACATGCTACTTATCTCATTGCACTGTATGTTGGATCAAATAAAAACATTATAAAAAAAATGAACAATATATTTTTTTTCAAGAAAATCTATATTTATTATTGGAAAAAGGGTAAATTTAGATTGATGTACATAATAATTGGAAATTATTTATTTTTTAATTGTTCTATAATATAAGATTTTAAACTATTAATATAAAAATAAATTTTACACAATCTATACTATTAAATCTATGTATTGATATTAAAATCAATTTATCTTACATATAGAACAAAATAAATTGTGTACATTCAAATTTAAAAATTGCATAACCCTTGTTTTGAAACTAAAATTCCTAAATTCTTTGAAGCCTGTTGATATCTAGCATTTTGTAGAATTCCTTGTGTATGTGACTAGTTTTCTTCACATGTTTTCCAAATTGACCCCTCTAGTCTTATGCATTTTTTCCCTCTTCCGTTTAAAAAATCTGGTAACTTTCTCTAAGACTTTACACCCTACAATGAATACATAAATTTGTTTGCAAATTAGCAAAGTGAAAAACCAACAATGAATACATACTCTTCTACAAATAAGTAAAAAACCGATCAATGTATTTGAGATTTCTCACCCTAATCTAGAACCAATGAATACATAAATTCTGAAAATTTTATTTTCAATCAAAATTTTTGCCCTCATTAATAGCCAATGAATACAAAAATTCTTCCAAAATTTTGGAAAGTGAAACTCTGCTTCATTCAAATAAATATTTTGTCTTGATTCAACACAGAGAGAGAGAGAGAGAGAGAGAGAGAGAGAGAGAGAGAGAGAGAGATTTTAACTTTTTGCAAAACAAAACTTCAATCATTTTAAATGAAAAATTTCACCCTAAGCCACTAAATACTAAAAAATTGGTAGAACTATCACGAAGCAAAACTTGGTCACCTCGTACAAATTTTTTCCAAAAAATCCTCTAGTCACCTTAAAAATGGTTTCCCTAATTCAAAGCAGATGACTACACAATTTGTTAAGAAATTTGGTCAAGTAACATGTCACATAACCTTGGTATGAAAAACTTCACTCCAATTTAGAAGCAATGAAATTAGAAGTTCTTAAAAGTTCTTCTACAACTTCCAAAATATAAAATTTGATCGGTTGATACAAAATATTTTACCTGATTTAATATGTATTGATGCAAAAATAGAATTTGGGCTTTCCTGGATTGTATTAATGGTGAAATTAACAAGCGTGGGAAGAGCTCTCTTTCAAATATAGGCTTCCCCAATGATATTCAAGTTTTCAAAGCGAACTTCTATTGTAGGCATCACAATTGCCACCCTGTAAAATATTCTCCAATTCATTATTCCTCTATCATATCAATGTTGGCTCGACTAAAACGTTGGGGAACTTTGTTAAGGCAACGTTTGACTGCTTATTAAAGACATATGGATTTTGAACACCAGATCGTGGAAGAGTTGTGAGCAGGTTCATGAGCAATCTCGGAAAAGCTCATTGGGAAGCCGTGAAATGGATACTAAGGTATCTAAAAGGCACTTCAGATTATGTTTTATGTTTTGGCGGAAACAAAATTCAGGTACAAGGTTACACTGATTCTGATCTTGTTGGAGACTTGGATAAACGAAGGTCTACCACTGGTTACACCTTCACATTTGCTGGAGCTGCGATCAGCTGGGCATCACGGTTGCAACATTCCATTGCTCTTTCTTCAGCTGAAGCTGAATACTTAGCTCTTTCCGAGGGTGCAAGGGAAATGATTTGGCTTCAGCGGTTACTTGGTGACTTAAAAGTTCGTCAAAATGAATATAATCTATTTTGTGACAGCCGTAGTGCGATCTTCATGGCACATAATCAGTCATCCCAACGTCGCTCCAAGCATGTTGATGCACATGCTCACTTTGTTCGTCATGTAGTCGAAGAGGGCAAGCTGAATGTTGTCAAGATTGACACCAAAATCAATCTGACTGATATATTCATGAAGGTTGTTGCCAAAGAGAAGTTTGAATGTGCTAGAACTTCTCTTGGGCTTGTGAAGAAAAGATAGATCATTTTTTGAGCAGGGTATTGGGTGATCAGTTGCAGCATTGGTTGTCCTTCAGGTCGGAGTTTGTTGATATTGTGAAGGCTAGCAGTCATGGCTTTTGGTGCAATGGCAAATGGGCCCTACAATTGGTATCAGAGCCTAGTTTTGGCTTGGTCATGGGTTCAAATCTCCCTGGTGCCTTCCCGACCTGTGTAAGCACCTGGTATGCGTGTCGAGGGGGAGATTGTTGGGTGATGTGACGTGCTCCCCTGCCCACAGGTGGTTAATTATGTGGTGTTCTATGTTCACTAATAGTCATGGCTTTTGGTGCAACGACTATGGCCCCACAATTGGTATCAGAGCCTGGTTTTGGCCTGGTCATGGGTTCAAATCTCCCCGGTGCCTTCCTGACCCGTGTAAGCACTTGGTATGCGCGTCGAGGGGGAGATTGTTGGGTGATGGGTTCAAATCTCTTTAGTTATGTTTCTATTTTGGTGAATGTATATTTATATTAATTTAAAAACTTGTTTTTAAAAACATAAATTTTAAAAATCTCTTAAAGTAATTAGAAACTTGCTTTTTTGAGATTTTGGTATATTGTACTAATTAATTATTATAAGTTATTCATAATTTTACATATATTACTAAATAATAATAATAATTCTAATTTAGAGAATATTTAGATTTAAAATGATCTGTTAAATTATTATAAAACAAAAAAAAAATTGACAATCAATTTTTGTATGAAAGCGTAGAATGAAAAGCATGAAAAAAAATTAGCCATCATAAAAAACCATATGACAGACAGGGGTGACCGTCAAATTCAAGGTCTGTGTGTCGCCATTGATTGTTCATCTCATTGAATTAAAAATAGAGTTTGGAGGCTACCAAAAAATATGAAGATGAAAACATAGAAAGTTTCTTTATGCACAATGAGATAATAAAAAAAAGGCACGTTTGTTCTCTCATCCTCACATGTGATACTCCATTTTAAAAGCTTGAATTTTTTATTGGCGACATCTTTTCATTGGGGAAGATTAAAATGTGATTGTTGCAACTAAGAATAAAATCTTATAGTCAAAACTAAGGTTTTTTAAAACTGAAATTCAAGCAAATTGTATTGCATAAAAAATAAAAGATTTTGATGGAACTATTAAATTGTCTTTAAATATCTTTTGTAAATAAAATATACTTAAGAAAGCGTGGACCGCCAAATAAAATATACTTAACAAAAGCGTGGACCCTCAAAATTAGAGTAAACCATCAAATTTAGGACACAAACGTACACAACAAAATATCATGTGAAAATAAAGAGTTTCTTTGCTTATTCGCCCCGTGTGCTTATTCAAACGAGATGTATGCTTTTGTCATCAAACAGTCGACGCAGAAAGTCTCTACTGAAAACAAAATGTGTGGTCAATTTCACATTTGAAACGAGACGGTACGCATGGATTCTCCATTTGGTACCCTTTAAAACCTCTGACACCTCTGATATTCCTATTTTCATACCCTATTGACACTCGTACACTTCAGAAACGCAATTGAAATTGTGTGGGACCTTCATCTCTGCTCTGCTATCCCAGGAAAATGTCAGAAATCAGATCCTCATCAGGTCCTTCTCCATTGGAACAAATTGAGGCCAATCTGAGGTACTGGTTTGCTCACCACCCAACAATTTCCCACTTCAGATGGGACCATAACATCTTGGGATCCTCCCTTGTTTTTCTTCCCTTCTCCATTCTCATCTACCTCTTTCTTCTTCTCGTCCTCAACCTGTCCATGAAATTCAGGATCAAACCCCTGCCTTTGCGCCCAATCTCTGCAATCTATAATTCACTCATGCTGGTCATGTCCGTGATCGTTTTAGTTGGGTGTGTGGAAGCAACAATGGTGGAGATAAAGGAGATGAGATGGCTGAGGAGAAAGAACATTGCAGCAGAGCTAATTTTATGTTTTCCTCTTGGAACTCGTTCTGCGGGAAGAGTTTTCTTCTGGTCTTATGTTTCCTACCTCACCAAATACTATGAACTGCTGGACACATTCATCATGATTTTGGGGAAAAAGTCTGTGAAATTTCCTCAGATACTGAGCAGCACGGTGCCCATATTTGTGGGTTTCTTCTGGTTGGAATTCTCCCAGTCTCTTCAGATTTTGTGCATCGTGAGTAACACGGTAATGAAAGTGATCTTGTGCTCTGTTTTCTTCATTGGGGGTAGCAGTAGCAGTAGCAGTAGCAGTAGCAGGGGATTGAATTGTTCTCCGCGTTGTACGAGGGTTGCAGGATATTGCAGACTGGTGGAGGTGGGCGTGGGATCTTCAGCGAGTGTGTGGGTTGTGTGGATGCATTTGAGAAAAGAGGGATGTAATGGAATGGTTGGCTGCCTCTTGAATTCCCTCTGCAGTGCCATCATGTTTCTTCTTTTTATCAGATTTCAGAAACAGGGCCAAAAAACCCATCAAGATCCGCCAAAGAAGAGTGGATAACGGTCATGGAATCGTAAGTCTTGTCTTTGAATTTGACAAAAGTAAAGGAGCCGCCTTTGTGATTTCTTTTTCCTGGATTCGAGAAGATGAATACAGGAAAAAAGAGATTGAATTGTGAGAAGAACACACAGCGATCTATCAGATCATTTTTTTTTCAGAAAGTTCGTCTATGATTTCTTGTAAATATATACCAATCTTATCCGTTCTGAAGGAGAATTGAAATTTTGAAGAGCGTCTCTATTGAATGACACAATTTTCATTACAATTGGTCAGAGACGTTGCCGAATATAGATGGTAGATTTCTCTGGTCTGCGGCATGGTTTTCCCATTTGTTTGAGGTTTCAGTTCAAAATGGAGATGAAAATGGGGATAAATTAAGGCTTTAGGGCCCGTTTGATGAGCGGAATAGGAATACGTATTGTGGAATAGAATGTATTCCTGTTCTCCGTTTGGTTCAGCCAATATTTGATGGGAATTTGCGGATCCAAAAATTTATGTTTTCTAAAATTAAAAAAAATGGAATAGGAATACGTATTCCTATTTTACCTCGTATTCCAATCCTATTTTGGTGCATCCAAACAAGGAATTCAAAATTTTTGGAATCCGTATTCCTATTCCTATTCCACTCACCAAACGGGCCCTTAGATAAAATGGAGCTTCGAAAAAATAAAATCAAACACTCAAATTTGGTTTTTCAAAATTTAATATATTTTATCCAAAATTTAAAAAGCCGTCATAATTGGAGTAGCTAATTCTAGAATGTTTTTTTTGCTGACTTTTCTATATATTTAAATAGTAGATATTTATTATTTTTATTACAAATATAACAATTATTTAAATATAATTTGTTTTTAATAAGTCATTTTTGTTCAAATCAAGTTAAATATTCTAGAAAAATGATAGGAAGAGTATTAGGGGTCATTATAGCTAACTTTGTACACTATAAGAACCTAAATAGTACATTGGATTTCAACATATTTTTTGGTTATATAAAGAAAAGTTGTCCCATTCTCAACCTACAAGGCAACCAATGTATGCATCTCATCTAGAATACTTTTTCATTATAAAAATATGAATCAATTCATGAATATGCAAGAGATTAGGTGTTAAGACAAATCAATATACAACAAGTCAATCCTTGGATGTTCTCAAAGGGCATAAACATGAATAGGTTAATCTTAGAATATTTTATTTAGTTACAATAACGAATTGATATCTTGTGTAATTTCAATCTGAAAAGATGTTGGAGTGAATGTGGTTTTACCGAGCACTTACAGAGGTTTAAGTACAAAAAAAACACGTGATCATTAAGAAAAAAGTGCTAATTCTTGGTATTGACATACTTCTTTGATTTGTCTCGTGTAGTCAATAACTATTCTTTGATTTAAACCACATGTATTCATATGTATCGTAAAGCATCTCAAGAGCAAGAGTAACTTTATCTAGAAACTTAAATTAGAATTTAAACCTATGATGTCCCCAGAGTGGGCCCCTAATGGAAGGTGACGTAGGTCTGTCCATGCGGTTTGTCGCTACCACATGTCCGGGGTCCTCGCCAGTGAGGCTATCCTGGGGTTGCCCCCTTAATGTGGGGAGGTGTCATTTACTAACAGTCCGAGCTTTTGGTGCAACGGTTACTAACTTGGTATCAGAGCCGGAGGTCTCGAGGTCGAGACTCGCAGAGCGTGGTGGGCTGTGATGTCCCCAGAGTGGGCCCCTAACGGAAGGTGACATAGGTCTGTTCGTACGGTTTGTCGCTACCACATTGAGGCTATCTTGGGGTTGCCCCCTTAACGCGAGGAGGTGCCATTTACTAACAGTCTAGGCTTTTGGTGCAAAACATCAACCTTAAGTCCATTCCAAGTGAATCGTTCCCATACTAACCTATAAGTCTTGAAATACCTAGGATGGCCTACTGTAGGTGAATTATGGAATGCTCTCAAAATCAACTGCTTCACTTTCGATCCTGGGACTAAGTAAATCATATTCTTGTAAATGATCAAATCATCTATGAGAGTATAGCTAGTGTTGATTGTTGTCCCCTCCACTATAGCAGAGGCCCACGTGTCTTTGGCATATTCTGCTACAATCAAGTGTCGCCAATCCTTTGATATCTAAATCATTGAAGTGAGGTGTGATCTATGGGATAAAGCATCCACAACAATATTCTGTGTCCCCTTAACATATGTGATATCAAAATCATATGCATGTAACTTACTCACCCACATCTGCTGACGATCATTCAGGTATCGCTATCCCAAAAAGTACTTCAAACTATTATGATCAGTTTTAATACAAAATTTGTTGCCCACAAGATACTGTCTGAATTTGGCCAAAGCATGCATGATGGCCAACATCTCCTTATCATATATGATGAATGATCTCTCAGCCCCTCTGAGTTTCCTACTCTCATAAGCTATAGGATGCTTGTCCTGCATGAGTACAACACCAACTCCCTCTCCAGAAGCATCACATTGAAGCTCAAATGGCTTTGTGAAATCAGGTAATGCTAATACTGGGCATGTAGTCATTATTTCCTTGAACCGCATAAAACACTCCTATGCCTCCCGAGTCTACACAAATGCTCCTTTCTTCAGCAAATTTGTCATGGGCGCTGCATGTCGTGAGTAGCCACTAAAAAACCTGCGATAGAATCCACACAGACCAAAGAACCCTCTTAACTGTGTCCATTCGCACTCCTTCTGCACGGATCTTTTCAGGATCCATTTGCACTCCTTCCACACTAATGATGTGTCCAAGATACAACAATTCTGTCATCCCCAAATCACATTTGGACTCCTTGGCATACAAGGACTCACTCTGTAAAATGCTTAATACTGTCTCCAAGTGCTCTAAATGTTCCTACCATGTCCTGCTATAGATCAAAATATCATCAAAGAACACTAGCACAAATTTCCTCAACTGATGGTGGAAGACCTTGTTCATAGTGGATTGAAAAGTGGCAGGTGCATTAGTCAAACCAAAAGGCATGACTACAAACTTGAAATGCCCGTAATGACATCTAAAATCAATTTTTTCAATATCCTACTCTCGAACTCTGATCTGGTGATAGCCTGATCTCAAATCATTTTTTGTGAAATAACAAGCCCCATGCAATTCGTCTATCAACTCATCAATGTGTGGTAGGGGATACTTGTTCTTTATAGTTCTCTTATTCAACACCCTATAATCAATACACATTTGTAGAGTACCATCCTTCTTTTTTACCAAAACAACAAAAGATGCAAAGGGTGACTTACTTGGTCTCATGTGTCCCATTGCTAGCAACTCGTTGATGGTCCTCTCGATCTCATCTTTGAGTCATTTTGGGTCTCGGTATGGTGTGATCATGACAGGCTTAGCACCTTCCTCCAACTCAATAATGTGCTCAATACCTCTGTCTAGTGGCCTGCTTGGTGGAATCTCACTGAATACCTTCCCATACTTGATTCTCAATTTCTGAATATCTGGATGATATTTAGTCTTATGTTCCCCCTCCTGGGTAGGCATCAAAGTGCATATTTCCACCCACTCTATATTATTATGTTTGGCTAATCTCTCCAATCGCCTAAATGAGATAGTCCTGACATCACCATTACGGATAACCTTTAGCACATGAGTCCTACCATCCACCACGAATCGTATCTTCATATCCTCCAATCTCAAGGTAACCTCCTTCAAAGAATGTAGCCATTGCATCCCAAGTACTATGTCCATGTCACCCATGTTGACCACATGATAGTCTGCCTTAAACTCATAGTTGTTCAGGCACAAAGGTAGATCTTGCATCATCTTATCACATCAAAGAGTATATCCATCAACTACCTTAACTCTCAGTCCCTCGAACTCCACAGTAATGAGTCCACGCCTCTCCCCAAATCGTGCATCAATGAAATTATGTGTGGCACCTATATCCAACAAAGTAATAATCTTTTGTCCTGCCAAGACTCCCTGAAATATGAAAGATCCCTCTCTTTGAATACTAGACAGATGCGCCTCCTGTAAATGTATCTCTGGAGCCTCTTTTTTCTTAGCACTATCTACCTCTTGTTCACCCTCTACCTCATTAGGATCCTCACCATGGTGCTCTAAGATGTTTGAATCTAAACCTTTGTAATAAGCCCACATCACCTGGTTAGCCTTCCCCTTAGGCTTCATACGACAATCATGACCAAACTCATAGGGACCTTTGCAAAAGAAGCATAGCTTCTTCCTACGCAGGTCATTAAGTGTTTCCTTATCCCAAGGTGCAGCTAGCTTGTCTTTTGAGTCACTAAGCTTCTCTTTACCCTTGTTGAATTCCCCTTTGTTATCTCTAAATAATGAAGAACTCTTTGAACTAAATCGGTTTGCTGCAGCTGCAAGTTCCATATTGCGGGCTTTCTTCATGGCTTCCTGTAATGTAGGAGGATCAAAGGCCTTTACCCACCCCTTGGGTAGTTCAATTAATCCCTCTGTGAATAAAATGACTAGCCTCCTTTCTGAAATGTTAGGCACCATCACTGCAAGCTTCTGGAAGTCATTGATAAATTGTTCTAAGCCTCTTGACTGTCTCAACTAGGCTAACTCCCAGAAATAAACTTCAGGATTTTTTTTATCAAACCTTTCTATCAATCTATCCACAAACTCCTGATAAGTGGTTACCTGATTGTGATGCAATGTGATCATGCCATGTGTCCACCAATCATGTGTTGCCCCATCTAAGTGTAAAGTGGCATACTTGAGTGCTTCAAATTCTGTCATCATCTTCAAAGATAGGAAAGTATCCACCTTATGATTCCAAGCACGAGCAGTCATTTTTCCACTGCCATCAAATGTGGGTAATACCAACTTGTTGGTGACTTGTTGCAACTCATTGTGTTTATCTACTTGCTTATGCCTAGTAGCTTTATAGTTCAGGTACCTGTCAAATGTCCATCCATCCTGTACATATTCTGGTAATGAATCCCACTCATTCCTCGCTTGTCAAAGTTCATCTACAATATCTATTACCATAGCATTACGTGTGCGTGCTGGAGTTTCTATTTTGAATGTAGGACGTGTGGGTCTGTCAGCTGTTCCAGACTGTGTCCTATGTTGTGATCCTGCTATGCTCCTGTCATCCTGGTCATTATTATGATTATTCCTCCTATTTTCCCCAATCAAATGTTGCATCATAACCATCATTGCTTGTGTACTTGCCTCTATTGACTATAGAAGCCTCTCCTGTTGTGTAAAGTCTCATCATCTCGCACACTTTTGGATGGGCTTTGAGAATGTCTCTCAGCCATATTCTTAGTTATGTTGGTTCTTTTGTAAACTAAATTAAATGGTGGCTAGGTAACCCTATCAGGCTGGCAAGAAACCGCTCTTATACCATTGTAATGACCCGTACCAATAGGCCACTAAACAAAACCCTAAATTTAATACACTGCTAAAATATATTGCTGGAATTAAAGAAATAATAGTGCCAATGTATTCATTCAATGAAAACCAAATGTTTTTACAAATGATATGGAAAATTTCAGCACCAAAACATTATGACATAGCACATTATAGTGAAACCCTAACTGGTTGTATACAATTGAGAACTTGTTGCAACTACAGATTGAAATGAAGAACCTGGATTGATCAAATGGTGGAGACTAAGTGCTGAAGATGATATGGTGAAAGTGCAACTCCACTGGAAACTCCAAACCAGCAATTAAGCACAAGTGAAAGGACGAAAATATCCTTCCCACAGTTGCAATAATTCAGGTGATCTTTCACACCCTCAAAATTGCGTACCAATTGAGAGTTTTCGTTCTCAATGGCCAATTGTGACTACTTGCAGAAACCCTAGGCTCCACAATGCACATTAGCAAAAAATTCAATAATAAAACTTGATGATAGGCAATGAGCCCTCAATGCCTATTTATTTATTTTTCTTTGATAGGTTGGGCTCTTTTTAATTTTTCTCTGCTTCTTCCAACAACCTCTAGAAGATTTTTTTTATTTAATTTATAAAGTTACCTTGTAATATTTTTTTTAAAAATTGATAACTTTATAATTAACTCCAAAAAAATGCGAGATTACAAAACATGGGGCTAATAAGGGTGACTATACAAGTTCTAAAATAGTGTCATCCTAAAAGAATTGGTGCACCAATCATTGTATGTAAACCTAATGTTGAAAAATATTACTTCATCTTGGACTAGTGATCCACGACATGGATTTAAATTGCATATCATGCACCACCTCTCTCTCTCTCTCTCTCTCTCTCTCTCTCTCTCTCTCTCTCTGATGCATATAAGGATTTGTAATATCCTCATTTGAAGACAACTCAGTATGTTAGCTAAACTACTGTCAACTTTCACCTATTGGGCTAGTATGTACCCAAACTATATGGTGGGGCTAAGACAATACATGTATATGAGGGAGATGGCCTACAATAGGACTTTGGTGGAACAAAAACACACTCTTAATGTTAGTGGGTATAATTCACCACTAGTTTAGGAGTTTGGCATATAATGGTTTCCTCAAATGCTATCAAAGCCAAAATCCCAAGGTCAAGCCCCATGGAGGATGGCAGGCATCTAATGTAGTTGAATGAAAAACTAGTATGTCACCTAAACTCTAATTTCTATGTTCCTCCATTGTGCTAGTGGGTTTGTATGTTGTGTCTTATTTTTAAAATTATGAGGAAGATTTTTTTTGCTGAAGGAGTTGTCAAAAGTTTGGGAGCAGAACTATAACCTAGTTTGTGTCATGGAGACATAAAAACTTGAATATGTTTCCCAATGTATGTTAGAAAGATATTAAAGTTAGGAGATTAGGCATGTCACATGACACATCTTGAAAAACTACCAAGTGTTGACAATCAAACATACCCCTTGACCCATTCCAAAGAGCCATTGGAGGGTAAGGGTCAAGGTTGTGAAGACATCAAAGACTAGAGATATTGCTTGATGCAGGCCAAATAGTGTTCTATGGTCAAGGATTGGGCATGCCACACAATTCATGCTAATATATTATCAAGTATCAATGATTGAAGATAACTCACAGTCCATTCTAAATAGTCATTAATCCATTTGTAAAGTAAGTTATTTTTTAGATTTGATTGTGTATTTTTTAGAATCAACATTTTGGATCACACTATGTGATCCATCATCAGGATGATAAAGTGCAAGATTATAAATAGTAAAACATGAGTTTTTTGTGCAAGGGTTGAGGTTGTGTAGCCAAAGGAAAACTTTAAGAAACCTCATCCCTGGAAAGTGTAAAATCTTTGTGAATCCTACAATACATTGAATAGAAAATAGTCATTTATACTCTCATTTTTTAATGATTTGAATGCAAAATATATTATTTGCACTAGTGACTTTTTTTCAACTGTATGAAAAATCTATAAAATCCTGGCTAATCTTTCATTATGGGGCCTAATTAATTATTAGACTTGAAGGTTAAATTTTTCTCACTTTTACTGCTGCAATTTCCCTCCAAGTTATTAAATAGGGGTTTGTAGCCAATACCACAAATAAGGGGTCAAGGAGTAGTGCCCCTAGTGTGCTCCTTGACACAATATAGGGCCAAGTCAAGGGTCAGTGCCCCCGTGAAGATTTTTGAGGGCAGTGCCCCAAAAAGCTCAAATGAATTTAATATTTTATCAAGGAAACCTAAGTTAATTTTATATCATTTAACCTATAAACACCTTGTTTCTTATAACCGTTAGATGATCCTAAATCAATGACATAAATCCTATTTTGGGAAAAATATTTAAAGGACACCAAGTTTTAGAGAGTCCCTGAAATAAATATACACGTCTTACTTAATTCTATATCATCTAACATTTACTAACTTGATTCTTTGTAGTCATTGGATGATCCTGTATCAATGAATTCAATTATATTTTGAGCCAAAATTTTAAAAGACATAAGGTTTTGCTTAGAGTGTCAGACATAGAGATAAGTGCCCATTGTTAAATGTATTTCTGGCCAAAGTTTGAAAGGAAAGAAATGTTCCATATAAGGTCTCGAGAATAGAGATACGTGTAAACTATATATAATTAACGTGTTCCCTAACCTTAAGTCTTGACCACATATTGGCAAATATGGTCATCAATTAAGACAACCTTTGCTAATTGTAGGCAAAAATATTTAATTTACCGCATGGAAAGATTAGATTCTATTGGCAAAGTCATCACTAAAATAAAAATAATTTTGTGTTACAATTAGTGATTGGCCTATGCATAGGACCCAATTTTTGTAAAGTGCAGGTGACATGACACCCCAAAAATGCATTTTTTATGCCAAATTTTGGGTCCCTTATGAGTGAAATTCACCGATTGAATATTTGCTACTAAAGTTATCCTTGGTTATGCCTAATGAATGCTAAGTTGAATATGAAGGAAAAATTTGAAGCGTGAAAGAGGGAATCTTATAATACCTATAAGATCAACTTATACTAGCAGTTGCATGCAACAATGAGCCGATAGGAAAAAACATTTTTTTCAAAAAATTGAAAAATAAATAATAAATTAATATTCTAAATATAATAATGTGAATAAATCAAATTTAATTAATGTAAATTTAAATATTTTAAATAGAGTAAAATACATCAATATTTATTTTATATTCAATTTATCATATATATAAAATATGATCTAAAACAAATCTTCAAATAATCTATTATAAAAAAATTAACATAATATTTGAGCATGATTAAGAATAAAAACTTATCATATAAGCTAAATTATCTAATTTTATAGTTAAAAAATATAATTGAAATTATATAAATTATATTACAATTATGCTATAATGATGATTCAAATTATTGTTAGGAGTTGACTTAAAAAATCAAATTGAATACTTAATATGAAGTTTCTAATTTTTAAACATAATTATATTAATATATATTAACCTTTTATTTTTAGCAAAATTTTAATAATTACAACATTCAAAACATTAATGTTCAAAAGTTCAATAATAAACATAGAAGCCACAAAATGTAGTCATTACAAGATTATTACGAAAGCAATTGATCATATTATTGCTCACTTGTATACATATTCATTTTGTGTAACATTTTGTTAAAAATGATTATATACAACCATACATCCATCAAATTATGCTAAATAAGAAGGTAAGGTAATATGCATTGGAGTGACAGCTATTGCTGGATGGTGTGCACACCGTCTAGTACAACAATCATTAAAACTAACACAACAATTATTAAAACCTAACACAACACTTAATCAACTCATCCTATTATTGTTAGCACACAAAATAAGTTTCTATTGTATTTCAAGCTTTGGGAATAATTGTTTCTTATTTATACTTCTTTAGCGATTTGAAAATTCAATCTATTTAGTAAAAACAAACTATATTTCCATGAGCATGAGCATGGTGAAACTAGGGCAATCTTTGCATATTGTTTCCAGCATAAGAATATTGATGATGCCAGAATATAACAAGTCTACTTTCTTAGTCTTCTACTATGAGATGTGAGAATGAATAATGATTTAAGCAGATATGTAAACAAAAAGAGCACAATACTATATTAAGGACAACTTAACACAACATTAACTTATAGAACATGGACAATTAAAAATACAACTTAGGCAAATGATTAGTCTTCCTTGATGTTCCACCACCATTAACGCAGCTTGTAATTGCATGTGTTGCCCCCACTACAAATTTGCACTTGTAGGAGTTTTATACTTCCTTGAGGTTTATTCATTGGACCTTCTAATGCTAATGCTAACCCTATTTTGCTCAAATACTTCCTAGATATTGTAGAATACATGGGGCTTTGCTTCCTTATAGTGGCTTTGAATTATTTGTGTATTGATTGGCAATGGGAGCACCAATTTTTTTTTCCATCAATAGGATAAGCATAATGTTTACTGAAATTTCAAATGCATTTGTTGTAGCAAGCTAAGCATGCAACAAATAAAGCCTATCAAGAATCAAAGTTTAATTTAAATTCCATTGAAATGGATTTGTAAATCATTCCAAAAACCCAATTTTATGTAAAGAATAAAACTATTTTAAATTTATTTGAAATGCATTTAACTTTGTGGCAAAGCATACCACTCCAATGCGTTCAGATCCCAAATCTTTTGTCTATCTGACTCATTCAGCTACTCTGAAGAAATAGGAAAACTTCTGTAACAAAATCTAATGATTTATTAAACAATAGGAAAACTTCTATAAAAAAATTTGATGATCTACTAAGAATTCAAAAGACTAATTTAACAAAATTTGATGATTTATTATGAATTCAGAAGATTTCTCTAACAAAATCTTTGGCTTAACTAAAAGAATATGAAGGTTTCTTTAACAAATTAGGTGATTTTGTAGGTAATTTTCTAGTGAAGCAGGAAATGTAACAACCATGGAATTCAGCTCGTCGATGTAATCAACATTAGAATTTGCCATAATTTGGAGGCTTAAAAATAGGAGAAATGCTCCATCCCATCCCAGCTATAAAGAATCCAAATCTGCCCAAACCCTCAAATGAAGAAGTTATCTCTTCCAAGGTAGATTGATCTATATTTTCAAAGTCTAAAGCTTAAGTTATCACTGTATATATGTAATGCAGATAATCTCTATTAATGTAGGCACCTATCATTGCCCTGAGCATTCTTGTAAGTTTCTCATTTATGTTCTGCTTAATTTGAGGGACATGAATCTTCTCCTCACAAAAGAATTCCCTAATTTAATCCCATCTTTGTTCCTAGATTATAAATTTATGATTGTTTCTTTAATCATTTTTGCATTAACTATCTTCAATCTAATAGCAGATTCCAAACTTTGGTATGTTTAATGAAGATTAAATTAAAAATCTATGTTGTGATTTCTATTCATTTATTTAAACCTTAATACACATATTTTATCCATTTTCGTTTTAAAGGAAAATATAAGTTAAAAGGGAATGTTCTCATAAAGCAAATCCAAAGAAGGAGAGGAAAATTAGAGACCCCAGATAAGAATAGAAAAAAAATTAAATAAAATAAAAATGAATTAAAATAATTGGAAATATTTTTTTTCGGGCAAGGGTTGACAATTTTTTCGACAAAAAATTATCAAATATGGGAGCAAAGCTCCCACATATAAGCTTATCAGCTTAAATACAAGTTTTAGGTTTTATATTTGGGCCTTGACATTATTTTGGGACTAGGTTGACTAATTTGGCATCTTTTGTGAGGGAGGTATAAAGTTAGGAAAGCATTTCAATTGTGGTAATCATTTTATGTTATCCCATCTGCTAGAAAATCTATTTTCAAGTATTGTTATGGATGAGAACTCATAAGAGAATATGATTAGTAGATGACATTCCTTTGGGATCAAAGAGCAAGAACCCTTTGGATCTTAGATGACATTCCCACTTAGTGAGTTCACTAGGGTTGTTAGGATTTAAAGAGATAGAAATAAAAATTACATTCAAATATAACCAATATCATAAAATAATAAAGCACACATAAGAGAACACAAGACACAAAGATTTAACTTGGTTCACCTAATCCTTGGGATGCGTCCACCAAACAATGAGTCCAATATTCTTATTGTCTAGTGATTACAACCTGATCACAATTTGTAGTCCTTTATAGCTCAATACCATTGCAAGAAGTTACTATCACACCACACATAAAATCCCTAACCCTAAGCCATTTTATACAAGCTTTTGTCACTTACACAATTAGGGCTAGATAATTTTGTCAAGTTAACCTAAAAAATCTTTGATGAGTCAACCTTGGGAAATGGTTGACGAGTCAACTAAAAAATCCTTGATGATTCAACCCTATAGAATTTATTTGACATGTATAGTACTTCCTTGATCAGTCACCACATATCAACAATCTCCCACTTGGGGACTGATCAGGCTCTACTCTAAACTACCTCCCACTTGGAGAGTGACCTTGTAGCAGTACCACTACCACATAAGGATCCCACTAGATCAAACCACCCTGGACTCAGTTGTTCCTTCTTCTTTTTTAGTCTAGAAGACCAACTGAAGCTAAAGAGGAGTTCAAATTCTCCCTTGTCACTACCTTTGTAAACATATCTGTAGGATTATCATATGTATGTAGCTTATCCAACTTTAGTTGTCCATCATCCAAAACTGACCAAATGAAATGGTACCATAATTGTATTTTTTTTTTCTTTGAATGCAGAGCACAATTCTTGGCAAGATGAATGTCACTCTAACTATCTATACAGATAAATATTCCTCTCGGGAGATCCCAATTCTTCCATGAAGAATTAAAGCCATATCATCTCTTTTCTTGCCTTTGTAGCAACAACATACTCTATCTCTATAGTGGATAAAATATTCACCTTCTATAATCGAGAAACCCAACTCTTTTCTATCCCACCAATAATAAATACATAAACTATAATACTCTAGTTGGTATCAAGATCCCTTGCCAAATCTGAGCCAACACAGCCTTGTAAATCAGTAGTAGATACCCCAAAATGTAAACACTTATTGGATGTTCCTCTCAAATATTTGAGGATCCATTTGACTTCATTCCAATGCTTGATCCTTGTGAAACTCATATACCTGCTAACAACTCCCACTGCATGTGCAATATATGGCCTAGTGCATACTATAGAATACATCAAAATTCCTACAGCTGAAGCATAAGGTACCTTAGACATTTTATCCTCCTCTTCAGTTGTCTTTGGACACATCTTCTTAGTCAATTTTAAATGACCAGGCAAAGATGTAGTGACAACTTTGGTATTCTCCATATAGAAACATTGCAACACCTTCTCAATATAATCAACCTAAGATAGAGTCAATTTCGTATTTTTCCTATCTCTGCAAATTTGCATGCCAAGGATTTTTTTGCTTTCCCCAAATCCTTCATAGCAAAGGAATATGTTAACTATTTTGGATTAAGGGAAAAATAGGTGTTGAAGGGACCTAAAACCCCATACAAAAAATAAAAGATCAACAATAAATAGTCCACCTGATTTTACAAGGACAAGAAACCTACAATAACAACATTAAAAAAACCAGGTTTTACAAAGACGTAAAACCTACAAGTAGCTTTCTAACAAAAATCCATCTCGAAAGTAAAAACATAGTAAAAGACAACTAGGATAGAGGTAGAAAACCAGAACTAGAAACCTAGGCCAACAATCACGACCAACAAAAGAAAAACATGAAAACCCTGTCATGGGAGCTACTATGTAGCCTTAGTCAAATCTTTGGCAGTATCAACAATCCCTTTAAGAAGATCCCTAGTAATGGAAATAGGGGCAACTTGAATGGACCTCTTAGTACTATTCCTTGTCCTTCTGCTAGGTCCACAAGTCATATTGGTATGTATAGGAAAGATAATTTCCTCATTGATCCTCCTGCCCAAACTAATTGCCGTCACACATAAACTGTTAGTTATCATGTCCATTTGGTGTCTGGTATCCTTGACTAGTTTCCTAAGGCCAACTTCATAGGCCATTAGTTTCTCAAGAATATTCCCAATTTTCCAATCAAGCTCGGTTCTTTTGTTTCTTTCAATATGTAGATTCTTCTGCAACTCTTTAATATTTTTCTTTAATGAAATGATTTAATTATAGAGCCATGTATTAGCCTGTAGAGTCACATCTGCCTTCATTTTAGCTTTGCCAAGAAAGAAAAAGCCTTCCACTGAAATAATGTGTACTAGTCTCCGCATTCACATTTTTTAGCTCATGGTGACCAGAATCAATGTGGGTCTCTTTTGGTGTAGCCTCTTCCAACTTAGATTATGTGTCCCCAACAAAATTTTCCTCCTTGTCCATCATCTGGGTTGAGCCAATAGTATTTGGCTCGTGGGTAATAAGCATCGCATTATCATCCTTCTTGGTTTCCATTTACCCCCCCTTCCTCTACAGCTTCATTTTCGGGTGTAATATTTGTCAGCTCAATATCTTTGTCCTTTGAAATCAAAGAATTGTCTAGGTTCTTAATTTCAAGGTTTAGAGAACCCATATTAGTCCCCATCCTGCTAGACTTAGCCACAGATTCATCTTGACTGCCTAAGTACCCATCATTGTTCGAGCTAAAATTTCCACTCTTCATTCTCATTCTCTACTTCCGTGGTGCCCTTTTCCTCTACCTTATTTTTGGAGATGGGGTGGACCTCCTCATTTTGTTTATGATAATACCACTTTATTTTTGGACAATTAGGTTTCCAAAGGCCCCCTCTTAAGTGAGTCCTTTGTTTGGGGTATTTAGAAGAATACATTATAATCTCCAACTTGAAATATTCTTCTTAAAAGAAGACTTCCAACTATATACTTCTTAGAACTCAAAAGAAGGTAGTAGTCACAATTTTTTCTTGATAATTGTTAAATATTGGCTAGTTTGTAGTAGTTTTTTTGTTTCTAATGGAAAGATTTTTATGATTATTAGATATTTTATTTTCTTCTTTTGGCCCTTGATCTTGATATTTTTAATCTTGGTAGGGGATCAAACATGGTATAAATGCATGCATGGTGATCACATATTTATTGATTTGATGTATGTGTGTACAAATAATATGAAATTTAGCTTTGCCTCCCTACTTGTTCAATTCTTTTGAGTTTTATTAGAAGCTTTACTTTTGATGTTTGAAATAATATGAAACTTCACTTTTCTCTCAGTATGTTGATTAGAGACTTTATTTTTTAATATTTCCTAGTACTTTTAATGAGTAGCACGGTGCCCATATTTGTGGGTTTCTTCTGGTTGGAATTCTCCCAGTCTCTTCAGATTTTGTATATCGTGAGTAACATAGTTATGAATGTGATCTTGTAGTTTGTTTTCTTCATTGGGAGTAGCATTGGCAGTAGCAGTGGTAGTAGCAGTAGCTGTGCTCTGTTTTCTTATTTGAGAAAAGAGGGATGTAATGGAATGGTGGGCTAGCTCTTCAATTCCCTCTGTAGTGCCATCATGTTTCTTCTTTTCATCATGGAATGTAACTCTTGTCTTTTAATTTGACAAAAGTAAAAGATCATGGTGAAACCAAAGCGATCTTTGCATTTTGGTTCCAACATAAGAATATTAATGACACCATAATATAACAAGTCTACTTTCCTAGTCTTCTACTATGAGATGCGAGAATGAATAATGATTTAAGCAGATATGCAAACAAAAAGAGCACAATACTATATAAAGGACAGCTTAACACAACATTAACTTATAAAACATGGACAACTAATAATAGAATTTAGGCAAATGATTAGTCTTCCTTGATGTTCCACCACCATTAACATAGCTTGTAATTGCATGTGTTGCCCCCACTACAACTTTGCACTTACAAGAGTTTTATACTTCCTTGAGGCTTTTTCATTGGACCTTCTAATGCTAATGCTAATGCTAATCCTTTTTTGTTCAAATCCTTCCTAGATATTGTAGAATACATGGGACTTTGCTTCCTTATAGTGGCTTTGAATTATTTGTGTATTGATTGGCAATGGGAGCACTGATTTTTTTTGTCATCACTAGGATAAGCATAATATTTGTTGAATTTTCAAATGCATTTTTTTGTAGCCAGCTAAGCATGCAACAAAGAAAGCCTATCAAGAATCAAAGTTTAATTTAAGTTCCATTGAAATGGATTTGTAAATCATTCCACAAACCCAAGTTTATGTAAAGAATCAAACTATTTTAAATTTATTTGAAATGCATTTACTTTTGTGGTGAAGCATACCACTCCAATGTGTCTAGATCTAAGATCCTTTGACTCTGTCTGACTCATTCAGCTACTCTAAAATAATAGGAAATCTTCTATAAAAAAATTGACAATTTATTAAACAATAGGAAAACTTCTGTAAGAAAATTCGATGATCTACTAAGAATTTAGAAGAGTTATTTAACAAAATTTGATGATTTACTATAAATTCAGAAGATTACCCTAACAAAATCTTGTGCTTTACTAAAAGAATTTGAAGGTTTCTTTAACAAATTTGGTGATTTTACAAGTAATTTTCTAGTGAAGTGGGAAATGTAATAGCCATGGAATTCAACTCATCAATGTAATCAGCATTAGAATTTGCCATAACTTGGAGGCTTAAAAATAGGAGAAATGCTCCATCCCATCCCAGCTATAAAGAATCCAAATCTACACAAACCCTCGAACGAAGAAGTTATCTCTTCCAAGGGAGATTGATTTGCATTTTCAAATTCTAAAGCTTAAGTTATCACTATATATATGTAATGCAAATAAGCTCTATTAATGGAGGTGGTTGTCATTGCCTTGAGCATTCTTGTAAGTTTCTCATTTATGTTCTACT
The DNA here is from genome assembly GCA_028749045.1 of Cupressus sempervirens. NCBI lineage: Eukaryota > Viridiplantae > Streptophyta > Pinopsida > Cupressales > Cupressaceae > Cupressus > Cupressus sempervirens. Next base: position 594,942,043 of record CM053793.1, read on the forward strand.
TAATTTGAGCGACACAAATCTTCTCCTCACAAAGGAATTCCCTAATTTAATCCCATCTTTGTTCCTAGATTATGTGATGTCCCCATTCTAGCATCTAATAAATGAGTATTATATATAAAGAGTATAATATTAATAATCACTAATTCATATAAAATATTACTATATTATAATTATATTGAGAGACAAATATAAATTGTTATATATTATATAATTATAAATATTAATTATACATACATACATACATATATATATATCTATAAAATTTGTAATTAGATATTAATACATATATATTTGTATAACAATAGTATATGACATTATATCCTTGTTATTTATTAAAATAATATTTAATTAGAAAGATTCATATATTATTATAATCTTATATATAATTTAATCTATATTATATAATATATAGTTACTAATATAAAAAACCCTATGATATATAAGTAACCTTATTAATATATAATATAATTATTAATATACTATAACTATTATTATGAAAAGAGGCGACCCTTTGAAAATACATATATATATTGAATATCACACAATCAAAAGGAAATCAGATAGAAAAATAGGAAATATTATCAAATTATATAAATAAAATATCAAATCTAAAGATGCCCCAAAAATGAGACATTACAAGTGGTATTAGAGCATCCTTCCTGCCAGCCTGTGAAACTATAGTAATAAAGAAAAAAATCATTTTTGGAAAGATGATTTAAAATATACCAGACAAACAAATGACAATACATGCAAAAAAGAAATTATATATGCAGTTAGATTCCAAAATCGAATGGCCCATCTGAATAGCAGCAACATAATAGCCAATGTATAAGGAAAACATATGTTAATAAATGAGATGGATAGTCAAATATGTAGCATAGACATACTTGAATAGTCTGAAGACACCAATTGATGGATAAAGATGGGAAATATGTGTATTAAATAATCATTTTTCTCAGATATCATGTATGAAGCGCTTGTCATAATCATCTTTGATGGCTACACCCTCCTGCACAACTTTAACACAATTAAAAATATGGCAGATACTTCCATGCCTTCGTCAGATGTGTTACCATATTCAAATAAATGTCTAGTGCAATACAATGGATTTTGGATCCATGAGAGTTTCTTGCAAGGAACCGAAGAGATGAAGGCCGAGTTTAAAGCTCAACCAGAGGACATAATGTTGGCTTCCTCTTTCAAGACAAGCACAACATGGATTAAAGCTCTAGTCTACGCAATTCTTACATGCAAAGACTATGACCTAAACGACCCTTCTTATTCCCTCAATTGAACAAGCACTCATGAACTTGTTCCCAACCTAGAAATATAGTTTTATGGCCCCTTCACCTATTTAAGCCACAATTCCTATCTTTGACCCCCCGTGTAATTCACGCACATGTTCCATATCAAGCCTTGCCCGAATCAATTAAATCCTATAGAAACCTGGAAAGATCAAATGTAGAACCCTGGAAAGATCCAAACAATAGCAGAGAAAAAAATAATATCCAATACACCATAACAGTAAAATAACTTTGCTCAAGAATAGAACATACTCTATTTTGGGGACAGAATCATGATCTTTTATTAATCAAATTGAAGGAAATTATTAAAAAAGAAAAAAAAAGACTATATACTGCTTGGAACGCAAGTCTTTAAATTAAAAAAGAAAGCTAAGATAATTGCATTATCCATGCCAATGATTAACGATGGGAGAAGAAGTAACTAAGACTAAACTAAAATGCATCCAAAAATATCATCTAATGCATGCCATATGTATAACATGCTTCTTGTTTAAGCTACTCTTGAACTGAAGTATTCTAGAAATTATTTATAGAACGGTGGAAATGGAGCGGTGGAGCTAGAGTTTAAAGTGAAGATCTCAGCATCAATCTTCATACTCTCCCTTGATGCTGAGAGGACTCACAATCTGATCTCTGAGTACCAAAAATTGATCTTTTGTAACTTCCTTTGTGAAGATGTCTGCAATTTTCTCCTTTGTGCTGATGTACTTCAACTCAACCGCTTTATTTTGTACCAAATCTCTGATAAAATGTTGTTTAAGATCAAAGTGTTTGGTCCTACTGTGATGAACCGGATTCTTGGCCAATTTAATGGCACTTATGTTGTCACAAAAAATCATAGTAGGCTGAACCTGTATATCTCCAATTTCTTCAAGAAGCTTTCTAAGCCATAAAGCTTGTGTGCCAGCTGAAGTGACCGCAACATATTTCGCTTCTGTAGAAGAGAGAGAAACCATACTTTGCTTCTTTGAACTCCATGTAATTAAACCAGAACCCAAAGAAAAACAATTACCAGATGTAGATTTTTGGTCATCCAAACAACCTCCCCAATCTAAATCACTAAAGCCAACAAGCTCAAACTTATTAGAAGAATAGTGAATGCCAAAATCTACTGTGCTTTTCACATACTTCAAAATTCTCTTGGCTGCCTTCATATGTTCCTCTGATGGATTTGTCATATACCTTGAAACCAATGAAACTGAATAAGCAATATCAGGCCTTGTGTGAGTTAAAAACATCAAACTCCCCACAATGCTCTTGTATGATGTCTCATCAACAATTTCAGCACCATCATCTCTACATAATGAAACTCCATGAGAAATTGGAGTGGAAAGAGGTTTACAATCAGCCATATCAAATTTCTTCAACATATCTTTTGCATATTTTTCTTGACAAATAAAAATTTCATCTTTACCTTGATAAACCTTTATGCCAAGAAAGTACTTCATGAGACCTAAATCTTTCATCTCAAACTCATTCATCATAGCAACTTTAAATTCATCTTTAATCTTTGAACTACTACCCATATATAATAAATCATCAACATACAAACTCACAATGAGAATATCATTACCTTCTTGTTTGTAGTAAAGGGTAGGTTCACTCTTACTTCTTTGAAAGCCATTCTGCTGAAAATATCCATCAATTCTTGCATACCATGAACGTGGTGCTTGCTTGAGGCCATACAAAGCCTTCTTCAACTTGTAGACATAATCTTCTTTGCCTTGAATCTCAAAACCTTGTGGCTGTCCCACATATACCTCTTCTTCTAAGTACCCATTCAAGAAGGCACTTTTCACATCCATGTGATGAATACTCCATTTCTTTTGAGCTGCAAGAGAGATTAGCATCCTAATAGTTTCTTGTCTTGCTACTCGTGAAAAATTTTCTTCATAATCAATGCCATACCTTTGAGTGAAACCTTTAGCAACCAATCTTGCCTTGTGTCTTTCAACACTCCCATCACTATTATACTTGGTCTTATAGACCCATTTTGTGTCAATCTTCTTCTTCTTATGTGGAAGATCTACAAGCTCCCATGTTTTATTCCTATCAATAGAATCCATCTCTTCATTCATTGCTTGCATCCAAACCTCATTAGCACATGCATCTTCAAAACATGATGGCTCAAAATCAGCTTTAGCAAGTAATGCAAAATTTACTGTCTCACCTATTGGATCTTCTTCATGTGCTTGATTTTGACACCTCTCATAAATATCACTCAATCTTCTTACCTTCCTTGGAGGACTTGAGGATGGACTTGCTCTTGGGATTGGTGAGGGGTTTCTTGGTGGGCTTGGTGATCTTGAAATAGAACCATTAGCTGGCTGCTCATTATCATTATTAGCAATATCATCATCATCCAAAACTGATTTTGGCTTTCTAACATGTTGTTTTTGATGACCATAAACTCCCCCTTCATCAAAAATCACATCTCTTGAAACAACAATCTTATTAGTAATAGGATTGAATAATCTATAAGCTTTTCTTTCCTCACTATAGCCCACAAAAATACATGTTTCACTTTTAGCATCTAGCTTTTGCCTATTTTGATCAGGGATGCGAACATAAGCCAAACAACCAAAAACTTTAAAATGATTTATATTAGGCTTTTTCTCATACCATGCTTCATATGGAGTCATCTTTTGTAGAGCACTTGTAGGACTCCTGTTGAGAATATATACGGCTGTAGCAACTGAATCAACCCAATAAAAATTGTTCAAACCCTTGGTTTGTAACATGCTCCTTGCCATTTCTACCACAGTACGGTTCTTCCTTTCAGCCACTCCATTCTTTTGGGGTGTGTATGCAGTTGTGAGTTGTCTTTTGATGCCATTCATCTCACAAAAATTCTGAAAATTGTTTGAGCAAAACTCTCCTCCTCGATCTGTTCTCAAACATCTGATTGTGTTCCCTTTCTCATTCCCTACACGAGCTTTAAATCTATTGAATGTATGAAAGGCTTCATCCTTAGTCTTCAAAAAATATATCTAACACATGCGTAAGTAATCATCAATAAAAGTAATGAAATATGATGACTTACCCAAACTTTGTGTTTGCATTGGACCACAAATATCTGAATGAATAAGTTGAAGTGGGTATTGGGCCCGCCATGCATTGCCTTTTGGAAATGATTCCCTTGAATGTTTCCCTTTTGCACACCCTTCACAAATCTATTTATGCTCTTCAACCTTAGGCAATCCAAGAACTAATGCATTTGATGTTAGATTCTTCAAACTATTGAAATTCAAATGGCCATACCTAAGATGCCACAACCAACTTTTATCCTCATAAGCCATATTGACAAGCTGATTATCATTTTGACCAAACTTCAAAGGAAACATCCTATTCTTTATCATAGGAACAACTGTAATCACTTTTTTTTTTTTATTCTTATCATAGATAGTACAGTTCATGTTCTCAAATACCACTCTATAATTCTTCTCGCATAGCTGCCCAACACTCAATAAATTATGCTCTAACTTGGGAGTATAATAAATATCTTGAACACTTTTCATACCTTCCTTTGTCTAAACATCCATGGCTCCTTTGGCTGCAACATCCACAGTATTGTTATTACCAAGGGTAATATTGGATCTGTAACTATCATCAAGCTTTGAAAATATTTCTCTGTTACCAGACATATGGTTAGGGCATCCAGAATCCAAATACCAAACATCATTCACATTACTTTCACCTTTCCCATAACACAAAAATAAATTACCCGAGGAAGGATCCTCATCTTGTTGGGCATAATTTGCATTATTGTTACCTGATTTCAGTCTACACTCTCTCTCAAAATGTCCATACTTATTGCAATGATAGCATTGGATGTTCTTTTTATCAAATCTGCCTCTACCTCTTCCTCCTTGAGTACCTCCTCTTCCTCTAGATCCTCTTGAAAAATTTTGATTTTGGCTCCTTCCCGAGCCTTTGTTGTTGTTACTACTATTGCTAGCACCATCATTTTTTGAAATTTGCAATTAGGAAGCAAAAGCCTTCTCATTAACACTGGTAGATGTGTCCCTTATTCTATCCTCATGTGATATAAGAGATCCAACCAATTCATCATACTCCATGGTAGCTAAATTTTTGCTTTCTTCTATGGCAATTACAACAATATTCCATCTTGGGGTTAGAGATCTCAATACCTTTTGTATTATTTTCTCTTGAGCAATAGATTCACCCAAAGTGGCAATTTTATGAGTCACATCTTTCACTCTCACACAGAAATCTCCCACACTCTCTATCTCCTTCATCTTCAAGTTCTCATATTCTCTTTTCAAGGTTTGTAGCGTCACAACCTTGATCTGATCATTGCCATGGTAAGCATCTTTTAGAGTCTTCCAAGCCTCTTTTGTTGTTTGTGCATCAGCAATTCGAGGAAACAAGCTCTTATCAAGAGCCATCTGAATGTGAAACAAAGCCATTGCATTCTTCTTCTCATCTTCTTTCTTCAATCTCCTGTCATTAGGTTGGAGAGTATTCCAATTTGCAGGCTCTTCATATCCAGATTCAACGATCTCCCAAAAATCTTTCCCAATCAAAAAAGTCTTCATCTTGATAGACCAATATTGGTAATCAACTCCATCAAACTCTGGGATTTGCAAATTGTTTGCCATGCTGCTGTCTTCCAAACACCTTCAGCTCTGATACCAAATGTAGAAACCTAGAAAGATCAAATGTAGAACCCTGGAAAGATCCAAACAATAGCAGAGAAAAAAATAATATCCAATACACCATAACAGTAAAATAACTTTTCTCAAGAACATAACATACTCTGTTTTGGGGACATAATCATGATCTTTTATTAATCAAATTGAAGGAAATTATTACAAAAGAAAAAAAAGACTATATACTGCTTGGAACACAAGTCTTTAAATTAAAAAAGAAAGCTAAGATAATTGCATTATCCATGCCAATGATTAAGGATGGGAGAAGAAGTAACTAAGACTAAACTAAAATGCATCCAAAAATATCATCTAATGCATGCCATATGTATAGCATGCTTCTTGTTTAAGCTACTCCTGAACTGAAGTATTCTAGAAATTATTTATAGAACGGTGGAAATGGAGCGGTGGAGCTGGAGTTTGAAGTGAAGATCTCAGCATCAATCTTCAAATCCTTAGGTTGCAAAATCATTTATTAGCCCAAAACCCCAAGGACACTTTTTTTCATTATGGGAAATGGTGGTCAATAAGTTAAACAACCACAACACCTATGTGTCCAAGGAGTAAGCCGTAGAGGGCTTTTGTAGCAGGTTTTATCATAGCAGCCCCTTGGCTAATCATGTAATCTCTTATTGGCATGAGAGAAGGAATAGGAACATTTTGGACCTTAAATATGAAGACCATCGATATTGTAATATAGAATGATATTAGGCTGAGTTTGATTGACCATAAAGGAGAAAAATTTAAGATATCATTTTGGAATCCTTAATATACGACAGTATGCAATGTAGAATGAATAAACTGCAACAGTATGCAATGTAGAATGAATAAAATGTACAGAAAGAAGGAATGTTGGTTAGATAACTAATCAAGAATAATTTGGAAAGATATTGTAATAGTTGCAAAGGAAACATTTGTCATCGCATGACCCAGTGCATGACAGGTAGCTACCGGCGTGAGTAGCAACAAGAGCTCCTTGTTAATTGGATGTAAACAAATTCCTAAAGCCATGTCAGTGATTGTCATAGTTACCAAACAATTTTTTTGTATGAGTAATAATAAAAGATAAACGAGTTACAACAAAAGGAAACTCACTGCACAGTCTTACCATTCAAAATAAAGCCATGGAACGAGCATGCCAAGGATGAATGAAGAACATTAGTATTGTCATCGAGATGACATCTCAATACTGTCAGGTAAAGGCAATGACATTAGGAGGATGTGGACTCTGTGTAAGGACATCATCATCGAGTTCAAGTGGGCATTTATACGAAACCCTAGAGCATCGTACGTAATACCACCTTGGGTTTTAATGATGCAGATTTAATATAAAATGACTTCATCATGGAATATGGAGAGGCAAGTTAAGGTATGATCATATTTTAATTATTATAAAGTATTACGCTGTTCCACTTTTATTATCTAAAAAATGAAAAGATATCTTATATAGTTGTTTATGATATACAATTCGAAGATATATATTTGTGATTAGATTAATAAACTTTTTATTTCTTGATTCACAATTCAAATGATGTTAACACTGGCATGATTGGAAGAACAATTATTTATTATAATTAAACATTGAGAAGTATATGATAAACAAATTTGGAATTATAAAGAATGGTATCAGGAAGAGCTTTAGGGAAACCTAAAATTAAAGGTAAGACTTTGATATATTATGAGATTTGTTTATACATGCAATATATAAGGAAAATTAGATTTGAAATGGCTAATCAAAGGATAAGTAGATTTCTCATCCATGCTTTAATATAAATTGAAGGTTTGGTAAATTATAATGTTGTTAAGTAATATTGATTAAATTACTTAAGATCATCATTCTCCAAGTTGAGATAAGGCCTGCAGTGGAATGGACTGGGTGACATCACTTGAGGTACTAGATAAAGCCTACGGGTATCGAGTAAGGCCTACGGTGATGGGATATCCCAGGTTAAATCATACAAAAGCACTATCTTGGGGATGATGTTCAGAGAGAGGTAATAATAATGAGGGCGAACGGTGAGGCCCACTAATTGGGTAATAGGGCACCCCATTATGGTTTCTCCTGCTATAATTGAATGATAAGATTAAGTATCTGATATTTCAAAGATTATGCTTTAAAAGACTTCTTATTGGAAAATAGTTGATAGAATCACCTTAAGATCATGCTTCTCCAAGTTGAGATAAGGCCTGCGATGGAATGGGCTAGGTGACATCACTCGAGGTACCGAATAAAGCCCACAAGTACCGAGTAAGGCCTATGGTGATGGGATATCCCAGGGTACATCATACAAAGGCACCTTCTTCGAAATAATGATCAGAGAGAGGTAACGATAATGAGGGCGAATGGTGAGGCCCAATGGTTGGGTAACAGGGCACCCTATTATGGTTCCTCCTCCCATATTTAGAAAATGATGAGTTAATAAATGGATTGAGACTATAAAAACCCTATTAGGGGATTGATTTATATATAATGTGTACTAATGATTTTTTGGTTGCAGGTTCACAATTAAGGAAATGCATAATGTGTGTCTTATGTGTTTGCATCATGTTTGCTCTGTGTCTTCATCTATCTACATCATGTTTACTTCATGTATTCATCTGTCTGCATCGTGTCTACTTCATGTTTTCATGATCTGTCTACACTATGTTTGCTTCGCGTTTTCATTCATTAAGATGTATATTTCATTAAAAAATTAGGACTTGTATGCAAATATGTTTGTATCTATGAAAGAGTTTGTGTATGAATGGTTTTGCTTGAGGATAAGCAAATTCGAGGGGGGAGGACTGTGATGTCCCCATTCTGGCATCTAATAAATGAGTATTATATATAAAGAGTATAATATTAATAATCACTAATTCATATAAAATATTACTATATTATAATTATATTGAGAGACAAATATAAATTGTTATATATTATATAATTATAAATATTAATTATATATATATATATATATATACATATATATAGATATATGAATATTATTTGTAATTAGATATTAATACATATATATTTGTATAACAATAGTATATGACATTATATCCTTGTTATATATTAAAATAATATTTAATTAGAAAGATTCATATATTATTATAATCTTATATATAATTTAATCTATATTATATAATATATAGTTACTAATATAACAAACCCTATGATATATAAGTAACCTTATTAATATATAATATAATTATTAATATACTATAACTATTATTATGAAAAGAAGCGACCCTTTGAAAATACATTTATATATTGAATATCACACAATCAAAAGGAAATCAGATAACAGACTCCACGAGAGCCGCAATGTCCTCCGCTTCTAAATTTATTTTTCTTTTCAGAGCTGCTCACTGCATCCACACAGCACACCACGATCGCCATCAATAACAACAAGATCTTCACATATTTTGATCAGATATGGAAATCAACAGCTTGTGCTGGATGGCCTGAAGTTCATCGAGGCAGGAGATCGATCCTAGGGAAATCCAAGATGGAGGGAGGGTAAGCCGAATGAAAGAGATGTCAAAACTCATGCAAAAGCTCACAAAAAAAAAAAAAAAAAAGAGCAAGCAAGCTACTATTATGAACAATAAAATCAAATCTATTTCATATTGCTAGACATGAAAGGAGTAGCAATGCCGGAGTAGAGAGGAAGGTGTTTAGATAGTGGGGATGGTGATATCAAACCAAGAGGTGTAAATCTAGGTTTAGGGTTTTGCCATCCAACAAAGTGGAAATATGTTTTGGGCAATGGCAAGGGCTGTCAGACTTCAACCTTGGATAGGGTTCCTTCCCAATGGCAGAATAAAGGCACGCTGCCTGAAAATGACTCAGATCTCCCTGACATTTCTTCCATTTTTTCTAGAACACCAATAGTTTAGCCGGCATGGGACCATGATTTTACCCAGATCTTTTCTTCAACCCCAGTGGTTCAGCCAATCAAATTTGCCCAAGTTCCTCTTCTGTTCCAAAAATGCTCTTTTAGAAAATATAAATTCTGGAGGGATGCATATTGTCAGAGATAAATCAATTTTCAGGGGGAAGGAAATTGCTCAACCAGCCAAATCTTTCTCCCTTAACCTGCGTTTTCATGATCAATGGTTGGGGTTGAAATTTCAAGCTCCAAGTAATGTAACTTCCAAACTTTGGACAAAACCATCCACTTTTGAGAAAGTTAAGAGGTTTCAATCCAAAAGATATCATCCATTCATGACACACAGAAAAATTAATCACAGGCTTATTAATAACCAGCCCATATTTGATATCTGTTTCTTCAAATCACTTGCAAGATAGTTTGAATCAAAACAAGATGGGTACAAACTCTAAGATGTTTCTGAATGTCAACACACGAGCCCCCTTGATTCCAAAATAGGTTTGGCGAAAGAAAGTTTCGAGTAATGTTGATCAATGTCAGAGTAATGTCAATCAAGTTCCACAGAATCCTAAACATGACCTCAATCAATTGTATGTCAGTTTCCCTTGTCACATGTTAGAACATTCAATTGATATGCTTCGTCAATCAGCTCTCATTGGTAAGTTTTCTTCTTCTTCCTTATTGTTTTTGGATATTAAGAAATGGGCATTTGATTCTTGGTCTGGTCTCAAGGATATTTTCTACATTGATCCAAAATCCAAATGTTTTATTGCCATTTTTACCACCAAAATAGAGAGAGATGTTGTTCATAAGCAAAAAGGCTGGTTTTGTCATGGAGTTGGATTATATACAATGTTTTGGGTTCCAAATTTTAATCCTTGTGATATATCTATTCAATTTTTTCCTCATTGGATTTCTTTTCCCCACTTGCCACTGGAATATCGTGACCCAGAGATCATTGAAACTATAGCTAATAAGTTGGGCATTTTCTTAAAACATGACCTTATTCCTTTTGAATGCCCACATTTGGAAGCTAGAGTTTGTTTGCTAATTGATATGCACAAATCTTTTCCCTCTTCTATATCTCTCATATCTAAATCGGGAAATTGGTCATAGTCAATTAAGATCTAGGATGCAAGTGTAGTCAATAAATTTCAAGATAATCTTGGTCATTTCAACAATATGTGCCAAACAAGGCATGTGGATATCTTAGCAGTATGTTCAGATCATTGCTCTGATCCAAACAACTGTTCTCAAAAAGTTTACAATCAGGATGTTTAATGTATGTCATAATTTCTGTCTAAGTATCGTCAATTAATGCCAGGTGAACACAATTATTTGCACAATGGGCTAGGTATGCAAATCCCATTTGCATTCAACCATATGAATATGATTCCTTTTCAACAAATTCTTTGGATCATGGTTTTATTCCAACAGGTTTTTTATAGATCTAAGTTATTTTTGTTGGATGCTCCAGCTGATGATTTGGATTCTCCTATTGATGTGACCCCAAGGTTATCCATTTTGCCTGAATTTCATCATTTATTGGTTCCAAATTCATTGCAATCAATTACCTTCCAAAATAAGAGTTTCTCCTTATTAACATGGCCTATTCAACACTTATCTATTCAACCTTCTCCAGTAATATTGAGCTTTATTTGTGATCAAATTATTACTAAAATTGCCAATTTAATTGTTTTTGGTATTGCAAGAGAAGAAGGTATTCATGATGAGGAATATATCTCTCCTATGATTGATAAATTGCTTAGAGAATTTCAATTTTGGAATAAAGTGGTTCCGGGTAAGATCCCTAATAGCAAAGACAATTTTGTCCAAGTATCTCAATTTAATGGTGCTACAGGTGAATGAGTATCTCTAGAAGACTCTATGGGGCTAGAAATGATTATCTATCAGCAAGTACAAAAATCTACTGATTTGATTTCTCAAGATCCCTATTATCAACATGAGCAAGTGCAACCCTTACAGGATGATGCTACTATTATTGAAGATCAACACAATTTCAAGATTCAGCCCTTATCAATTTTACAGATTCCATCCAAAGTGGTTTCCAATATAAAAACTCCTAAGTCTAGAGGCAGGCCAAGGGGTTCTAAGACTAAGACTGAGATTGCTGCTAGTATCCAAACAACATTGGATAGTAGTTTTATTATTTCTAAAAGATCGACAAGGAGAACATGATGTTCTTCTTGTCCATAATGAAAATCAACTCATGGAATGTCAGGGGTGTCAATGCCTCTGACAAAAGGCATAGAATTAAACAAGTGGTTGATTCTATGCAAGCAGATATTACTTTTCTTCAGGAAACCAAGTTATCTCAAGATAATTTTGACAAAACAATAGCAAAATGGAAAAAATGGAAATCTTTCATGCTCATGAAATAGGAGCTTCTGGGGGTCTTGCTACACTTTGGAATCCTCTCACAGTTAATGCACAACTCATCCAGCAAGATAATAATTGGTAGATGCTGCATATATCTGCATTTGATGTATTATTTATTTTGATTAATGTCTATGGACCTTCTTCATCTTAGGATAAAGCATGTTTGTGGGAAACTATCACTCATTCTATTTAGATTCAAGAACTACAACAAGTAGTTATAGGAGGTGATTTTAATGCTTTATTATCTCAGGTAGAGAAAAAAGGAGGTATCATTCCTCCTCTAAAAAATCTACAAGATTTTAATTGTTTTGTGGATAATAACAATCTCATGGATATTCACCCAAGGAATGGATCTTTTACGTGGACAAATAAAAGGGCTAGATTTGCACATATCACTGCTCGTCTTGATAGATTTCTTTTATCACTTGACTAGAAATTGAGTTGCTCAGATATTTCTTTAGATATTCTCTCATCACCAGGATCTGATCATTTCCCTATATCTTTAACTCTCAATTACAAAGACAAAAGCAATGAAAATTAATTCCATTCATCCTTCAAATTTGAAAATATGTGGCTTCGTCATCCAACTTTTTTGAAGAATGTTCAGCATTGGTGGAATGAGGCTCCTCATGTGGATGGATTTAAAATGCATCAATTTGCTATGAAGTTCAAACATGTCAAGCCTCAAATCAGAATTTGGAATCAGCATGTATTTAAAAATGTGTTTTCTCAAAAATCAACAATCAAACAACAACTAGAAGATGTATATAATCATATCATTCAAAATGGTATGAATGAAGATACATATGTTTCTCAAAAAAATCTTCAGTGAGATTGGGATGAGTTATGTGCAAGAGAGGAAACTTATTGGAGACAACAGTCTAGAGAGCTATGGCTTCAAGATGGAGATAGAAATACAAATTTTTTTCATGTTTCAGCTAAACAAAAGAGAGTTAACAATTCAATATTTCAGACCAAAGATGCTATTTCAGGTGATCTTATTACTAATGAAAATTTTATTCAGAATGAAGGGGTGAAGTTTTTTAAGTATCTCCTTGCACCTAATAGCATGCCTTCTCCTTCTAACTCACAAATGAATGAACTTCTTGATTCAATTCCAAATATGATTTCATCTCAAGATAATGACATGTTGATGGCACCTTTCACTATTCAAGAAATTCGCAAGGTCATTTTTTCTTTTCCTCCAGATAAAGCCCCAGGCCCGGATGGTTTCATTGCTATGTTTTATCAAAGTTGTTGGGATATCATTGGATGGGATTTATTGTCAGCTGTTGAAGAATCAAGAAGGTGCAAAACCATAATTAAATATTTTAATACCACAAATATCTCAATTATTCCAAAGATCAAGGATCCTCAAACATTTGCAGATTTTAGGCCAATTTCACTATGTAATCTGTCATACAAGATTATAACTAAAGCCATATATCTTCGAATGCAACATATTATCCCTCGCATTATTTCTCTTGAACAAGGTGGATTTGTTCTAGGAAGGGAAACTATGGAAGGGGCTATAGTGGCGCATGAGGTTCTACATTCTATAAATTCAAATCGTTCCTCAAATTTTATAATAGAACTTGATATGATGAAAGCTTATGAAAAGGTTTGCTAGAAATTTTTGCTGCAAGTGCTTTCCAAAATGAGTTTTTCAAAGAATTGGTGCAAATGGATTAAGGCATGTATTTCAAATGCTTGGTTTTCAATATTAATAAATGGTAAACTAGCGAGCTTCTTCTCTTCTACTCAAGGGATTAGGCAAGGAGACCCCCTATCCCCAATTCTTTTCATCATTATAGTTGAAGCCTTTAGCAGGACCATTTCACATCAACATAAGTGCAGTAATTGGCATGGCGCACTTATTTCGAGTACAAATATTGCTATAACACATTCTCTATTTGCAGATGATACACTTTTATTTGGATTGTCAAATGTTCAGGAAGCTATTATATTCTTCATGTTCTCAATCTATATTCAGCAATGTCAGGTCAAGCCATTAATGCTCATAAATAAAAAATCTATTTTTTTAACACAAATAAAGTGATTTCTGATAAAATTAAACAAATATTGGGTTTCTTAGAAGATTTATTACCTTCTATCTATTTGGGCATCCCTTTCTTTATGGGTTCAAATAAATCTTCATACTGGGACTCTGTCATTCAACGTATTCAAAGTAGAATCACTACTTGTAAAGTTAGATGGTTATCCTTGGCTGGGAAAGTCTTGCTGATTAAATCAGTATTACCTACAATTCCAAATTACTTTTTTGCTATTCTTAAAGCTCCCCCCAAAATTCTAGTTCAAATTTAGAAAATGATTAAGGGCTTCTTATGGACAGGTAATATGGATGATTCTCATAAGATCCCACTTATTTCATTATAGGACATGTCACAGATTCCAGCAGTAGGAGTGGCAGGTGTGCATGACCTTACTAAAAGAAATGAAGCATTTGGTGGGAAATTGGTTTGGCAAATGTACACTAAACCTCAATCCACTTGGTGCAAAATTTTGCAACAAAAGTATCTAGATAATAATGATCCTTCTAGAATTCTCTCTATTTTGGATCCTCCTAAAGGTTCAGTTATATGGGATTTCATGACAGCTTCTCGTAATATTGTGGTTAATTATGTTTCTTGGGAAGTTAATGATGGTACTAAAGTTAACTTTTGGAGAGATTCTTAGAATGGTCAAATTCCACTTTCCAATAATTTGATTTCTCTGAATATTATTGAAGTGTCAAAACTACACTAGGGTACTCAACTTTATCAGTATGTGGCATATGTTTGTGAACTTTCAGGGAAAGCGTTTTGGAAGGATCTAGCGGTTTTACCACTTTCATCTTAGGAAATTAGACAATTCAAAGATATTTTGTCTTCCAGGCAAGTCTTCTTTTCTGAATCTCAAGATAGGATTTTATGGGCTCTAGCTAAGGATGGCAATTATTCAATAAAAGAGGGTTATAAAATTTTGTAGCAAAATGTTTCACATAAAGTTACCTGTAGGGCATTTTCGTTTTGTTGGAATCATATTATACTTCCAAAGGCAGGTTGTTTCACTTGGCTTGCACTAAAACATAGGATTTTGAGAAGTGACAGATTGACTAAATTTTAGATTGCCTCCTCTTTTAACTGTGTTTTTTGTGATGAGTGTGAAGAATTAGTGGATCATCTTTTTGTCTCATGCTCATTTGCTTATCAATTCTAGATTTTTGTCTTGAATAAGCTACACTATAGTACTCCTCTCCAAAATAATTTGTGGGATCTTTTTCAAGCTTGGCCAGTCCTTTATCCCAAATCATTATTTGCAAACCTTTGGAAATGTATCCCGGCATTGGTTGTTTGGGCTATTTGGTGGGAACGTAACAAACACATTTTTAGAAAAGAGAGTCATTCCTTAGAAATTGTTTTGGAGGGAATTGAAAGATCTATCTCAGAGGTGACAAATTCAAGTTTGCAAAAGACAAAATTTAATCCTATTGTTACTTCTTGGGACTCTCAAATTATTCAAAGATGGAAACATTTATTCATTCCAAATGGTTGGAAAATTGGTAATTCTTCCACTTCTTCATTATTTCGTAAGCAAACAGGATGGAGGCCACTAGATGAGGGATATTGGAAATTGAATTTTGATGGTGCATCAAGAGGTAATCCTGGCCCTTCTAGTTTTGGTGCATGTATCAAAAATTCAAATGGAGATATTGTGGCAATTACAGTATCCCCTTTGCCTATTAATAAAAATAATATGGCAGAGGCACAAGCTCTGTTAGCTGGTCTTATTTTAGCAAACCAAGGTAATTTTTGGTTGCTACATATTGAAGGGGACTCCTCTATCATTATTAACACCTGTATTCATAGGACTATCTTCTCTGGAAGTTAAAATATATTCTTATTCAAATTTGGAGGCTCCTAGATGAGTGCTTGGATGTTTGTATTTCACACACCTATAGGGAAGGAAACCATGTTGTGGATTTTCTTTCGAATTTGGGTTGTGATGGGTTGTTGATTTCATCACTTCACCCTTTATCCATAATTGAGAAACATGTTGCCCTCAAAAAATTAATTTAGGAAGATAAGTTTGTTGGATTGTGCTCATGTATACCAGTTTGAAGGAAGGTGATATTCAATTCTAGATATATTGATGGGTGGTACTTGATTCACCCTTTGTAATTATTTGTTCAAAATATCTAAAACTATGTATACTTTAGGGACGATGCTAGGTTTTCTTCACTGATTCTTTCCCAGTTGACCTCGTTGAATCAGATTAATAAAATATTACAGATGATTGCCACTTTTACCTATAAAAAAAAAAGGAAATCAGATAGAAAAATAGGAAATATAATCAAATTATATAAATAAAATATCAAATTTGAAGATGACCCAAAACGGGACATTACAGATTATAAATTTATGATTGTTTCTTTAATCATTTTCACATTAATTATCTTCAATCTAATAGTAGATTCCAAAATTTGGTATGTAATACAGATTAAATTAAAAATCTATTCTACGATTGCTATTCATTTTTCCCTGAACACAAAGATTTTTCCATTTTCATTTTGAAGGAAAATATAAGTTAAAAGGGAATGTTCTCATAAGGAAAATCCAAAGAAGGAGGGGAAAATTAGATACCCCTAATAAGAATAGAAAGGAATTTAAATAAAATAAAAATGAAATTAAATAAAACTAAAATAAATTAAAATAATTGGAAATATTTTTTTCCGGCAAGGTCTAACATTTTTCTGACCAAAAATTATCAAATCTGGGAGCAAAGCTCCCACATATAAGCCTATCGGCTTACATACAATTTTTAGGTTTTATATTTGGGCCTTGAAATTATTTTCAAACTAGGTTGACCAATTTCGCATCTTTTGTGAGGGAGGTATAAAGTTAGGAAAGTATTTCAATTGTGGTAATTATTTTATGTTATCCCATCTGCTAGAAAATCTATTTTCAAGTATTGTTATGGATGAAAACTCATAAGAGAATATGGTTAGTAGATGACATTCCTTTGGGATTATAGAGTGGGAACCCTTTGGATCTTAGATGACATTTCCACTTATGGAGTTCACTGGGGTTGTTGGGATTTAAAGAGACAGAAATAATAATTAAATGCAAATATAACCGATATCATAAAATAATAAGGCACACATAAGAGAACACAAGACACAAAGATTTAACTTGGTCCACCCAATCCTTGGGATGTGTCCACCAAACAATGAGTCCAATATTCTTATTATCTAGTGATTACAACCTAATTAAAATTTGTAGTCCTTTATAGCTCAACACCATCGCAAGAAGCTACTATCACACCACACACAAAATCCCTAACCCTAAGCCATGTTATACAAGCTTTTGTCACTTACAAAATTAGGGTTAGATAATTTTGACAAGTTAGCCTAAAAAATCTTTGACGAGTCAACCTTGGGAAATGGTTGACAAGTCAACTAAAAAATCCCTGATGAGTTAACCCTATAGAATTTATTTAAAATGTACATCACTTTCTTGATCAGTCACCACATAACAACAATCTTTCACTTGGGGACTGATCAGGCTCTACACTAAACTACCTCCCGTGGAGAGTGACCTTGTAAAAATACCACTACCACATAAGGATCCCACTAGATCAAACCACCCCACACTCAAGCTAAAGAGGAGTTCAACTTCTCCCTTGTCACTACCTTTGTAAACATATCTGTATTAGTATCATATGTATGTATCTTGTCCAACTTTAGTTTTCCATCATCCAAAACTAACCAAATGAAATGATACCATAATTGTATTTTTTTTTTCTTTGAATGTAAAGCACAATTCTTGGCAAGATGAATGTCACTCTAACTATCTATATATAGATAAATATTCCTATGGGAAGCTCCCAAGTCATCCATGAAGAATTGAAGCCATATCATCTCCTTGACTGCCTTTGTAACAACACCATACTCTACCTCTATAGTGGATAAAATATTCACCTTCTATAACCGAGAAACCCAACTCTTTTCTATCCCACCAACAATAAATACATAAACTATAATACTTTGGTTGGTATCAAGATCCCTTGCCAAATTTGAGTCAACATAGCCCTACAAATCAGTAGTAGATCACCCAAAATGTAAACACTTATTGGATGTTCCTCTCAAATATTTGAGAATCCATTTGACTGCATTCCAATGTTTGATCCTTGGGAAACTCATATACCTACTAACAACTCCCACTACATGTGTAATATCTGGCCTAGTGCATACCATATAATACATCAAACTTCCTACAATTGAAGCATAAGGTACCTTAGACATATTATCCTCCTCTTCAAGTGTCTTTGGACAAATCTTATTAGTCAATTTTAAATGACTAGGCAAAGGTGTAGTGAAAACTTTGGCATTTTCCATGTAGAAACATTGCAACACCTTCTCAATATAATCAACCTAAGATAGAGTCAATTTCCTATTTTTCCTATCTCTGCAAATTTTCATACCAAGGAATTTTTTTTTTTCCCCAAATCCTTCATAGCAAAGGAATATGTTAACTATTTTGGATTAAGGTAAAAATAGGTTTTGATGGGACTTGAAACCCCATACAAAAATAAAATATCAACAATAAATAGTCGACCCAGTTTTACAAGGACCAACAACCTACAATAAAAACATTCAAAAAAATAGGTTTCACAAGGATCTGAAACCTACAAGTAGCATTCTAAAAAAAAATCTTCTCAAAAGTAAAAACACATTAAAAGACAACAAGGACAAAGGTACAAAACTAGAACAATAAAGTCAAACTAGCAATCACAATCAACAAAAGAAAAACAAGAAAACCCTATCACTAGAGCTCCTCCGCAACCTTAGTCAAATCTTCGGCAGTATCAACAATCCCTTGAAGAAAATCCTCAGTAATGGAAATAGGGGCAACTTCAATGGACCTTTTAGTACTCCGCCTTGTCCTTCTACTAGGTCCGAAAGTCATTTTGATATGTATAAGAGAGATAATTTCTTCATTGCTCCTCCTACCCAAACTAAACACTACCCCACATAAACTATTAGTTATCATGTCCATCTAATGTCTGCTATCCTTGACCAGTTGCCTAAGGCCAACTTCATAGGCCATCAGTTTCTCAAGAATAATCCCAATTTTCCCATCAAGTTCGGTTCTTTTGTTTCTTTCAATATCTAGATTCTTCTACAACTCTTTAACATTTTTCTTTAATGAAATGATTTCATTATAGAGCCATGTATCAGCCTGCAGAGTCACATTTGCCTTCATTTTAGCTTTGTTAAGAAAGAAAAATCCTTCCACTGAAATTATGCATCCCCTTCTCCTTATTCACATTCTTCAGCTCATGGTGACTAGAATCAATGTGGGTCTCTTTTGGTGTAGCCCCTTCCCACTTAGATTAGGTGTCCCTAGAATAGTTTTCCTCCTGAGGTCAATAGTATTTGGCTTGTGTGTAATAAGCATCATATTAGCATCCTTCTTGGTTTCCATCTAGCCCCCTCTTCCTCTACAGCCTCATTTGTGGGTGTAGTATCTATCACCTCAATATCTTTGTCCTTTGAAATCAAAGAACTATCTAGGTTCTTAATTTCAATTTTTAGAGAACCCACATTGCTCCCCATCCTGCCAAACTTAGCCACAGATTCATCCTGATTGCCTAAGTACCCACCATTGTTCTAGCTAAAATTTCTACTCTTTGTTTCTCCTTCCTCTTCATTCTCATTCTCTTCTTCTGTGGTTCCCTTTTCCTCTACCTTATTTTTGGAGATGGGGTGGACCTCCTCCTTTTGTTTATGATAATATCACTTTATTTTTGGACAATTAGGTTTTCAAAGGTCCCCCCTTAAGTGTGTCCTTTGTTTGGGGTATTTAGAATAATGCATTACTGTTGGTCTTAGAATGGTTTTGACAATTATGTGTCAACACACTTAAGTTATTTACTATGTTCATGTCGAATTAGTAAGCTATGCTGAGTATAATGTGTATAGATGTCGAGTGAATAGTATGTGCCAAGTTGCAATAAGTGCCAAGCAAGACAACGATATAGTAAGTGTCAAGTAGATAGTAAGTGTTAAGAAGATAGTAAGTGTCGAGTGAACAATAGATGCTAAGCAAGTTTAGGTATCAAGACAGATAGAATTTCAATAAGTGTTGAGCATCAGTATCAACAAGTGCCAAGCAACATAGAATTGACATAAGAGTTTGTGCCTTCACAAACAAAGTTGTAAACCATTTGCATGCTAGCTAATGGATAGATCTTGAAGCTTAGAGATAAGATCAAATCTATTTGATTCCCTATGTAATCAACCTGTAACCAATTAGAAAAATGGAATGCTAAAGAGGCAAAAAGGATGATACTCAGCCCTAGATTCATATCTAACCCTAAGTCACAAAATATTTTTAAGGAGCTCGAAGCCTCATAATTCAAAGAGTAGAGTGTGATGCATGTGAGTGAAGAGCATAAGGAGTAAAGGGGTGAATTAAGAGGACATTCAAAGTGACTTAGTAGAGGAAATGAATTGCAAAATCAGTTAGCAGAACAAAGGATCAATGACACCACATTTTCATATCAGATCTGAAAGGATCGGGATGGACTAAATAGTGATCTAGAATCAATAATATCAGATTTTAAGTAATCATATCAACATTCTACTATGCTCTCTAACAATTGTATTAGTAGGATGAAATCCTATGGACTTAGGTTGGTTTAACAGCCATTGAGAAATCTTTTAATAGGGTGACATTCCAAGTGAATATTTTGTAAATCCTTTAAACAGGTGCACTTCTAGCAGGGCGTGAAATCCTTTAATAGGGTGGGACGTAATAGTCTCTTGTAGCCTTTAACAGGGCAGACCATGGTTCATGGTAAAACTTTGTAACCTTGACAAGTTACATTATTGTTGCAATAGTAAGTTGTGGGTGTCATCCTCACCCCAGTTTTACCTTCTCATTTTGGAGAGTTTCTAGGTGATCATATCTGGTGTTAAGTGTTTGCATGCATGCTTTTACTTTCCATGTTATTTAAATATGTTTCATGCATGTATTGATTGATATTAAAAGTTTTAATGGTTAACACTTAGTACTTCTGATTCAACCCCCCCCCCCCCCCCCCATAAGTATACTTCCCACTTGTAAATTCCACCAACTGGTATCAGAGCTAGGTTCTCACCAGGAGGAGCCTTATAGCTTGGAGAAAAGATCTAGAGATGGAGGTCTACAAGCTTGGGAAGATTATAGAGAACCAAGAGATTGAAATACATCTCATTCTACATTCTCTGGAAGAAGTCAGGGAGGAACTGAGGAAATCCCTGAAAAGAAGAAAAGACATTGCCATAGCTGAGAATGATATACAATACAAGGAGACTAACACCACTAAAGTGTTTGCTAATGGAGACTCAAAGGAGTTTGATGCAACAATTTTAGACCTAATGGAGAAGAATAGAACTCAAGCAGAAGAAATCAAAACTCTCAAGATTGAACAAGAATCACAAGCCATGATTCTATGTGAAGTGATTGAATAGAAGAAAAGAGCTATTGAAGATAAGGCCATGATAGAAGATGACAAGAGAAACCTAGCCAATAGACTAGAATAGAAGTCAATTGAGCTTACAAGAATATCCAACATGCAATTAAATACCCTAAGTCAAATGATGAATACTCATCATGAGTTGAATGCCAAAGACATTGAGATCACTACACTAAAGTTATAGAATGAACAACTGCAAAATGATTTGAGGAGAGAAAGAGAAATTGTAGAGAGCTTCAACAAGCCCAATGAGAAATTGTAGAGAGCTTCAAAAAGCCCAATGAAGCCATTAAGTACTTTGAGCAACTACTAAAATCTCCAAGATCTAGTAATGATACATCAAGACTAGGCTATACTAGCACTGAAGAAGGAGAATCATCCAAGATTGCTCAAGAAAGAAATGATAAAGGTAAGAGCTCAAAACTCACTTATCATTCCTATGGTAAAAAGGGACATATTGGTAATGTGTGCAGGAGCAAGAATGCCAATCAACATGACAAACCTAAAAACATGGGTCACTGTCACAAGTACAATAAGCAAGGTCATCAGGCACATGACTATAGGACTAGAACCATCACGACACCAAGATTTGAAGGCTACTGCTACGATTGTCAGAAAAAGGAAAGGAAAGGAAAGGTGGTTTTATAGTCCACGCTATGCCATAGTTTTTGGGTTTACATATGGTGACAGTGATATGGGACTACCTCATACTCTTTTTTGAGAGGCACTTGGCGCTACAAATGAGGCGTACATACCCTACCCCCCAGTGGGATTTGAACTTGTGACCTCTTTTTCAAGAGTACAAGTTCTCCACCACTAGGCCAACTTAGGCTGTATGGACATAGAGCCTTTGAATGTAGATCTAAGCCTATGTGGTCACCAAATAGACTAGAAAAAAACAAGAATTCATGGACACCACTATAACTAGGACTACAACACTAGGAAAAGTTGTCACTACTATCAAGAGTATGGACACATTCCTAAAAACTGCATAAGAACATATTTTAGTGGTAACTACAGTAGATGGTTGAGTCAAACGACTTGTTTAAGCTGCCTAAAGAAAGGTCACATCAATAAGTACTGCCCAACAAGGTCTAAGGTACCTAATTATGAGTTCAACAAAGGAAAAGACAAAATTGATGTTGACCACATCAAAGGAGAGATGAACAAGACATGGAAGAAAAGAGATGGAAGAAATACATCTAATGGAGGGATCACTTCACCTAATAGGTCAAGTGATCACACCTCATCCAATTAAGCAAAAGAAGGTATGTGGGACTGATATTTAAATGCTTCATTATACATCAGTTCCAAGATAAGTTAGTACTATAAAGGAAAAAAATAACATGAATAAACATGCAAGTTTATGAGGAAAATCCAAAGTTAAATCTTTAAGTTTTCACATTATTGCCAGGTGTCAAAAATTCTCTTCAGATGCCGATTTAAATCCAGTATGTGTGCTGAGATGTAAGCCAAAGCCTATTGAAGTCGAGTCAGTAGTTACTATTAAGTAAGGGTAATTCCTATAGCTACTGAGTGAAGTCGAATTTGCATTGATGCTAAGTAAAGCAAAAATTTCATAAGGAGCTGAGTTTACAGTTGTATATGCACTAAGCATTAAATGTTATGTATTGAAGGGTATAAGTGATGAAATGAAGAAATAGAAGTCTTTTTAACCCTTTTTGTGAACATTTGTCTATAACATACTGAACTTTATTATCTTTTAGTATAAGTGTTTTGAACTTTTGATGTATAAAGTATGGACATAGGGCATAAAAATGATAATCGAAATTATATCTAAAAAGGGGTTCATTTTGTGGTAAAAATATTTCTTCATGAATATTTGATATGGGTAGATCTTCCTGCAACCAAAGAGATTGCAAAACTTTTTAGTTGAATAATTAATGCCTTTTCTTTGTAAACTAATAAATGTAAATAAATGTTTGCGGGAAGTCTTGTGTATTAAATTTTGATCGCAGGAATACAAGCTGAGCTAGAGTTAATCAAAAACAAACTGTGAAGGAATAGCGCTAAGGCATTGATGGTATTAAAGAGAAGTGTTATGACACCGCTGCAGCTGGAGACTTGGCGGCAAAGTCAAAAGGGACTTGTTTTAATCAATAACAAAGAGGGACCTGGTAAAGTAGCCGATTAAGGAAGCAAGCATCAAAGTGATCAGTTACACATGCAAAGCACGATACCTAGATTCCTGGAAGCTATTTAAAGTTGGATAAAAGAGCAGATCTAACATTTTCTATGATCTATATTTGTGGGGAATTTAAGGGATAATTAATGTCTTTACAATTGAATGCTTGTAGTTTTAAGTTTTAACTGACTTTCCTTCTTGAGGAAGTCGTAATTATAGGATTTTTTTGTTTTCCTTCCTTTTAAATAAGACCTTGTTTGTATCTATGAGGTTAGGTAGTGAGCAGATAGATAGAGTTGATAGACATCTTGTTTTCCAAGTTATTGTAATACTATATATTTGAATGAATACATGATTTTTTTGAGTTTCATTCTTCTGTGGGGGCCTACACAGAAGGTGGAGTTTACTTTAGTAAGTAGGAGTTAGACTCAATTTTTTTAAGTTAAGATTAGAACTGTTGTTCTTGCAGCCACTGGAAACAAAACTAGTTACTATTCCTGCAGTAGTAGGTGCATAGACATATGGTTAAATAATTAGAATTCCCTTCCAAGTATTTGAAAGTTGTCTTTCCTTTGGATAAACTAGATTTCCTTAATGGTTATTGCATTCAAGGTAGTAGTGACTTTTAGCGAAACTAGAGCATATACTTTGCAGACATCATCTCAAGTTCATGCTCTCGGATTGACATTTAATGAAGATCAGCATAGTACTTGTTGGAATATTCAAATATGGAGAGAATACTTATGAGAGGGGGGGGAGTGGCTGAATTAGAAGTATTACACTTTAAGAAATAAAACTTTTAACTAAAGTAAATTGCATGCATGTAAACACATCAAATAAACATGAAACTAATACATGCATCAACAACACATAACACTGGAATTTGGCAACCCAGAAACCCTCCATAAATAAGAAGGTAAAACTGGGGTGGGGATGATACCCACAAAAATTCACTACAGCAATATTATTCAACCACTTCTGATGGTCTGCCTTGTTAAATGCCTACCCTGTTAAAGGCTTTACACTATGTCAATAGTGACCTGGTTAAAGGATTTACAAACACTTAACATGAAGTGTCACCCTGTTAAAGGATTTAATCACCTTTTGATAAGGATCTACAAATAGTTGTTAAGCCAACCTATCTACATAGGATTTCCTTTCTAATACAATGGTAAAAGAGTATTAGGTATTATAAACCTGATAGTTTGCAATCCTTGATTGCTGAATGCAAGCACTTGTTCTGGCTCTCTCTCTAATTTTGATCCTCTGAGATCTAATTTATGTTTGTCTCCTTTGATTTGTTATGATTAACTGAATATTGAATTGTTGCTCTTACTCTCTATGTCTCCTTTCACTAAATTGCATTATGTTTTTCCCTTAACACCATTCTCCTTCTCTCATCCCTATTAAAATGAAACTTTTGTCTTCCTTAAAAAGACTTCGAAGACTTAAGGTTAGATATGGATCTACGATCCAAATTGAATCTCAATTTCCCACTCAATACTTCCCTTTTTGCTAATTGGTTGCATGCCTTTCCAATTTTCCAATTGGCTGCATGCAGTTTGCATAAGAAGTGTAAAAGATTCATTCTTATCTCTAGATCTTTCGAGATTTACCTTGTGTCAGCTACAAAGATGGTTTACATCATAATTTGTGCAATTACAAACTCTTATGTTGATATTCTGAGATACACGGCTCATGAAGCATTACTGATGCTCGGCACATGCTATTTCTTGAATAGCTCAGCACCTTATGTTACTCGACACTTGATATTACTTGACACTTGATATCACTCGGCACTTGATATCATTCAACACTTGATATCACTCGACACTTGCTCTTTGCTTGGCATGTATAGTGAAAAATGGTTAAGTGTATTAACACTCAGCTGTCAAAATTATTCTTTAAACCAACAATCTCCCCCTTTGACATGAGTGGCAAAAAAACTTAACTAGGATCCTGTGATCTTGACATTATTTCGTGCATCTTCTTATTTGCTTCAAAAAAATTTAGGAACAAATAACAATATACCTTATGACTCCCTGTGAGTTGATTATGCCTAGTACACTCAATGACTTCTATCCTATTTCTTCATTCTAACCAATATGTTATATCAAAATTTGTCAAAATTCTCCCAAAATTCTCTATCTCCCCCTTTCATCATAATTACCATTTCATTCTGTACTGAACTCCCCCATACTTAATCTCTACTTAACTCCCCCATACTTATTCTCCCCCTTTTTGACACTTATGTCAAGGGTTCTATAGGGAAATGCCATACTTGGCCAAAAATGTATTGTTTACTTCAAGGAGTACCTTCAAAGTTGCATCCCAATTTGCTAGTGCAACATGCAATGACTTATGCTAGATGGCAATCTCTGCTGCTAGGTGTACAGGTCCATCAGATGTGGAAAGATTGGGGTCTTTCTTGAGAACTATCTTTGCATTCATCTGCTCCTTGTGAAGTATTTCCAAATGAGGAGTGATAGAGGATTGAATTTGCATCAATTTGGCTTTGGTGGTTGCCTCCTCTACTGCTAAGACAACTAACTCTCTTTGTGTGTGAAGCAATTGGGCAAAATGCTTCTCACTCTGAGCTAGATTTGTAGGGAGTTGCATGCTAGAAATCTTTAGATATTTCTCCAAGCTCAGTATTTTCTGGCCAGTGTCCTGTGTGAATGTGGAAAAATCACACAACTTGTTGTATAGGGAAAATATGTTTCCAAGTATAGTTTTGACTGTTTCAATTTTCTTAGCCAGCTCTATTTGTGATAGTGCTATATCACCCGATATTTTCTTATTTACCTTGCCTTGGAATTTAATTTCTAACCATTCCAGTAATTTGGCATTTATTTCTTGGTCTTCACTAGTCACTTGGTCAACTATATTAGATAGTTGCTCTATAATTGGCCTTGACTCATCTAGAGACTGTAAGCAGAAAGCTTCTATAAATATGTCTTTGATTTCATTTAAGGTATGCTTGTGCTTGTGTTCTCTTCTTAGTGCTTCTTGTCTCCTTCTTCTATCCAATGCACTTTGAATTTCATTGATCTTCTCTTCAGTGAGAGTGCTAGATCTCCTTCTTCTATCCAATGCACTTTGAATTTCATTGATCTTCTCTTCAGTGAGAGTGCTAGATTCATAATATGGAATCTTTATTTCTTCATCAAGTTCAGGAACTCTATAGTGAAGTTTCCTAACTGCCTTTGATGAGCTTGAGCCTGGTGTCCTGATTTGCAATGGTAACCTATCAATGCTTGGCTATTGAAGAGTCTATGTTGGAGTACCAGATTTGGGTAATGCAACCAATGTTTGTATTGTAGACTCCTCCTTCTTACTTGTCTCATCTTTTTCTTCAGCTAGTTTATCGTTTTGGTGATCACTAGGTGGGGTTGAACTTGTTGGCTATTCAGATGTTTCTTTAACTTCCCCTGTTGTTGTACTTGGCATCTGAAGTGTATCAGTGATTACACTTGGTGGAGGTGGTGGAGGAAGGAATAGAATACTAGTAGGTTGTATGGTCGAAGGTGGTTCTTGTGTTTTCATCTTGACTACCTTTGTTTTAACTGCTAGATTCTACAATTCATCAACATTGACCAATACAAGATTTGAACATAATTTTGCTACTAGTGTTGATTGGTCAAGGATTTCTAAATCCTCTGCAGTTAATGGATTGATGTTTGGATCAGAAGTGTCTATAATATACTTGATTTTAACAATCTCTGCAGGTGTGATGATGGCATGAGGAGGACTAGGAGGGGATACCTGTGTGTTTTTCACACTTTGATCTTGTGGTACAGCTGTATCTTTCTCTTCCTCTTTCTCCTTTGTATGTGCCTTTTCTTCCTTTTCTTCTTCAACCTTCTTCTCCACTTGTTCCTTTTCTTTTTCCTTGTTTCCTGATACCTTCATCTCCTTTTTCTTGGCACTTGCCTCTGCCATATATTCTTCATTGTATACATCTTCTATTTTCTTGTAAACTATCTTCCACAATCTTGTGGATTTTGTAACTACATCCTCAATTTTGTTCTGCAAAATGTTGAAAGCTCTATGTTTGGGAGTGAATCTATTGTTATGCCTCTTAACTACATTTTTTACTTGATCCTTACTCAAATTAGGCAACAATCTTGCTAATGTTTATTCCCTTATCTCCCTCTCCATTTGTAAACAAAAATGCCATTTATCCTCTACAATTTTGTGCAATTCTTTAGGTATTGATTCATCTAACTCTAGAGGTGTGTGCTTATACTCAGCCATCATAGCATACACTGATTCCTCTAATTTATTTTGTTCTTCCTTGGTGAGCTTAGAAAAATTTAGGCTCTTTAAACCTTTCAAATCATCATTCTTAATCTTGCTGCATAATTTATCAATAGTAGTCTGAGGTTTATGCCTTACCACTTGAAATTGGTTGTTGTCCTTTGACTCAGTCTTCTCTTCATCTGTTTGAGGCTGGGAAACAAATTTTCTTTTCTTCTTTGGCTCAACAGCAGACTTCTTTGAAGTTTTCTTCTTCTCTTTTGCCTCCTCCTTTTTGTGATGTAGCCCTTGTAGTAGGTCTCTTTGGTGCAGGAGCAGCTACTTTCTTTTCCTTGGGTTGAGGAGCAGGAGGAGTTGTAGCCTTTCTTTTTGTGACCTTGGTTTTAACTTGTGCTTCCTCAACTTCTTCTTCCTCAGCACTTTCTTCTTTATCTTCTCCTAACCCTTGAGTCAGACCTTGAGGTTCATCTTCCTCATCTTCAATGTCTTCTTATTCCTCTTCTGTTGTTCCTTCTCCTTCAACACCAAATTTTCTCTTGATTTGCCTTACCAATTTTTCTTTCTTCTTTACTACTAAGGCAGTCTTCAAATCTATTATCACCCTTGATTTTACAACATCATAGGTTCCAAAGGCTTTTGCATTCTTATCAACTTCTTCTACTAGGAGGGTTGTTATTGTTGCAGAGGCTTGATCAATATCGAGTTCATAACCTAGTGGCCTAAGCCATCTCACTCTAGGTATGACTGCTTGTATATAGGTATAATCAATATCTACAAGAAAGAAAATGTCTTTTTCATATTTCTCAGTCAATGAGACTGTAATCCTCATTCTTTGTTTCATGAATTTTTTGAAGTCCTCAAAGTAGCTAGTCATTTGGGCATCAAAATGATCACCCATCTGTTCAATATATCCATTGATTTGTTCAACAATTGTTTTGTCTGGATTCCATTTCACCTTACCCACATAAAGAAATTCTTTCATCAGATAGAAAAACATGCACACCAAAACTAATCCAAATTTTCACTGAGCTCCCTTACTCTTCCTTATGGCTCCCATATTCTCATTAATCTGTTGAAACATGAGCTCTGCTAGATCATAGGCATGATCCTTTTTAATCAATTTGTATGCAACGTCAACTGCTATACAAGGCACACTGTTTAACCTGCTTGACTGATAGAATTTGTGTGAAATGATTCTCACAGCACAATCTAGTAGGGGTTTTGTGATTGTATCAATGGTCATTCCCATATTGTTCCATTTAGCACCCGTGTCTTTCTCTATTACTTCCTTTTTGTCACTACGCAAGGTCTTTGGCTGATCTAGGGTTGGAATACAAGTAACCCTATGAACAATTCTCTTGTCAAATTTTACTGGCCCTATTTCTAACCAAAAGGCTGCATCATGTATTCTGCTCAAAACTATGCATACCCATTCAACTTTGAAAACAAATGAAAATTCTAGGGTTTTGGTCAATACTTTTCTCTCGACTATTGAGAACTCATCTTTCAATATTTTGTTCTCACATAGCTTGTCATATGCATTGTAAATTTCTAAATCTTCTATGGCTCCAATTTTGCAATTATAGCATCTATGAACATCTTGGACCATAACAACTTTATCAGGAATAACTGATAATGCACCTGCGGGATCAGTCTTGTATGCAACTTCTAGAATGGGCTTGAATTCTAGTTGCTTAACTTCATTACTAACCAATTGTATTTCATGACTCTCCTTGCTATTAGTGGTTCTAGACCCAGATGCCATTGGTTTCCAAACTAGGATTTATAGTTTAAACAAGATTATAAACACTACGTAGCTCAGTACACAAGTAAAATACCTTAAATTGATGAAACTCGTGTTGAATCACTTGTGGAAATCTTTTGCAAATAGCTTCTGAGCTAACCTTGATCTTTTGCGCTCTTCTCGTCTTTGCTTCACATTTGAATGGTGAGAAGTGATCAAAAATCAAACTATGTACCCTTCAAAACATAGCAATTAATGCTTAGTGTGCTAACAACTATCTACTCGGCTCCTGAAGGATTTCAACATGACTCAGCACCCATTGTGTTTCACTTCACTCGACTCCCATTGATATTTCATAGCTCGACATCATCTATTAACTCGGTCACTGTTAGCAACTTAGCACCTAAAGAAAACTTTGGAAAATTTTGCAAGATTCTTAATTTTGACTTAGCATCTTTGTTTATGTTGATTTCTTCTTTGCAGTTCTTCTATGTCTTGGGACTGATGTATGATGTAACTTAGTTTATCAATCCCACACACACCCATTCTTACTTAATTAGATGAAGTGTGATCACTTAACCCATTAGGTGAAGTGATCTCTGCATTTGATGTGCTGCACTCATCTTTCTTCTTCCATGTCTTATTCATCTCACATTTGATGTGTTCAACATCTATCTTTTCCTTTCCATTGTTGTACTCAAAACTTGGTGCCTTTGACCTTGTTGGGCAATTCCTACTGACATGATCAATTTTTAAGCAACTGAAACATGTGGTTTGACTCAACCATCTTTTGTAGTTCCCCTTGAAATGTGTTCTTATGCAATTCTGGGGTATATGTCCATATTCTTGACAATAGTGACAATTGTACTTGGTGTTGTAATCCCAATAGTAGTGATTTTCATGGTTTGATGTCTTTGTTGGTTGATTTGATGTCCACATAGGCTTTGATCTGCATTCAAAAGCTCCATACCCATATTTCTTGCAATTATGACAGTGACCCTTAAATCTTGATGTCTTAATAGTCTTGGTTCTACATTTATGTACTTGATGACCTTGCTTCTTGCACTTATGACAATAGTTTACACTCTTAGGCTTATCATGCTGATGGGCATTCTTCCTTCTACATACATTAGATGTATGTCCTTTCTTTCCACAAAAATGACATGTAGGTGTGACATTTTTACCTTTGTCGCTTCTTTGTTCATCACTCTTTGATGATTCTCCAATTTCAGTGATGTTGTATCCAAGTCCTAATGTATCATGGGTTGATCTTGGGGATTTCAACAATTGCTCAAAATACTTGATGGCTTCATTGGGTTTGTTGACGCTTTCTAAAATTTCCTTTTCTCTTCTCAAGTCAATCTGCAATTGTTCATTCTACATCTTCAGTGTAGAGATCTCAATGTCTTTCACATTGAGTTCATGATGAAGGTTCATCATTTGGGCAAGTGTATCCATCTGCATGTTTGAGATCCTTGTCAATTCAGTACATTTTTCTTCAAGTCTATTTGCAAGATTTCTTTTGTCATTTTCCATCATGACTTTATCTTCAACTGCTCTTTTCTTTTGTTCAGTGATTTCACACAACATTATGGCCTGTGATTCATGTTCCATCTTGAGAGATCTTATTTCATCTGCTTGAACTTTGTTTTTCTCCAATAGTTATGCAATTGCTGCATCAAACTCTTTAGTATCTCCATTGGAAAATTTATTTGTGGTATCAATCTCCTTGTAGTTTATCTCATTTTCAGCTATGGCTAAATCCTTCCTTCTTTTCAAGGATTTTCTCAACTTATCTCTAGCTTCCTCCAAGCTATGCAGAGCAAGTTGCACATCTATCACCTGGCTTTCAATGATCTTTTTGAGTTTGAAAACTTCCATCTTTAGATCTTTTCCTCCAAGCTGTTAGGCTTTTTCTTGTGAGAACCTAATCTTCTCTGATACCAATTGTTGGAATATTCAAATATGGAAAGAATACTTATGAGAGGGGGGAGGGGGGGGTGGTGAATCAGAAGTATTACACTTTAAGCAATAAAACTTTTAACTGAAAGTAAATTGCATGCATGTAAACACATCAAATAAACATGAAACTAATACATGCATCAACAACACATAACACTAGAATTTGGTAACCCAGAAACCCTCCATAAATAAGAAGGTAAAACTGGGGTGGCGATGATACCCACAAAATTCACTACAACAATATTATTCAACCACTTCTGATAGTCTACCCTGTTAAAGGCCTACCCTGTTAAAGGCTTTACACTGTGTCAATAGTGACCTAGTTAAAGGAATTACAAACACTTAACATGAAGTGTCACCTTGTTAAAGGATTTAATCACCTTTTGATAAGGATCTACAAATAGCTATTAAGCCAACCTATCTACATAGGATTTCCTTTCTAATACAATGGTAAAAGAGTATTAGGTATTATAAACCTGATAATTTGCAATCCTTGATTACTGAATGCAGGCACTTGTTCTGGCTCTCTCTCTAATTTTGATCCTTTGAGATTTGATTTTTGTTCATCTCCTTTGCTTTGTTCTGATCAACTGAATACTGAATTGCTGCTCTTACTCTCTATGTCTCCTTTCACTGAATTCCATTATGTTTTTCCCTTAACACTATTCTCCTTCTCTCATCCCTATTAAAATGAAACTTTGGTCTTCCTTAAAAAGACTTCGAAGACTTAGGGTTAGATATGGATCTATGATCCACATTGAATCTCAATTTCCTACTCAATACTTCCCTTTTTGCTGATTGGTTGCATGCCTTTCCAATTTTCCAATTGGCTGCATGTAGTTTGCATAGGAAGTGTAAAAGATTCGTTCTTATCTCTAGATCTTTCGAGATTTACCTTGTGTCAGCTACAAAGATGGTTTACATCATAGTTTGTGCAATTACAAACTCTTATGTTGATATTATGAGTTACTCGGCTCATGAAGCATTACTGATGCTCGACACCTAAATAAAACTGTATCACTCGGCACCTTATGTTACTCAGCACTTGATATCACTCGGCACTTGTTCTTTGCTTGGCATGTATAGTGAAAAATGGTTAAGTGTATTGACACTCAGCTGTCAAAATTATTCTTTAAATCAATAGTACTTTGGTAGTAAGGGATGTCCAATCCTGTAACTGAAAAGGTGTTATATTGATTAGACATATTTTAGACATATATTGATTAGACATATTTATGAGTACACAAATGATGCCCATAAGCTGAAATTGTTTCCATCAACTCTCAAAGAAGCCACTTTAAGATGGTTCATGAGTCTAGGCGCCAATGCTATGACAGATTGGCCAACTATGAGTAACCTATTCCTTAATAAATATAAAGAATATTGTAGAGGCCATGATTTGAAAGGAGATGACATTTTTAAAATGTCACAAAAGGAGGATGAGACTTTGGAGGACTATGTTGCCCGGCTGAAATCTGAAATATTTGTTTGAACTATTCCAGAGCAACAACAAAAAAAGGATGAGGTTTGAGGGACTTACTCCAAAAAATCCTGGGATGGGAGTATCTAAGACAGAACTATCAAACCTCTTGTTGGATTTCAAGCAAGACATTATTAATGATGTTGCTACACAATTGGACACCATGCAAGCACGAAGGAAGAAGGAGGATGCTGATATTATGTTGGTAGAATATTTCCCCCATTACAGAGAAAAGAAATGCAACTACCGATGTAATCCTATCACTAGCTTTGAATCACAACATATGCTTACTGAGTTCAAGTCAATTGATGAAGACGGGGAAGTCCTCTATGTTGCTCAATGAAGGCCATGGGCTCCAAGATCAGGTATTCCTCAAGATCCACTCCATAATTACAGTGGTAATAGCTAATGGCAACAACAACATGGTAATTATAATAATTGGCAACAACCTAACCAAGAGTGGCAACAGCCTAACCAAGGTTGGCACCAACCTCAACAGGGTTGGCAACAACCTCAACAGGGTTGGCAACAAACCCAAAATTGGCAACAGCACCAACATCAACCAACCTTGACTCAACCTCCTTAACAAAAAGCTTTAATTCCTCTTGTAGCCAATACAACCCCTCCAAAATAGCCACAGTTACCTGCACAACTTGTGCCTAATCCTAATAGTGCAAAACCTTCAGCCCAGCAACCAAGTTATTCCATCACCTTGAATGATATCCATCTACGATTTGGAACAACGCTTGCCTCACCTCAGTAGCCCATTATAAGAAAAATAGATGATACAAATGTTGAGTTAGTTCAAGAACCTACCACCAATGTCTCTCCTACAGCCAAGAAACCACCATTTCCTAGTAGGTTAATAGAGCAAATTCTGCCAATTGAAAATCAAGCTGCATTAGATTTGCTTGAGAAACTCAAGCAAATGATGGTAAAAATTCCCTTGCTTGATGCAATAAAGAAAGTCCCTATATATTCAAAAGCCATCAAAGAAGCCTATGTTAAAAATCCAAGAAGGAAAAAGAAAGACCCAAAGACTATCCATGTCCTTGGGCAACTTTCTGATCTTATGCTTGTGTTAGTGAATAGATTGTCCTTCGAGAGGATGTGTTGAAATCCAACCCTGAATACCCAAGTGAAAAGACAAACTAACACCAATAGTTGGATAGGTTATTGTTAGATTAATAACCTTCCTCTGAATTTTACCGAGTACAGCTCCCCGTGCAAGATTTACAATGAATTAAATGTAGGTGCTTTTACCAGAAAGCACGAAAGGATATCTAACATCTACCTGTAAACACAGAGTAGATGTGAAACCTAAGAACTAAAAAGAAAGGAAATAGAATAAAATAGATTACACAAATTTAACCTATTGTACACTGCATTACAAAGGATAAAAGTCAAAGAACAATCTCCATTCTCCTAAGGGAAGACAAATCAAAGCTTCCAGAAGATCCTAATATCAAATGCATAAAGAAAATAGCACATCTGATGCACGTAAAGAAAACTGAAAGCTACAGCAACATAACCATCAGTGGAAAGAAAACTACATAGACTCAAAGTTCTAATTTGTAGATATCTTTCAAACCTCCCCTCTTTAAGATGTAAAAGACTACAAAGATCCTATTACACATGCATCAGAAAATGAAAACCATCTCCCCTACATTACATTTCAAAATCAAAATCCCCTTTAATCACTAACACAAAGTCTAGCAAATAAAGCTCTCTTTTGCTACAGCTTCAAAGTCTGTATTCTTTCCCTCGGGATTGAAAAATCTTCCCACCTGCTAACAGAACACATTCTGTAGCTGCTGGAAGAAAAAGTGGACTATATCTGTCCAAATTTCCTCCTTCCTTGCCTGAAGCCCAAAGTCCGCAGTTTTGGAAATTGGAAGAATTCAAAACCCCCCCTTGTTTAATGCTTTCATCATTTATAGAATTTGGTGGCTGTTCAGTTCTCGTAACTTTTCCACTTCATAACTGATTCTTGGTATCACCTTTTTAGCATAACATGGTGTTTTAATAGAACCCAAGAGACTCTATGACTCCTTACTAATGACATGTGGAAATTAATGCTTTGGTAGTTAGAGCATCTACAAATCATAAAAATATTGAGGTGCCCCTGCATAGTAGATAGACTGATGATGTGGCCACGACATTATTCACTTTTATACTATAAATGATGTGTCGATTTCTTGTAATGAGCACAAGTTAATAAGTAGCCGAGCCTTAAAGGAGGTTAAGATGCCTCTATCTCTTGCCAAATTTCCACATTTTTGAGCATTTCCATATGCATCACAAAATTCTTCATAACTGTATGGTGCATCTTTTTGAGTTCTTCAGATCTTTAAATGGTATACCCGTGCTCCTCCAATTAATTCCAATGGCTTTTACTTTAGCTCACAACAATGATGTCCTGTTTTATCAAACGCTCACAGTATCTCTGCGTTTTAGAGTTGCAAGACTTCTGGTACACATGGGAGGCCATGGCAGCACTACGTATGATGGAGGATTCTTCAGATTATACTGTCTCAGTGGTGTCAAGAAATCCATGTGCTCATCAGGTTCGCTTCATGGTAGTTATCAATCAGCTTTTGCTCTGCCTCTCCCACAACTCTTGGTGCAAATCTCGCCATTGTGTTCTAGATGCCCAGTCCAAGTGCACCAAGTTGTATTTTCACAGGATTCATACTTTTTGAATTTGCGAGCATGATTGCCATAACCAAAGTCACATCTGTTCCTATAAGCTATGGAGGGACAAGCTGATCAAAGGCATGAATTGACATGAAAAATATTTCCTCTTAATATCCCCTTCCTGGCAAACCGAACTAGAGTAACCCGAAGTCATCACTGTTGAAGATTCACCCTTCGACTCTCTTTTCTATAGTCGGGTTTACTCTATGATTGATTTAATTCCATTAGCTTCCCAAGTGCTCAAATTTGCACTTCAGTCGTCGAGCACCATCTTTCCACCATCGAGCTCGAGCTTGATATTTTGTTGATGCTCAATATATTTTATAATCTCTTCATTTCATTCACAATAGCTTTCTTGCCACAATGAGCATTAATAATTGACTCTTCAATAATATCTTCAGTTGTTGAGAATCGATGAAGCCCGATCACCATTATCATAATATGAAAATCTGAATGATTAAATTGAGTTAATTACATTTTTCATAATGAATAATTTCCCTGTAGTGCATCAACTAGACACAACTTCTCCCTTTTTGAGCATTATGCCTGATATTCTTTATCGGCATGGAGATCGGGAGGAGTAGTATCACCCGTAGAAGCTGCAACAGAATGTGTATCCTCCAACTCTTTAACCTTCTCAAGGTATTCAACACATTGAAATCCATGATGTTGAATAGCTAATGTCATAAGTATATTGGGAAGTTTGGCTTGTGATGTCAAAAATCCGCCAATATACATGCAGCCCGGTCATTGTTATAAACAAAAGCTCTCGCAAAAATGGCTTGAATTTGAATCTTAAGTTTTACACCGTACACTCCATAGGCATTTGACTTTTATGGATGTATGAGGGAAAGCATACTTAGTGAACGCTTGTTTTTTCCTTCTTCATATGTGGAAACCATACGACTCATTGAGCATGGGAATCAAAGATGGAGGATAATCGATACATCCAAAATAATGACTACCTCTTATAATTTGTATCTATCCTTTTAACTGGTAATTTTGAATATGGTTTTATCAGTAACTTTCCATTTTAAACCGAAACTCTTACCCCAAAAAGCTGACACTTCTTCACATGGGGCTTGAATTCATGTTCCCATTTCAAATTCAACATTTATATCTGAACTCTGCTTCAGCATTTCCATCCCTAAAATTTTGTTAAATCTGTGTTTGGATCACAACCTTGAGTTTGTAATATGGGACTTTGAACTTCAAAACTCTGACCTCTGAGCCTGTGGATATTTTTATGTAAACTGAACCATTTATAGCTGAAATCCTGAGCCATATGTCTGCTTCCTTGATCACTAAAAATTGAGTTGATATGCCCAAAAAGAACTTGATAAATTTGATGAAGCTTTCTTGTGAAATTTGAATCTAAACTTAATGGTCTCTATACTCCTGCACTGGATCATCGAACTTGAAGACATTAAGCCTAAATGTTGTTTTTGAATCTGCATGTCAAAATATTAAACCACTTCTAAGTTCTGAACCACTAAACCATTCTGAAATACTTTGAACTACTTCGAACTGAAGTTCGAAGTGGTTCAAAGAGGTTCAACATCTAAAATTGAAAGCTTTAAAAATGTGACCATATTGAATACTAACAGCTTGATAACTGCAAAATGCCTAAGTATGCAGACCCTGGAAGCCCAGTAGTGACCCTCACCATTCAAGGAGTGCAAGTGCAGAATGTCTTAATAGACCTAGGAGCATCCATTAATGGAATGACCAAGGAAGTAGTGTCCAAATTAAGCATCATTGGTCTGAGGAAAACACCAACAATCTTGCAGCTAGCAGATAGTTCTACCATCATTCCTAATGGTATGCTAGAAGATGTCACTGTTACATTACATTCATGGGAGTATCCAGTTGATTTTGTAGTACTCTCTCCAAACACAAGTATTGGAGAATATCCTATCATTCTAGGACAACCATGGTTAGCAACAACAGATGCTTATATTGCATGTCGATAAGGGAAAATGACTATTTTAGATGGAATGGACGATAAAAATTTAACTTTGTATTCTCATGCTCAGCCTTTGCTGCAGGATGATCAAATTGTTTGGCCAAATATGGGTGACTCTAACATGGACATAGATTCTATTCAACAATTGATGATGATCTCACATGACTCATTTGTAAAAATTAAAGAAGAAAATGATGTCATTTCTTCTATCATACTGAATGAGTATGGAACAGAACCTAAGACATCTTCTAAACAAGAGTGTATCTTAGAAAGCATTTCACCTTTACCCGCTGAATTTCATTATTCTGAGTCTACAAAGCTTATGCATTCACTCTTATGACATGGGATAGATTCACAACCAATTGTGAAAATTTCAATGGCTAAAAAAGTAGTCAAAATAGCAATCATTCTAGGAAGATAATTAAATATAAGTAAGTCCTTATCTCAAGCACAACATCATAATACCCTACAACTATTACAAAAGCACTAGGATTCTTTTGCTTGGGAGTATATAGATATGAAAGGTTTGGATTGTGCACTCTATAGCCATAGGATTTATATCATTCTAGATTGCAAACCTATGAGACAACCTCAATGTAGGATAAACCCAACATTAAGGGATATTGTCAAAAATGAATTGCAAAAGCTACTCAATGTTGGCTTCATATATCCTATTTCAGATAGCCAATGGGTGTCACCATTGGTTATTGTCCCCAAAAAAGTGAGAAAATAGCAAGTCTGCATAGATTATAGAGAACTTAACTCAGCTACCAAGAAGGATCATTTTCCATTGCCTTTTGTCGATCAAGTTCGTGACAATCTTGTAGGAAAAAAATACTTTTCATTCTTGGATGGGTTTAGTGGCTACAATCAAATCCAGATAGCACCAGAGGATCAGGACAAGACCACATTCACATGTCCATGGGGAACATTCGCTTATGTTGTCCTACCATTTGGTTTGTGCAATGCACCTACAATTTTCCAAAGAGCTGTTATTAGCATTTTTTCTGACATATCTGTAAATCGTTTGGAAGTGTATATGGATGACTTCACCACATATGGACAAACATTTGAAGAAGCCAAGGAGAACTTGGAAAAGGTTTTACAAAGATGCAAAGACTAAAATTTGTCTTTAAATAGTGAAAAGTGTTTTATGATGATGCAAGAAGGAGTGGTGTTGGGACACTTTATTTTCCTTAAAGGAATTAAGGTGGATCCAACAAAAATAGAAGTCATACACACATTGGTTGTACCAGCTAAATTGAAAGAGGTCAGGAGTTTTCTAGGACATGCGAGATATTATCGGCATTTTACCAAAGATTTTAGTCAAATTGCAGCACCTTTATATAAATTGCTTTGAAAAGATGCAGAGTTTGTATGGGATTCAGATTGTACAAAAGCTTTCCTACAGCTTAAGGAAGTCCTCTCAACAACACTAGTGCTTCGAGAACCCAATTGGGAGTTATCTTTTCACATACACATAGATGCTTTAGATCATGCCATTGGTGCAGTACTCAGCCAAAAGATAGATTTAGTAGAACATGTAATTTACTATATCAGCAAAAAATTTCAAGGAGCCGAGTATAACTACACTATGATAGAGAAAGAACTACTTGCTATAATTTATGCTTTGAATAAATTCAGACATTACATTATAGGATACCAAATATTTGTACATACAAATCACTCTGCTATCAAATATTTGATGAATAAACTAGCAATCTCTAGATGATTGGCTCGATGGTTGTTACTAATGCAATAATTTGACATCACCATTATTGACAAGCCAGGCAAAGCAAATGTTGTAGCTAATTTCCTGTCTCATCTTCAAACACCTAATGATCTTGCAGCCATAGAAGATAGCTGTCCCAATGAACATCTCTTTCTTTTGTCACCACAAAACCCTTGGTATGCTGACATTGCCAACTACCTAACTGCTAGCAAAACTCCCCCACATTTCTCTACAAAAGAAAAATGATGGCTAGCAGAAAAGAGTTTTAATTACTCATGGATCTTAGGGTTCATGTTTTATATTGGGCCAGACCAGGTGACACGAAGGTGTCTCCGAGAAGATGAAACATATGATGTTCTTCGTGCTTGTCATGATGAGCCCTATGCTGGTCACTTTCCTAACAAATAGACTACATTAAAGATTTTGAATACAGGTTATTATTGGCCTACACTTCACAAGGATGTGGCTCAGTATACAAAAAAATGTGATAAATGTCAAAGAATGGGTTGATCGACAAAAATAGATGAAATGCCCCTGCAGCCATAGATAGTAGTAGAACCATTTGATAAATGGGGAATTGATTATGTTGGCCCTATTGAACCACCATCAGAAGGAAAAAGTTACATACTGGTTTGCACTAATTATGTTACTAAGTGGGCAGAAGAAAAACCAATGAAGCATCCT
This sequence comes from Cupressus sempervirens, assembly GCA_028749045.1. Classification (NCBI taxonomy): domain Eukaryota; kingdom Viridiplantae; phylum Streptophyta; class Pinopsida; order Cupressales; family Cupressaceae; genus Cupressus; species Cupressus sempervirens. The sequence continues at coordinate 594,982,485 of CM053793.1, forward strand.
CATGACAATAATGTTGCAAAGTTTCTGTACGAATGTATCTTTACTAGATTTGGTGTTCCAAGAGAATTACAATTAGATCAAGGTCCTTAGTTTACATCTAATTTGATAGCTGCACTCATGGAGGAGTATAAAATTCGACATGGCAAATCTTCTTTGTATCATCCACAGGCCAATGGATAGGTAGAAGTTACCAATAGAGAGTTGGAACATATACTCACTAAAATCGTGTCTTTGCATCGAAAAGATTGGCCAGCTAGACTTCCTGAAGCCTTATGGGTGTACAGAACAACATGGAAATCCACTACTGGGTTTACACCTTTTCAGCTCCTATATGGGAAGCCAATTGTTATGCCCATTGAATTTGAACATAAAACTCTACAAATAGCTTTGGAACTTGATATTACCCTTCCTGCAGCACACCAAGATCACATTTTGCATCTCAATGAGTTGGATGAATGGCAAAAGTCAGCTCTTCATAACATAGGATTAATTCAGAGTCAAAGAAAGCAATGGCATGAAAAATTCATTAAAGACAGAGAATTCTCTGTTGGTGATTGGGCGTTCCTGTATGATTCACAATATTAGTATCACCAAGGAAAATTTTAGACTCAATGGCTTGGTCCCTATGAAATCATTGCAATTTTTAACAATGGAGTAGTTCAATTGTCAACAATTGATCTGGTCAAATTCAAACTCCTGGTTAATGGGCATCGCCTAAAGTTATATCATAAACCAGCAACCCAGGAAGAATTTCTTCAATAGTTCAATACAACAGAAACATTTCTTTCTGCATCCACTTCGTCTGAGTCTCCCACTCAGATGCCTGTAGCCCCTTGAATTTATTTTCAAGGCCTTCATAATAAAAATTTTGCATTCATGTGAAATTCATTTCTTTTCCACCTCATTCCATCCCACCTTCTTGTCTTTCCATCATCATGCCATCTCACTTTCTTTCTCTCATATAGTACTGCTCGGACCATCCTTCCTATCACACCTCAGGTCAGTCACACTTGACCCCTTTACATTTATTTAGAAAAGCATGTTATTTCAATTTTCAGAATTCGTAATCTTTACAATCTGGTGGGACCCAGTGTCTACTAGGTTGGGAGGAGGGAAAATCAAAATCATGAATGCAAATCAAGGAAAGAAATCATGAATGCAAATCAGGGTGAGCCCACAATAGTGGGTTACACTTTTTTGCCTAAACTGACACTAAACTCTGAATTTTCAAGAAAAATTTCACTTTCAAATGCAAATTCTCATTTAACAGTTAGGAATTTGAAGATAAAGTAAACTAGAGTCTTTTAGGATTTTGTGTCTAGATTCTAAATATATTTATTTTAATTTTTTAAAAATTGAATTTATTGAATTATTTTTTCTCCTATGAAAATTGGTATGATATCAAAAACCTTATTTTAAAAGAGTGACACTGTTTTTGACACACAACTTTTTTTTCTACAATAGATATCAACATGATTCTTTCGAATTTAGTTTGTTAACATCCATACCTAAACCTTAGAGTTGGTCTTATATCTTTATCATTAGTATTTCATATTTTATTGTAGTTTAAATTTGGCATAACACTAATTTAGACATACATGGCTTTTGACACATGTAACTTATTATATATTTACCCAATTTAAAAAATAAAAAAAATTTATTAAAAGATGACTCAAATATGGAGACCGTACTTATTTTTCAAATATTTTATTTTTTTATTTACTATTTTTCCATGAGCACCAAATATCTCAGTTTATTTTTTATAATAAACCTATATTCAATTCATGTTAAAAAATATATAACTAAAAAATTTGAAAAGCACCAAATTCGTAGTCATTAGAAAGCTGGTTCAGAGTACTTCAGTCATGCAAAATTTTAGGTCTTCAGTGCTCCATTTAAACCTGGTAATTCAGCTTCAAAGAAAGGAAATCACTGTAAAAACTTCAAACTATTCATATAACCTTCTATCTAGCTAGTTTTGATAGAAACTTAGTTTCTATCAAAAAAAAAATTTGAACTTTTGATCAAAACTAGCAGGTACTTTTGATCAAAACTAGGTAAAGATAGCATGGGATCTTGCCTAGTCCACCCCTAGGGGTGTTTCTATAGTCGGCTTTGTGATGTTTGGAAAGTATTGAAGTATTTATTTTAAAAATTTCCCTTTGTTGAAACCACTATAGCCATCTCCGTCCATACTCTCAAAATCACTTGCAATGAATTTGCCAGTAATAGCATTTTTTTCAAAAAATATGGGTGGAGAACCTCAGCAACATGAACCAACAGACCACAAAGTCTTACTGGAAAACCTAGCAACATGTAGTTTGTTACAACAATGAGGTTGGCTGGTTTACTATCTTAGTTTGAAGCAGTTTGATCAAGAAATTGCACTCCAATTTCATAATACATTAAGGGATGGATATGCAATTGTTAAGGGCATTCAGATAGAATTCACCGAAGAAGTGGTTGTAGAAGTTTCTGGTTTGCCCACAAATGGAGAACGATGGATAGAGGACATGGATGCATGACAAGAAAAAGAGCAATTCTCAGTACCTAGAGATCCTCGGCTAGAGGAAAACAAAAAGCAAGGTACATTATGATTATCTCTCCCTTTGCATTTCATCCACCCTGCTGAATTTATCATAAGGTATTTTACCTATGAAGGAAGGTATTCCTATTTGCATGCTGTTCATTTCAGAATTTAGAGTGGCTTGTGGCATGGTGATTGTCCTATAAATCTCTTGGGTTTCCTTTATAATATTATCAAAAGGCAACCTACCTATGTACAGCAAGGCAAAACCTAGTCGGTATCTCACCATTGCTTGATTAGGGCTATAATTGAAAGGGAGTTGACTAGGCAGCACTTGGGAACATGGAAGGATTTTGTAAAACTCAAGATAGTGAGACCTAAAAGGGGTGGACCTAAAGGGCAAGGAATGGGGACAAGAGAGAAAACTGCTATAGGAGTTAGGAAAGTAGTATATAAAATAGCTCAAGAAGCTTCGACTTCTGCATCTATACCTAAAATTGTGAAAAGGAAAATTTCACCCGCAGAAGCCTCAACTTCTAGAAAGAGGAAATCACACACAGTTGCTATAGAGGAAGGTTCAGAAGAAGTATCCCCAGTATCACAAGAACCTACACTCAACCTTAATAAAGGAAAATCTGTTGATAAGGGCGAGAAACCAATTTTTACCCCAATTTCTACTCCACAACGAGTCACCAGAATGTCTGGGGTAAATTTGAGAACTGAACCTCCTGTGCCACCTATTGGGCCTCCTATATCACCTGTTGATGTCGAAACTCCAGTACCTACACCTGCACAATCACCAGAGCACACAACACCTACTCCTGAACATGAAAATGATCTTGAGGAAATTCTCGCAAAGCCAAATAGCCCTATTAATATTGATAGTGACACAGAGTCCTCAAAGAAAATAGTGTTTGGGTTTGAATAGCCAGCGGAGGAAACTGATAACCTACCACTAGAGGAATATCCATCTGATGCACAAGAAATGGTTTAGGAAATTGTTGAAATATTTCAAGTTAAAACAACTATTGCACCCTATCCTACAACCGTTGTACCTTCAAAAAAAGTTGATAACACTGTTGCCTATCAAAATAACAGCTTTGTTGAATGTCAATATTCTTAGGATGATAGCACTGCTAACCACCATCATCCTAAGCACCACCTTGAAGATTATAGACCTGTTGTCTATCGTTATACACCACTAGACATTTCTACTCCATTAATAGCTAGCTTTAGTTTCTACAAACAATTTCAATGGGAAAAAGAAAAATGGGACCTAGAAAGGAAGCAATTTCTTAGAACCATCAGGGAACAAGCACAAAAAATTGAAGAGAAGGATAGTGAAATTATGGTCCTACAACAATGTGTCACAAATATTACAAAACTCATTCCAGAGCTTGTAAATTGTAGGTCACCATCTCCAGTTTACACACTATTTCTAAAAGAGAAAATGATTAATTTTCAATTGTCTCAAATTACTCAAGGGTTGAACCCTTCCTTGCACACTCCCCAGGAATTCTATGCAACATTCAAATCAGTTCTGATGGCTCTGCAAAATCTCCTTTGTGAGTTATATGTTCATAATCTTGTTGTTCCAGATGATAAAGATTGGAATTCATTGTTATATGTGGGAGATGTATAGTTTAGGGCAATTATGTCATGGATGTATAATGAGATTAGTCAAGAGAACCAGGCTGCTCCTTATAGGGAAAAGGAAATGTTTGAACCATTGTATATTCGGCCAGAGGTTCCAAATACTCATTGATTATTCTTCAATTGGCTTTCTGTTAACAATAATCAAAGTGTTGTTGCCAAAATTCACCCTGTCCGTGAACAAGTATTTCTGGATTAGGAGCAACATTATTCTGAAAATGCCCCTAATGCTATACAAGCCTCCCTTCAAAGATGGATCCAATTACCAGAAGATTTGAAAACAAGGGAGTTACACTCTCCTCAAAATTTGGAGTTGGCCATCAACAGGATGCCCAAGTATATGATGTTAGGTAGAAGTTAGAAAAATTATTGGGTACCTCTTCATTTCCAACCGCTAATACTCTTGCATCCTATGCTTGGAAAGTATGATTCATTTGCTGAATATAACATGATTGTTGAAAACAAAAATGGGAAAGGTTGAAACACAATCATGGATAGTTTAATTACAGAGCTCATGAATCAAGGGAGAAAATCGCTAATGATCTCAAGCTGTGGATGAGGATCAGAAACCTATAGATACTAAAGGGACCAGCCTCAGGATGATTGGGGGAAAAAATGATGACATGAAGAAATAGAAGTCCTTTTAGCCCTTTTTGTGAACATTTGTCCATAACATATTGAACTTTATCATCTTTTAGTATAAGTGTTTTGAACTTTTTGTGTATAAAGTATGGACATAGGGCATAAAAATGATAATCAAAATTATATCTAAAAAGGGGTTCATTTTGTGGTAAAAATCTTTCTTCATGAATGTTTGATATGGGTAGATCTTCCTGCAGCCAAAGAGATTACAAAAATTGTTAGTTGAATAATTAATGCCTTTTCTTTGTAAACTAATAAATGTAAATAAATGTTTGCAGGAAGTCTTGTGTGTATTAAATGTTGATCATAGGAATACAAGCTGAGCTGGAGTTAATCAAAAACAAACTGTGAAGGAATAGCGCTAAGGCATTGATGGTATTAAAGAGAAGCGTTATGACATCGTTGCAGCTGGAGACTTGGCGACAAAGTCAAAAGGGACCTATTTTAATGAATAACAAAGAGGAACCTGGTAAAGCAGCTGATCAAGGAAGCAAGCATCAAAGTGATTGGTTACACATGCAAAGAAGGATACCTAGATTCCCGGAAGCTGTTTAAAGTCAGATAAAAGAGCAGATCTAGCATTTGCTATGATCTATATTTGTGGGGAATTTAAGGGATAATTAATGTCTTTACAATTGCATGCTTGTAGTTTTAAGTTGTAACTGACTTTCCTTCATGAGGAAGTTGTAATTATAGGAGTTTTTTGTTTTCCTTCCTTTTAAATAAGACCTCGTCTGTATCTATGAGGTTAGGTAGTGAGCAAACAAATAGAGTTGATAGACATCTTGTTTTCCAAGTTATTGTAATACTGCATATTTGAATGAATACATGATTTTGTTGAGTTTTTATACTTTTGTCCGAGTTGATCTTTTCCTTCATTCTTCCATGGGGGCCCATGCAGAAGGTGGAGTTTACTTTAGTAACTAGGAGTTAGACTTAGTTTTTTAAAGTTAAGATTAGAACTATTGTTCCTGTAGCCACTGGAAATAGAACCAGTTACTATTCTTACAGTAGTAGGTGCATGGATATATGGTTAAATAATTAGAATTCCCTTCCAAGTATTTGAAAGTTGTCTTTCCTTTGGATAAACTATATTTCCTTAATGGTTATTGCATTCAAGGTAGTAGTGACTTTTAGCAAAACTAGAGCATATACTTTGCAGACATCATCTCAAGTTCACGCTCTCGGATTGACATTTAATGAAGATTAGCATAGTACTTTGGTAGTAAGGGATGTCCAATACTATAACTGAAAAGGTGTTATATTGATTAGACAATAAGGTCAATTTTTTCAATTATTTTTCATCATTACAAACATGGAGCAAGAGCAAGTAGAGTGAAGAAGTGATTTCCAAGCAAGGATGAAGTATTTGGGCAAATTCTAGCAAAGATTCAACATCGCCTTATCAATCTAAGGTATTCTACAAGTGTCGAGCTACGCTATTTTAAAATTTTTTAAACCCTAGGTTGCAAAATGGCCTCTAGCTTTAAGAATCCCAAGGACAAGGAACTCTTCGAAGTACAACTAGTGGGTAATGAGGTGAAGCAACCAAATTTTAGGGCAATTCCAGAGGTTGCATACAAGAATGACCTAGTAGGCACATTATCCATTATTCCACCAAAGGTTGTGATGGTACAAGATGTTAGGAAATGTTATAATTATAAGGTTGGAGGGACTGTTGACATGGAAATTTTCTAGGCATATGATAAGCTATGTGAAAACAAAGTATTGAAAGAGGAATTCACAATTGTTGAGAGAAAGGGACTAAGTCATGCCCTAGATTTCCCCAACGTCTTCAAGACAAAATGGATAAGAATCATCTTGAGAAGAATCCATTATGGATGCCTGTGGTTGGAAGGATGTCCTATCAAATTCACAAAGAGAATTGTGCAGAAGGTTACAGGTTTTCAAACCCTAGATCGGCCCAAGACCCTCAGAAGTGACTCAAAGGAAGCAATTGAAAAAAATACAGGGGCACAATGGAATAAGAGAGGAATGACCATGGATACTATCAAGGATCCACTTGTTGAATTTGCAATAAGGGTCATATCACACAAATTCTAATAGTCAAGTTGACTGAATAGTGTCCCATGCATTGTAGTTGATGTAGGATACAAGATAGTAAAGAAAAATCATACTTATGATCTAGCAGAGCTACAATTGCAACAAATTATGGAGAACTTAGGAGCAATAAGGAGATCCAAAAGTGTTCAATGTAAGTTTGGCTCAATTTTGGTATGTATATTTTTCTACATTCAAAATGAATTCCCCTCTTTATAAAAGATAGGATGGAAGACCAATAGGTCTGTGGCTGTACAAATAAATGAGTACATAGAACAAATGGGAGACAATTTTGAATCCATAAGGACTAGCTATTTTGAGTATTTCAAGAAATCCATGAAACAGAGGCTAAGAATTCCAATTTCCTTAGTAGAACAACACATCAATGATATTTGTTTTCTAGTAGACATATATTATACATATATCCAAGTAGCAATACTAAGAGTCAGATTGCTAAGGCCATTAGGTTATGAAATAAATATTGATGAAGCATCAACCACCATCACTGCATTAATTGCAGAGAAAATTGATGAAAGTGCAAATCCTTTTGGAACTTATGATGTTGTTAGATCAAAAGTTGACATGGATCTAAAGACTACATCTGTATTGAAAAAGAAGGAGAAGATGACAAAGAAGCTAAAAGCTAAATTTGGAGAGGGAGTAGACAATGATGATGATGACGAAGAAGAAGAAGAAGAAGAACAACAACAAGGTCAGGAACCACTTGCCTTGACCCAAGGCATGGGAGAAGATGCAGAGGAAGAAGGTGTTGAGGAGGAACAAGCCAAGGAAGCACCAACTAAAATAGAGCCCAAGAAGAGGAAGGCAAGCACACAACCAGCAACATAGACTAAGCAAAAGAAAGCTACAAAACCAACCCCTACAAAGCCCATAGCTCTAGCAACAAGAGCCACCACCAGAGCTACTACTCAAAAGGCTAAGGAACAAGTGAAAGAAAAGAAGGCAATAGAACAAGAAGGTCCAATGCAAAAGAAAAGATTAAGAAGAAAATATGTTGCTCAACCAGAATCTAAAGATGAAAGGACTGAGTCAGAAGAGAACAGTGAGTTCAGAGTGTTAAGTAACACTCCTAAGTCTGATTTAGAAAAAATGTGTGATAATATTAAAGACAATGCGGACTTAACTAGTTTGAAAAACATTAATTTTACTCAATTAAGTAGAGAAGAACAAAATATGATTGAAGAATTAGTGTATGCCATGATGGAAAAATTCAAGAATACCCATCTTGAATTTGATAATACAATGCCCAAGGATTTATATTCAATTGCTCAGAATAAATGGCATTATTGCCTAAATATGGAGAAGGAAATAAGAAATTCTACATCGGCACAAGTGATGCTAGAATTTTCAAAAGGACAAATAACTAAGGCTAATAACATCTTGGGATCCTCCCTTGTTTTTCTTCCTTTATCCATTCTCATCTACCTCTTTCTTCTTCTCTTCCTCAATTTGATCATGAAATTCAGGATCAAACCCCTACCTTTGTGCCCAATCTCCACAATCTGTAAATCACTCATGTTGGTCATGTCTCTGATTGTTTTAGTTGGGTGTGTGGAAGCAACAATGGTGGAGATAAAGGAGATGAGATGGAAAAGGAGAAATAACATTGTAGCAAAGCTAATTTTATGTTTTCCTCTTGGAACTCATTTTGTGCAAAGAGTTTTCTTCTAGTCTTACATTTCCTACCTCACCAAATACTATGAACTGTTGGAAACATTCATTGTGATTTTGGGGAAAAACTCTGTGAAGTTTCCTTAGATATTGAGCAGCACGGTGCCCATATTTGTAGGTTTCTTCTGGTTGGAATTCTCCCAGTCTCTTCAGATTTTGTGCATCATGAGTAACATAGTGACGAACGTGATCTTGTGTTCTATTTTCTTCATTGGGGGTAGCAATAGTAGTAGTAGTAGCAGTAGTAGGGGATTGAATTGTTCTCCCCACTATACAAGGATTGCAGGATAATACAGAATGATTGAGGTTGGTGTGGGATCTTCAACAAGTGTGTGGATTGTGTGGATGCATTTGAGAAAAGAGGGATGTAATGTGATGAGGAGATAACAAGAACAAATCCTATAATAGGCTCAATATTGGATGGAAAGAAGAAATTAAAAAAACTACAGGGAAACACCAAATATGAACAACACCTTACAGGTTACATGTGTTCATTCATGGCAAGCACATAGGGATGCTGCCTTACCAAACACATGTTTCTTCAAACTGTAGCCCATTCATGCAAATGGCCATGAAGTAAGTAATGTACATTCCTCCTACCCACTCTCCACCACACTCAGGCCACTTCACATGGTGATTATGCGAGCAAGAGGCATTACTGCCCAATTTAATTTCTAGAGATTCTAGTGTGAGTCTGGCTTCCTGCAACGATAACTTCTACAAAAAGAAAACAATGCTACTACTACTATTTTATTTAGAAAACAACAGATATGATATGCATCCCTAATCAATTTGTAGTGTGAATAAAATAAAACCAAAAACCAAGTAGCAAGAAAGCACTACAATTTTATTTATTTCATCTGTTCATCTCAGTCCTTCTTCACACAGAAAAGAAAAATCTCAAATCATACTCTCCCAAAAGATTTTAGAGAGAATTTATAAACAAAGCCAAACAGTTAAGAACTGGTTTTGGCAACCACCAGACCCGTAAAGGTTTTGTTTAACCTTTACTAAAGTTATAACAAAATATTAAATTAAGCCCTAAAATTAAACACCACCCCGAATGCAATGCAAACCCTAAAATTTAATAATAACAAAAAACATCTAAACACCATCACAATTGCAAACCAAAAATTTATTCCTGTGCCTAGCACTTGCTCCTGCAGCATAATGGAATGGTGGGTTGCCTCTTCAATTCCCTCTGTAGTGCCATCATGTTTCTTCTTTTTATCAAACTTCAGAATTAGGGCCCAAAAAACCAACAAAGATCCACCAAAGAAGAGTAATTAACAACCATGGAATCCTAAGAATTATCTTTGAATTTGACAAAAGTAAAGGAGTTGCCTTTGAGATTTTTTTGTTGTAGATTTGAGAAGATGAATACAGGAAAAAAGAGTTTGAATTGTGAGAAGAACACATAGTGATTTATCAAATTGATTCCTTATAATGTGACCCATTTGAAGGAGGGTTGAATTTTTTTAATGTGACCCATTTTTCGTTACAATTGTTCAGAAATCAAATGATAGTGATCTCCTAATACATATGGTAGTTGTTCAATGCTTTGCAGTATCACTGGAATTTGGTAGTCATATTGTCAGTTTTCCATTTTTTAAATTGTATATGAAAGATTGAAGATTTATTAAATTTCATGAATTAATTTTGTTAATTGTTAAATCATTTATGAAAGATTGAAAATTTATTAAATTTCATGAATTACTTTTGTTAATTGTTAATTAAATTAAAAATATGATACTTATAATTTATTAGTTAACTTTAAAAATTATATGAATTATTTTTTGATTCGATTGTATATATCTTTTAGCATTGACTTTTGGCTCACACTCCATGATCCATTATCAGGATGAGAGAATGTAAGAATACAAATTATTATCCATGATTATTTGTATGAGAGAATGTAAGATTACAAATTATCATCATTCTCTCATACAAATTAACATGGATAATAATTTCTATTCTTACATTCTCTCATACTGACAATGGATCATGGATAAAAAAAACATACACAATCAAATTTAGAAATAATTCATACATTTCAATGGATTGTGGAAATCTGGTAATATTGGCTTTAAAATTGTTATAGTGTAATCTTATTTTTAATAATTAATCTAATCTTATTTGTATTAATTAATGTATAATATTAATAAAGTTTAACTTTTTAGAATAATTTATCAAACAATTTCTAAAATATAAAACATTTGATAATCAAGTTTTTTATCAGATTTTTTATGAAAGCATTAAATAAATGACCAAACCATCATAAAAATATTATATGATAGGTAGGGATGACCCTCAAATTCTAAGCGATGTGGTTTTCCCATTGAAATTTCTTTTCATATGTAATAGGGTAATAGGAGATCACTTTTACTAAGGCTGAATCTTATTCAAATCAAGTTGAGTATTCTACAAACATGATATAAATAGTAGGTGTAGTTGCTATAGTTAATTTCTTTCACCATAAGCTCTTGAATCGTATGCCCCATTTCAACAATATATTTGTTATCTTTGTATGCATCTAAATTATTTATAACTATTCTTTTGGCTCTTGAGTAGTAAAATCACTGACCCAAGGAACCGACCCAAAAGGTCAAACACATATCCCACCATTTAAACTTGGATCACAACCCAATTACAACATAGATGCCAGTTTATCTTCAAAGATGCCAAAAGCCAAGTAGAGAAACCAAATTATCATCGCAAGCACCAAATATCACATACACCAAAGGAACTGGTGAAGTATAAAGAAAATGTAGACACAATCTAGTGAGGTTGCAAATGTCAAACCTCAAGTGCAAATGCCAAACTTCCTAGATACTAAAATACAAATGCCAATTTGCTAAAAATTATGTAAAGTCTCAAACCTAAAGGGTCACAAACACCAAATAACAAGTGGAGACACCATTTTTAAATTTTGAATGAAAATGCATTAAAACAAGATCTAAACTAAAATGAAGTCAATGCACAATTAAAATGCAACTAGCTCCACACTGGGGAGTACCATATACACATATTGAGGCAATACTCACTCGATTACATAAGAACATAAATGCAAAGAGTAAAAATATGAGGCCAGATTAATATCGATACCTCTAACATCAAATATATATATGTATACCATCAATAACTCTATAATAAAAAGAGTGACCCTACAAGCTCTAATCCTCATAGTTGGAGGAAGTGTGTCTATGTTCACCAATCCCATTTAGTGGTATAGTTAGCAATGCCTCCCAACCATATATAACCCATAGACCCAACCCATCGTGATCATGGAGATAGTAACCAACCCACAAACACAAGGCATATACACAAGCAAGAAGTGGCTAACACACACATACCAAAAAAGTACACGGTTCAATAGTACAATATACTAGAGAAAAATGCAATCATACATGGAGAACACTCAACATGAGACCCACTATCCAAATGTAATCAAGGACACTAAATCTCATACTACACCAAGGGTACTAATAAGTAGTAATAAAAGTTTAGTGTAAAGACATCAGAATGGATTGTCATCACATAGCTCTCAAAGCTCATGCAACATCAAACTACGCTTCTCACATCAAGGATGCTCAACAAATCCATATCAACATTTGTAGATGACAAGGCTATAATGTACCATATCAAAAAATTCAAACAAAGGACAGGTATTATGCCATATCAATATCCTTAATAATGGCAAGGTGAGGCTTACCATATCTACGTCCTCAAACGATGAAAAGACAATCAATCACATAAATCTCTTTTTAACATTTTAAGATCACATTCATTTATTTAGTTATCACTTATTAAGGACTCTGCCAAGGGATACCCTGAGTCCCCTTTGTGTCCCAACCTACCTTGGAGAGCTGCTCCACTCCACTACTTAGAAACTAAAAAGGTTCATCTTATTACAACAACAAGGCACCAAGAGAAATCATAAATAAGAATAAATCAATATCACAAGGCCATAAAAGACTCTCAAAGTCAAAAAACACAAACATGGTAAACTTGTTTGGTCTCCAAACATGAAGAGTTGAAGTCACTTCAACCTTGACATAGGATCATAACTCAACTACATCGTTGGATCCAATCTCATACACCATACATTTGCATATGGGTATGTGCAATATCATGAGGGGCCAAACTATGAGCTAAGTGGTAGTGTAAAATCAACAAGTTGGGGTTATGTCAACTTGACATGCAACTTTGAACTAGTTATGAACTTTATATTAAAAATTTGTAATAATAGAATCTGTAGGAAATTGAATGTGGCTTTTAAACTACTAGACCTTATCTAGAAAAAAAATGATTGGTCAAATATTTGGATTTTAGTGTCATATTACAATTTTTTTAGGATATTACAAGATTCTAGATATAAGAAGTGGACTCATGTCTGGATGTGACACACATTATTGGGTATTTTTATTTCAATAAAATAATTAATTATGATTTTTTTGCTACAATATTTTTAGAAAAAAAATGCTTATATTTGATCACCTTAACTAACTCAAAACATTACCAAATTGATTTATTTTTGGTTTTCGTAGGGGAAGCATATAATGTGATGCATCTTTTGGATTTCAAAAATATTTTTAGCATTTGAAATTAATAATTATTTTTCAATAAGTATGTAAGTCAACACTTTATAGGTATCTCCATTTAAAATAAGTAACAATTGCCTATTGAAGTCATATTCTAACAGCTATTATATCGATGGAAAGTTGAGAATATCCAAAAGAAACCCTTTTCATTTTAGTGAGCTCAGTTGAATTAAAAGACAATAGATACTTGCTTGAACTGTAGAACTCAGTTAAACTAGGAAAAACACATTTTTTGAGTTGAGAATGTATGCTTGGTAAATATTGAGCCTATTCGGGTCCTCATTTAATTGTGTACCCAATTTGTTGTGCAATAATTCAAAGTTTTAACTTTTCAATCTTATTCCCTAACTTTTCCCTCTTGTTTTAAATACCTTTTTAATTACAAGATATTAATTACCTTTTTAGGTTTTATATTAAATAGAACATATTGATAATTTTAGATAGTATAATATTTTATAATAATTAATAATATTTTATAATATCATAATGCATGTATTAACATAAAATATTATATTATATAATGTTCTAATTAATATAATTTTTCCAATATCATCAATACCGAAGAATAGGGTTGGGTAAGGTTCCTACTATGGAGTGTAATAGAAGAGAAACATCAATTGATAGAAGTTTGTCAATTTGATAAGCTACAAGGAGTGAAGTTAAGGAGGAATAATAATAATAAAATTGTGAGGAAGTCGTTGGGGCTTAGTGTTGATCCTACAAGTCTCATTGGCATGAAAATTGTGAATTACAAGAAATTTTATCATTGATGGACAAATGGATTGACAACCAGTCACAGGGAGGAAACTTCCCAATGTGTTATGCTTACCAGTAGAAGAGTAAATCAGTATGCACTCATGTGCACCACGCCAACATGAGAAGAAAAGCATGCAAGATAGTTGATCCTAGTCATCAACAAAGTGAACCACCATGGATATGACAGGAGAGAAATGAGAATAGTAGATGTGATAAAAGAAAAGAGAGAATGACAGAAGTAGGCAAGGACAAAGGATACTATTGGATTATAGATGGACTACCAAGGATACCAATATAGATCCTATATGTAGGGGTCATGGATTTCCTATGAACATGCTAGGCATGGAATTCAAAATTTGAATTTGAAAATGAGCAGGATAATTTAGTTAAGGCTAATTGTGCCCTAACATCATAGAATGAATCTAATTGATTAGGAAAAAGAAGGTTGTTGATGTTTTTGAAGAAGTTGGTTGTTGAAGTTCAGAAGAGCACAGCTAGGGAAGGGAGAAGAGTGTTCAGAAGAACACATAAAAGAATATAAAAGGTGCATACTAGTGAGAAAATTAGTTGCAAATGAAGAAGATACAATGATATGATATTGTAAACAATCAAAGGGAAGGTTGAGATGAAAGAAATCATCAAGTGGACAAGGAGATCAGTGCATGTTCGATGATATTCATCAAGATCTACAAGGAAAGTTAGTGTCACATCTCAAGTCTAATACATTAGAATTCTTTCTTCCCATTGCATCTATTTGTAGCTCTTAACAAGGAAAGCTTCATTAGTAATCTATGTGTAAAATCCTCTAACATGGTGTTTGTCAGAAGAGGCTTGTAAAATTATCTACAAAGGTAGCTTTAACAAGCTTGTGTTTCCTGATAGGTTAGAAACATTCCTAACAACATGTGTTTTTAGAGGAAATAGTTGTAGACCCTAACAAGGAAACCATTTACATGCATTAAAATGGACAGTGAGTATATTATCCCCACAATGGATTTCATCCTCTAATTGAGGGTTTCCATGCATAGATTCTCTATGTCAACTTGATGAATTCTTTTGTGTGTGAACTTACTTGCTTTTACGTTACTACATTTATCTTGGTTTTAGATGTTGCACATTTTGTGTTGAGTTTATTTAGAGTGGTTCAAGGAGTAGCTAATTTTGGTGTTGGTAATAATTCAACCTCCACTCTTAGTACCGATTGGGACCAACAATTGGTATCAAACTACAGATCCCTATTGTAACAAGTCTAACAACTTAAAGGAAGATTCAATGATATTACTTAGAAGATAGCTAATAAGAAGCACTAGACACTATTGAAGACCCAAAGGAAAAACTTGGAAACTCCTTGACAGAAAGAGAGAAGATGATGAAAAATTTTAGTGGGAGTCGAGAGATTATTGAAAAACTAGAAGAGCATAGTAGTTTGGAGGAGTTAGAAGAAACCATCTCTGGCTTAATGAAAAAAAAATGACCAATTGAAAGAAATTTTTTATCATATGATCAAGGAAAAGGAAGAACTATGCTGAGAGATTATGAGAGCTCGAGATGAATGAGATGTTACCATCATAGAAAGAGATGAAGTTAAAGTAGTAGTTAGGAGAAAGGATGAGTAGAAGACTGAGTAGAGCATTCATCCTAATATGGAACAACTTAAGGAACTGATAAAGAAAGTTCTCAAGCTCACATAGGAGCTAAGAAAAATAAATGAGTGCAATGAAAAAATGAGAATATTAAATGAAAGATCAAAAAAGATAGATGAGAAACTAAAAGCTCAAAGAAGAAACAAGAGCACAACCAGCCTTGACTACCAAGGTGACAAAAAGACTAAGGAAGGAGGAGCTCTAGAGAAAAGAACCTGAACAATAGAAGATCAAGAAGCACATCTCCAAAATATAAGGGTAGTGCTAAACCTACTTGACATTATTGTGGTAAGAAAGAGAACAAGTCTATTATGTGTTGGTTTAAATGGATTACACCTATTCAATAATGTAACTTTGAAGGGAACTATAATAACTACCATATTTATGAGCATAATACACAACAATATATATCTCATTTGAAAGAGAAAATAATAGATGGGTGTTGCTACTATTGTAACAAGGATGGACATAGAGATGAGGACTGTAGAACGAGAGTTAGATACAACCATATGTCTCACAAGGAAATAAGTCCCACTAGAAGGGATAGCTTTCCCATACTAGTTTACATAACATATAGAAATGATAGTCATTCTACAACTTAGTGTAGGTTTTGGATGAACCCAAGGATCAACATCAGACCATGAAAAGGTACCGAAATGACCTATTATATATGCTAGAAGATTGGTCATCTTGCAAGAGACTACAGTAGTAGAAGACCAAGAAAAAAAAATTTGGTCATGAAAGAGAACAAGACCTTGGAACAACTGGAATAGGACCATGTCACCAATTGGATGAAGAAGAGTGAAGTGGTTGAAGTAGTGAAACTAGATGAGGTTACAAGCTCATCGATTAGTGGTGAGACCTCAAAAAATGACTAAGCTCATGAAGCCTAAAGGAGTTGTATGATAAAATGATTAATCATAAGTCGGTGCCCTAGTCCAAACTAGTAAAGACTACATGTGAGAAGAGAATATGTTGATGCTAAAAAGAAGAACAACTTTTTGATGGAAAATCCAAGGGCAAAAAAGTAATTGTTACAGATAGATCAAGATCATTAATGACATATGTCCTATGGTAGGTAAAACTTGTTTTCTAACTGTAACCCTAATATTATAATTACACGACATAAATATGTGAAATGCAAATCATTTGACACATTCCATTATTGAAATTACAGGTGCTTTCATACTGCAAAAACATAAGAGATCAAAGGCAAATTTTCAAGAGTACTTTTTGTGAGAAGAATCTTGAACAATGGTTAATACATAAGTTAAGCAAGAACAATGGTAGAGGAAATCAACAAGATTAATCTAATAGATAGCCGACAAAGTGATCAGCCAGAGTATGAGATCGTCTCAGCAAAAGGGAAATATGTGTAAGATGAAATGGGATTATCATCACCTCATAATGATGTTTTACTTATTAAGGATGTAAGTTTGTACTTAGAGGTTGAGATTCAAGACATAGGTGAAAAAAAGATGTGAGATTTGTGTAGCATATTATTCTCTAAAGGAGCATTGAAGGAAAAACACAAAAATTTAGAGAGTTCCATGTTGAGAAGTGGGGCGGACATACCCAATTTCTTCCACAAAGAATGGAAAGGTTTGTTTTGAGTAGAATTCATGAGCAGTATATATGGTTGAACTAATCATATAGTGTTACTAAGGCTCTAATAGAGAGGGTAACTAGTTTTAATGCATGTGGCATTGACCTATCAATGAATGTCATATTGACAAGGAAAACGACTTCAATTACAGGAGGGAAGCCAACCTAGGATGGAATAGGTTGTACAATGAACATGATCCAAGAAGTAAAGACAAGGCTTGTGGCTATGGTGTTGTGGTACAAGATGTGCCACACAAGTAGGGAAAATCATATCCCTAGCAACACAACATATGAAGAAGTTCAAGCCATTCACACTAAGTCTCAAATTGATCTATGTGGATATTTTTACAAGTCGATAATGGAAAACTTAGGAAATATTATGAATGACCACAAGGATCAAACCTAAGGTTTGGATCAATACTAGTGTGCATATTTTTCTACCTTAGAGGAAAATTCCCTAGATCCCCACTCAACAAATGGTGTGAAGATCAACTGGTCATAACACAAATATGTGAACATATAGGAAGTTGGAAGGAAAAGGAAATGCCTTGCTACGTGAATACTTCAAAGGTTTCCATAAGGAAATGAATCAGAGAGAAAGGATACCTGCTAGTCTAGTGGAGAGTTTCAAAGGTCAAACTTGTCTAATAGAAAGCACAAACAAGTGCATTGTGTGTATAGTTCAACCAAGAAATCACTAGTTGACATCCTTCAGTTATGAGGTGAAGGAGGAAGAGACAAGGTCTTTCTTAGAAAAACTGGTTGCTTTATAAGAAAGATAAATCCTACCAAAGTTTGGCACTTGTACAAAGATAAAGTAACAAACATCTCACTAAGAAAAAGAAATCCCAGTAGCTAACTCCACAAATGGTATCCAAATGTCAAGCTTCAAGACCTTCCAAAATGGAATCATTCAAGATAATGAATACTGAAGAAATGGAAGAAAAGGTGGCTATGAGTTTTCCTTGCATGACTCAATTTCAGGAGGAAGAAGAGTCACCACCAAATCAACCATAGATTGAAGTGGCCGAGTCAGAAGATGATGCAATTGGAATAGTTGTGATTATAGAAGAAATCAAGGAGGATATATAAGAAACATCAAGGGCATCGAAGAAAGGTAACAATAAATATAAACCATTCTCCATTGAGGAAATTGTAAATATAATTGTTAAAAGGTATGATTACTCAATTTTGGAGAATAGATTTTCAATATTTTTAAAAAACAATAAGAAAAAATCCATTAAGGTTGTATTGGAAAGCATGAGACAAATTGAGAGGAAACCATATGATATTAGATTTTTTTTTTGGGTCGGTAATAGTCGCTTTCGACTAGAGCTTTGAACCAGTAAGGCCACAAATCTAGGGGACCTCATCCCCTTGAAAACCAACAACCTCAAACCTATGAGCACGAAAGCCTAGCAGGGACACGAAGCCCGAGGAGCATAGAAGACCACAACCGACATGGGACTAGCACAATGTCCACAAGCACTCCAAGCCCAGCAAGGGTTTGACAATTGGATCAACATGAACATTATTAACTTCCTCTACTCCTACATGGCACAATGCGCTCCAAGGTCAACAATCCTTCTGACTCCTGTCCCAATCATATGTCGAGTGCAAATTGTGAGATTCAAACCAAGAATTATGTTGAACAATGATTCCTTCCGACTCCCACATCCAACATAAACTGTCTCACTTGATTACACTACCATGGTTCAAACATTGAACCTCCCTATTACAAGGGCTTGCATCAACTGCTATGTTATGAGCTCATGCTCAATATGATATTAGATTATTGATACCCAAGGAATTGAGGAAAATATTAAATAAATAATGGAGCACAAGTATAAAATACTAGGGGAAAATGGTATAAGAATCCTTAATCAAAATGAGACCCAAATTGTCTAAGTTTCAAAAGACATTGTGTATGGAAGTATACAGAGGAAAGTTCAATGACACAATGGATGTTATAGACATTATAATTGGTCAAATCAACGAAGCCAAGACAAGATCAACCAACATTGGAAAGAGATGACTAAAGAAGTGGATACTTATTTGAAGGGAAAATAGACCCGAGGATGCACCATGGAACCATCTGGTTCCAAGAAAGAATAGGAAGTCATACAAAAACAAGAGAAGAAAGAGTAGAGTGCACGGATAGAGATAGACAGAGGAGCTGGGGAAAGAAGATATGAAACTCCAAGTCCTCAAAAAGAGGAAGATATGCAATAGGAAGAAAAGAAGGAGGAAACAAATGTGATTCAAGGAGAGTCATTTTTTCCCTAGATAGAGGAGAAGGCACTTGCAACTGAAACTGGCAATGTTGAACAACTGGTAGATGCCCCACTGGCTACACATATTGATGCTCAAACTACTGATGAAAGAGTCAAGTCACCTATAGGTATGACTCAACAACAAATTGATGAGACCATCAAGGAAGCCACCATGATTGTTTATCCATCAGCAGAAAAGGAAAAAGGCAAAAACAAGGAACCACCTAAACTTGCCTAGATTCCATATGAAGAGCCCCCAAAGGAAAAGTCTCCAAACTTAGAGCAAGAAGAAAAAGAACAGAAAGAAGAAGCAGGAGGTATGGTATTCTGACTAGCATCCTTGAGATCAAGAGTTTCTAAGACTAGGACACATGGGAAAACATGCCAAAATAGAGCACCAAGTATGTCTAGAATGATAGGTGATGAATACTTTAGGAAGAAGAGAAGGTAAATAAATAAATGTTGACATCTTTGTCACCCCCATCATCATCTTTAAGCTCAAAAGATGAGGGAGAATTCTTTGAGAAGGGTGTATGCACAATAGAAGAAAAGAAGAAACTAGATGTCATCCTTGTCGAGAAGAAGTCAATAATGGGAGACATGGATCTAGAATAAATGAATAAGTACATACAACAATTGAAAAGGCAAGGGGAAC
Source organism: Cupressus sempervirens (assembly GCA_028749045.1). Classification (NCBI taxonomy): domain Eukaryota; kingdom Viridiplantae; phylum Streptophyta; class Pinopsida; order Cupressales; family Cupressaceae; genus Cupressus; species Cupressus sempervirens. The sequence continues at coordinate 595,002,593 of CM053793.1, forward strand.
TTAAGAAGTAAAAGTGAGAAATAACACTAGTAATCACCAAAAATATAATTGTTCAATTATCTTCAAATGCCACATATGATCCTAATATGAATCTCATCAACCAACTTAATTCTTAGGTTGATAACATGAAGGATAATAAATGAAGTGTTGAAGAATTAGTGGACAATTAGTTGGAACCCAAAAGGATAAATAAATTGAAAAATATGTTAGAACAAAAGTGATGCAAGAGCATCTTGGGTCTTTAAGTAATATTGCATCAACCAATTTTTTTTTTTTTTTCTATACCAGTCTATTGTTTGCACAATAGTAATTTATGCTTTTTGTTTCTTGTTATGCATAATCGATATCATGTCAAGGACCTATCCTAGATCCTTGTCCTAAGTACATGTATTTTGATGTTCCATATTATTTGAGTTTAGTTGTTCTTTGGGGTCTATGTTTCCATTAGTTTCTATCCAACAAGGTATATTGTTTCTATTGGCATAGTTTCCTATGCTAACATAACATCTTGCGTAGTTGGGAGCCAATTCCTAACTTGTGTCTAGACCTATTCCTAAGAGTGCACGATCTTATGTTGTCCTTTGCTTGGGTTTTGGTTTACTCTTCCAAGAATGGACCTTTAATATAATTAAATGCCTGGCTAGCCGACTTGTGTTTTAGCTGGCTACAAATGAAGATTAGTTAGATGTAGGAAAGGCATATCTTAGTGAAAAGAAGATAGAAGAAGCAAGCTTGGACTCTAATTTTGAAATTGTCCTTTTATATGGCCACAACCCAAAAGGCCTCACAATCAGGCATGCTATTTTTTTTTATGTGAAGTAAAATAATTGCACCTATGTATTTGCTACATATGGCCTTATATTTCCTATTGATTTTTAAGAAATAGCTTCCATGTGCAACTCTTAGCAAGGGTGTTAATAGGTTTAAATTGGTTTGATACCACCTTATTCCTCCTACCTTTCATCCCTTGCATGAGGTGGTATCAGAGAAATGTTTTCCTTCCTTGTGAGTTTGGGATCATGGAGAACCTTATTAGATTGGTTGTAGGGTGGAAGATCTAAAATCTTGCCTATAACTTGTAGAAGGTTATGATCTTTCAAGAACTATTGTTAAGATGGTTTGTGGTAGAGGGAATGTAGATAATGCCATAATGGACATGCTGAGGAAAATTGTAGTTAGACTTGAAATTGTTGAGACAACCCAAAGAAGAGGTGTACATCTTGACGATGTTAGTGATTATGAATATGCAACACCTAATCCACTAACAGTTAGACTTGAAGTTTTCTAAAACTGAAATTCAAGGAAATTGTATTGCATTAAAAAAAATAAAAGATTTCGATGGAACTATTAAATTGTCTTTAAATATCTTTTGTAAATAAAATATACTTAACAAAGCGTGGACCGCCAAATAAAATATACTTAACAGAAGCTTGGACCGTCAAAATTAGAATAAACCATCAAATTTAGGACACATAGAACTCACAATTCACAACCAGAAACCGTGCACAACAAAATATCATGTGAAAATAAAGAGTTTCTTTGCTTATTCTTTGAACGCAGCAGAAAGCGCAAGTATGAATGCTGTTGGCATCAACCAGTCAACACGGAAAGTCTCAACTCAAAGCAAAATGTGTGGTCAATTTCACATTTCAAACGAGACGCTACGCATGGCTTTTGCATTTGGTACCCTTTAAAACGTCTCACACCTCTGATATTTTCATACCCAATTGACACTCATACACTTAAAGAAAGACAATTGAAATTGTGGGATCTTCATCTGTGCTCTGTTATGCCAAGAAAATGTCAGAACTTGGATCCTCGTCGGGTCCTTCTCCATTGGAACAAATTGAGGGCAATCTGAGGTACTGGTTTGCTCAGCACCCAACAATTTCCCACTTCAGATGGGACCATAACATCTTGGGATCCTCCCTTGTTTTTCTTCCCTTCTCCATTCTCCTCTACCTCTTTCTTCTTCTCTTCCTCAACCTGGCCATGAAATTCAGGATCAAACCCCTGCCTTTGCGCCCAATCTCTGCAATCTATAATTCACTCATGCTGGTCATGTCCGTGATCGTTTTAGTTGGGTGTGTGGAAGCAACAATGGTGGAGATAAAGGAGATGAGATGGCTGAGGAGAAAGAACATTGCAGCAGAGCTAATTTTATGTTTTCCTCTTGGAACTCGTTCTGCGGGAAGAGTTTTCTTCTGGTCTTATGTTTCCTACCTCACCAAATACTATGAATTGCTGGACACATTCATCATGATTTTGGGGAAAAAGTCTGTGAGATTCCCTCAGATATTGAGCAGCACGGTGCCCATATTTGTGGGTTTCTTCTGGTTGGAATTCTCCCAGTCTCTTCAGATTTTGCGCATCGTGAGTAACACGGTTATGAATGTGATCTTGTGCTCTGTTTTCTTCATTGGGGGTAGCAGGAGCAGGGGATTGGATTGTTCTCCCCGTTGTACGAGGATTGCAGGATATTGCAGAATGATTGAGGTGGGCGTGGGATCTTCAGCGAGTGGGTGGGTTGTGTGGATGCATTTGAGAAAACAGGGATGTAATGGAATGGTGGGCTGCCTCTTCAATTCCCTCTGCAGTGCCATCATGTTTCTTCTTTTTATCAGACTTCAGAAACAGGGCCCAAAAAACCAGTAAAGATCCGCCAAAGAACAGTAATTAACAGCCATGGAATCCTAAGAATTGTCTTTGAATTTGACAAAACCAAAGGAGCCGCCTTTGTGATTTTTTTCGTCCTGGATTCGAGAGGATGAATACTGGAATAAAGACATTGAAATGTGAGAAGAACACGCAACGATTAATCAGATTTTTTATTTTTTTTCAGAAAGTTCGTCTAAGATTTCTTGTAAAGATATACCAATCTTATCCGATCTGAAGGAGGGTTGAAATTTTGAAGAGCGTCTCTATTGAATGACACAATTTTCATTACACTTGGTCAGAGACGTTGCCGAATATAGATGGTAGCTTTCTCTGGTCTGCGGCATGGTTTTCCCATTTGTTTGAGCTTTCAGTTCAAAATGGGGATGAAAATGGAGATAAATTAGGGCTTTAGATAAAATGGAGCTTCAAAAAATAAAATATCGGAACACTCAAATTTGGTTTTTCAGAATTGATATGTTTTATCCAATATTTAAAAAGCCGTCATAATTGGAGTAGCTAATTCTAGAATGTTTTTTTTACTGACTTTTCTATATATTTAAATAGTAGATATTTATTATTTTTATTACAAATATAACAATTATTTAATTAAAATTTGTTATTAATAAGTCATTTTTGTTCAAATCAAGTTAAATATTCTAGGAAAATGATAGGAAGAGTATTAGGGGTCATTATAGCTAACTTGGTATACCGTAAGCACCTAAATAGTACATTGGATTTCAACATATCTTTTGGTTATATAAAGAAAAGTTGTCTCATTCTCAACCTACAAGGCACCCATTGCATGCATCTCATCTTGAATACTTTTTCATTATAAAAATATGAATCAAATCATGAATATGAAATAGATTAGGTGTTAAGATAAATCAATATACAACAAATCAATCCTTGGATGGTCTCAAAGGGCATAAACATGAATAGGTTAATCTTAGATTTTTTTTTTAGTTACAACAATGAATTGATATCTTGTGTAATTTCACTCTAAAAAAATGTTGGAGTGAATGTGGTTTTACCAAGCACTTACAGAGGTTTAAGTACAAAAAAATATGTGATCATTAAGAAAGAATTGATAATTCTTGGTATTGACATCTTTGATTGGTCTTGTGTAGTCAATAACTATTCTTTGATTTAAACCACATACTCATATATATCCTAAGCATCTCAAGAGCAAGAGTAACTTTATCTAGAAGCTTAAATTATAATTTAAACATGGGGCTAATAAGGGTGACTATACAAGTTCTAAAATAGTGTCATCCTAAAAGAATTGGTACACCAATAATTGTATGTAAACTTAATGTTGAAAAATGTTAGTTCCACTTGGACTAGTGATCCACAATATGGATTTAAATTGCATATCATGCACCACCTCTCTCTCTTTCTCTCTCTCTCTCTCTCTCTCTCTCTCTCTCTCTCTTTGTGTTTGTGCATGTGTGTGTGTGTGTGTGTGTGTGTGTGTGTGTGTGTGTGTGTGATGCATATTACAAGGATTTTTAATATCCTCATTTGAAGATAACTCAGTGTATTAGCTAAACTACTGTCAACTTTCGCCTATTGGGCAATTATGTGTATACCTAAACTACATGGTGGGGCTAGGACAATACATGTATATGAGGGATATGGCCTACAATAGCACTTTGGTGGAACAAAAACCTACTCTTAATGTTAGTGGATATAATTCACCACCAGTTTAAGAGTTTGGCATATAATGGTTTCCTTAAATGCTATCAAAGCCAAAATTATGAGGAAGATTTGTTTTGCTCAAGGAGTTGTCAAAAGTTTGCGAGTAGAACTATAACCTATTTTGTGTCATGGAGACATAAAAACTTGAATATGTTTCCCAATGTATGTCAGAGAGATATTAAAATTAGGAGATTAGGCATGTCACATGCCCCATCTTGAAAAACTACCAAGTGTTGATGATCAAACATACCCCCTGACCCATTCCAAGGCGCCATTAGAGGGCAAGGGTCAAGGTTGTGAAGACATCAAAGACTAGAGATATTGCTTGATGCATGCCAAACAGTTGTCTATGGTCAAGGATTGGGCATGCCACTTGGTTCATGTTGAGATATTATCAAGTATCAAGTCTTGAAGATAGCTCACAATCCATTCTAAATAGTCATTAGAGTTAACATTATTAGATTTCCACAATCCATTTGTAAAGTAAGTTGTTTTTTAGATTTGATTGTGTATTTTTTAGAATCAACATTTTGGATCACACTACGTGATCCATCATCAGGATGATAAAGTGCAAGATTAGAAATAGTAAAACATGAGTTTTTTGTGCAAGGGTTGAGGTTGTGTAGCCAAGGGAAAACTTTAAGAAACCTCATCCCTGGAAAGTGTAAAATCTTGGTGAATCCTACAATATGTTGAATAGAAAAAAGTAATTTATAATCACATTATTTTAATGATTTGAAGACAAAATATATTATTTGCACTGGTGACTTTTTTTTAACTATATGAAAAATCTATAAAATCCTTGCTAATCTTTCATTATGGAGCCTAATTAATTATTAGACTTGAAGGTTAAATTTTTCTCACATTTACTACTGCAATTTCCCTCCAAGTTATTAAATAGGGGTTTGTAGCCAACACCCCCAATAAGGGGTCAAGGAGTAGCACCCCTAGTGTGCTCCTTGACACAATATAGGGCCAAGTCAAGGGGCAGTGCCCCTGAAAGCTCAAACGAATTTAATATTTTATTAAGGAAACCTAAGTTAATTTTATATCATCTAACCTAAAAACACCTTATTTCTTATAATTGTTAAATGATCCTAAATCAATGACATAAATCCTATTTTGGGAAAAATATTTAAAAGACACCAAGTTTTAGAGAGTCCCTGAAATAAATATACACATCTTACTTAATTCTATATCATCTAACATATACTAACCTAATTCTATGTAGTCATTGGATGATCCTGTATCAATGAATTCAATTATATTTTGAGCCAAAATTTTAAAAGACATAAGGTTTTACATAGAGTATCAGATATAGAGACAAGTGCCCATTGTTAAATGTATTTATGGCCAAAGTTTGGAAGGAAAGAAATGTTCCATATAAGGTCTCCAAAATAGAGATACGTGTAAACTATATATAATTGACATGTTTCCTAACCTTAATTCTTGACCACATATTGGCAAATATGGTCATCAATTAAGACAACCTTTGTTAATTGTAGGGAAAAATATTTAATTTACTGCGTGGAAAGATTAGATTCTATTGGCGAATCCATCACTAAAATAACAATTATTTTGTATTACTATTAGTGATTGGCCTATGCATGGGACCCAATTTTTGTAAAGTGTAGGCGACATGACACCCCAAAAAATGCATTTTTTTTGCCAAATTTTGGGTCCCTGATGAGCGAAATTCACCAATTGAATATTTGCTACTAAAGTTATCCTTGGTTTTGCCTAATGAATGCTAGGTTGGAAGTGATGGAAAAATTTGATGCATGAAAGAGGGAATCTTATAATACCTATAAGATCAACTTATACTAGCAGTTGCATGCAACAATGAGCTGATAGGAAAAAACGTTTTTAAAAAAATTAAAAAATAAATAATAAATTAATATTCTAAATATAATAATGTGAATGAAGTAAATTCAATTAATGTAAATTTAAATATTTTAAATAGAGTAAAATACATCAATATTTATTCTACATTCAATTTATCATATATATAAAATATGATCTAAGACAAATCTTCAAATAATCTATTATAAAAAATTAACATAATATTTGTGCATAATTAGAAATAAAAACTTATCATATAAGCTAAATTATTTAATTTTATAATTAAAAAATATAATTGAAATTACATATATTACATTACAATTATGCTATATTGATAATTCAAATTATTGTCAGGAGTTAACTTAAAAAATCAAATTGAATACTTACTATGAAGTTATAAACTTTCTAATTTTAAAACATAATTATATTAATATATATTAACCTTTTATTTTTAGCAAAAATTTAATAATTATAACATTCAAAACATTAATGTTCAAAAGTTCAATAATAAAAATAGAAACCACAAAATGTAGTCATTGCAAAATTATTACGAAAGAAATTGATCATATTATTGTTCACTTGTATACATATTCATTTTGCATGACATTTTGTTAAAAATGATTAAATACAACCTTGGGCAAAAGAACAAACTTGTGTCACCTTTTATAAAAGAAAAGTGATATCAGAATTTAAAGTCTTCAACTTTAACAACATAAAAGTGGCACTTGTGCTTAGAATTTGAAGATGATGTAAACTAATGAAATGTGTAAAATTAGATGAAGTTTATGTTTGTAATTTTTTTTTTTTAATTGAGTGAAAATTTTATCTTTTTTAAAAATTTTAAAGTCTATTTTTTTAATTTTTTAAAAATGTTGAAAATATAGAGTTTTTTTTCCCTTCAAACAAATATATGCAAATGTTCATATTTTGGTTTGATTTTCAAATATGTTAGAGTCAAAATGTATACCTATTGCACCAAAAAAGAAAAATTGAAACTTGGCTAATATTTTTCAAGTTATAACTAGTCAAAGTCAAAGTTATCATAAATTGACAATTTTTTCTCCCTTCAAACTTTTTCTATCTCTACATATTTCTCAAAACAAATTACATATTCTTAAAGAAGACTCTCTCCTCTAGTGCACATTAAAAAATAATAATTTTTGAACATGATTTACTATTTTTTTCTTATTTTTGAATAGACATCTTCCTCAATCTTAAAATACCTACTTATAATATTTTCAAATTATAACATATTATCCATAATCAAAATAAAAAATAAATTATATGATCATAATCTTGACTCCGAGACCTACAAAACTATATTTTTAGTTTTAAAAAAAACTTCAATTTAGTAGGTCAAATTGACCTTCAAAGTGGGAAGTTTGTAGAAGTTCTTATTTTTACTTATGTGGCTGCCACCTAGGATGCTACATAGGTAGTTCCGGTTGAAACTGTTCTAGCAGAAACCATTCCAGCCGAAAGTGTTTTGACTGGAACCCCTGTCGGCCCAACAAACCGCAAGCAGTTAGTTTGGCAAGTTCATGTATAAAATAAGTTAGTTTCCAAGCTGTTTAATGTAACAAATAAGATATGTGTTTTCTTTATTTTAATAAATATAGAAAATAGCGAAAAGTAGAAGAGCATTTTTGGAAGAGAATGATTTTTGAAGCCATTTTCAGCATCTATTTCGCAAAAATCCTCAGAATCGCAAAGGATCAAATATTTGTAAGGTGTTTTTTCCCGTCTACCTATTTTTATTTTTATGTATTCTAAATTGAAGCATTAGTTGGTATTTAGTGTTCAAAATATTTCTTTTTTTTGTTTCTATAGATTAAAGTATTCAATGGGCAGTAAAAGGAAAAGATCAAGGAAATATGATAGGAAAAGAGATGAAAAAAATGAAAGGTCATACAAAACGTAACCAAAACCAACCTATTGAAATTCCTGAATAGGATGAGATTCATGAAGAGAATGAATGTAATGAAGAGGAAGAAATTGGCAGTTCTATTGATAGAAACAAATTAGAAGGCATAACAAATTTGATGGATTTTGATGAGGATCTACTTTTTAAACAAATTCCATCTAAAGATATGATAAATGATAACACTATTAGAAAGCATTGTTAGAACATGTGGGATGAATATTTCAAAGATAATAGTATATTTGGACAGGCACAATTATTTTTCAAGTTATTTAGGAGAAAATATATGAGACCTATTTTAGAGTTGTTAGGTGTTGATAACAGGAAAAACCATGCACATAATATTAATAAAATAATAGTTGAAAACTTGCAAAATGCTTATAACAAAATTGACAACACAACTCGAGGAGGTGATTTGAGTAATGCACGTAGAGCATTGATGACTACTATATCTAGTAGAAAATTGACACATAAAAAATAGGTACGTGCAATTTTTGATGTACTACATATATCCAGAAGAACTGTTCAGAGATACATCAAGAGGAGAAATATGCTAGATGATAACATTGAGAATAACTGGGTGAATATTTGTAGAGTTCCTCGAAAAGACAAAATTTTTGAACATGTGAAAAGACAAGTTATTGAATTTTGGACCACACATTCTCGTGTTTCTTCCAACAGGCATGATACTATACAAATTAAAGATCAAGAGACAAGGGCCAAAATTGAACATCCAAAACATTTCATAGATATAACTCAAAGTGAATTATTTCAAACATTAAAGCAAGAATTTTCAAATGTCAAAATATGTTAGAGAATGTTTGAGAGTTTGCATCCTTCCTTTGTACGCATAAATAAGATGCGTGAAACTTGTTGAATCATGTTGAATTTGGTCTACACTTGTAATCATATAAAAAAGTTATGATAGTACTTGATCCTAATTTGGTCATCCCTAGTAGTACAACACAATTTGTGAAGTCCATATTATGTGATAAATTAGAAGATTCAGATGAGTTCAAAGTGCAGTGCATCAAAAATCAGTGTGAAGATTGTGGAAATTTACGCAATTTTTTTGAAATACAAATTGAGAATATTAATGAATCCACACTAGTTTCATGGATGAGATATGAATATGAGACATACCAAAATAAGACAAGAGATGAATCCAGAAAAATTGTATTGAAGGAGAGTGAATTGCGTTATGATGAGTTTATGACCAAGTTTCGTCCATTGATATATCCACATATCCAACATTGTCATGGTGCACGATGGCAAGCTAAACAGTTTCGTGATTCCAAAAATTATTTTCTGCCTGGTTGTATACTTTCAGTTGTAGATTTTTCTAAGAATTATACATTTACACTTCAAACAGAGTTTCAAGGGCAATATTATCATTCTAAACAAGTTCCAATATTTGTGCAAGTGACCTATAGACATGCACAATTTGAGGTGGATCAGATAGAAAAGTTGGATGAAAATGAACGCATCATCATCAAAGAGGTTCATTTCTATATTAGTGATCATAGAGTTCATGATAGGAGTTATGTGGCCCACTATTTTACAATGTTCTCTAAAGATCTCAAAAATCGTGGAATAAATGTTTCAGAGCATTAGATTTGGTCTGATGGATGTGCAGGTTAGCATGTGCACGAACTTACACATTTATTTAACTTTATTTTAACTTACATTTATTTGTACATGCATATTTCAATTTGATAAATGTACACAGATAATTGTAGATACTTATCATGTTTCATGTTCATAGGACAATTCAAATCTGCAAAAGCATTTAATTGGTTAGCAATGCAACATGCTAGAAACAATGTTAGGTTTTTATGAAATTTCTTTGAAAGTGGACATGGAAAAGGGGAACATGATGGAGTAGGAAGATGTATAAAGTGTGCACTTCGACAACATGAACTTGCAGGTAAATAAATGCATTTAATGTGCATGCTTAATACTAGTAGCATATATACTTTTAAATTTTATATATGCATATTGTATGTACATACAGGGAATATGATAGAGAGTGCAAATCAAATTATTGGATGGTGCAAAGTTCATTTTGCTACTTGAGATACTAAATACAATAAGCATTACTTTTGGGAAGTGAAAGGTGAACTAAGTTATATTTATTTTTAATGTATTTGTAATAGATATAGATCGATCTAATCCTTACAATTGTCAAACGATCCCTGGTATTAGAAGTTTGCATCCAATAATGACTACAGGAAACCATGAATAAGCATTACTTTTGGGAAGTGAAAGGTGAACTAAGTTATATTTATTTTTAATGTATTTTTCAAATTGTTCAGTTTTATATTTAAATATAAATTATATTTTGAAATATGACAATTATTTTTAATGTATTTGTAACAGATATAGATCGATCTAATCCTTACAATTGTCAAACAATCTCTAGTATTAGAAGTTTACATCAAGTGATGACTACAGGAAACCATAAACCTCCAGTAATTAAAGTAAGAGAGAAAACATGTTTTTGTGATGACTGCATTAAGGACAATCCAGTGAGTGCATGTGAAAATAATGTGAATGGATATGTTTCACATTGGGATTTGAAGGAGATAGTTAGAAAGCCTCATTTTGAAGATGCTGACATTGACATTGACATTCATTATCCTGTATATTCAGCTGATTATTAGCGCATTTCTAATTTAGTTATGGCAGGTTTGTATGCATATATACATATATATAAATTAATAGACATGTATATTCATTTTAAAATTAATTTATATTTATCTATATTTCTATATACATGCAGGAGATATTTTTGCAGTTCAAGCCTTACCAGATAATGTGGAAAATGTGGACTATTATCTTTTAAGATGCACAAAAGCAAAACACAAGTTGCTAGAAGGAACTATAGATGCTGATCAACAGTCATATGCAATTGGATCAGTTGTTATTGAAGGAACATATTATCAACAAACAAGGGTAACTGATAGTGGTATTGAATTTATTAAATAAAAGCCCAGAGGAAAGGTTTTACATTGCAGTAACCATGTTATAGCAACCAAGTTACAATATGAAGCAATACAAAGAAGAGGACATCATGGAAATAAAAAGTGAAAACTGTCTATTGAAGAACATGAAAAACTTCTAGAGATAATAAAAACTAGAGAGGATCCTAACAATACATTGTTTGTGGAGCTCTAGTTTACCTATGTACTTATTGTGGAGCTTTAGTTCAGCTATGTCTATATAGCTCTTATACTTTCACATTTAACATTGACAAGATATTT